>MU392566.1:0-285983 GCA_022578505.1 Nemania abortiva
TAATTATTATATTAAATTAAATATAAACTATTTTAAAATATATAATAATTTAAAAATTATAAGTTTTATATATAATAAAAACATTTTTTAAAAAGTTATATTAAATTAAATTATATTAATATAATAATTAATACTATTAATAATATTTTAATAAAAAAATTAAATAAAAAAATTAAAAATAAATATTTTATTATTTTATTTTGTTTTAATTTGTTATATAATAAATTAATAAATAAGTTTACTAGTTATTAAACTAAATAATTAAGCTAGTTAACTTTTTTTATATTATTAAAAATAAACTATAACTAAGTTAAGCTAACTAAAAAAGTTATAACAAACTAAATATATAATTAGCTTATTTAAGCTTGCTTTTTTTTTTTTTTTTTTAAAAAATTTTATTTTATAAAAATAACATTAAGTTTTACTTTATTTTATATTTTAATACTAAAAAACCTTTAGTTAAAATATAAAAAATATAAAAAATAATTTTAAATTTAATTTTAATATATTTTTATTTATTAATTTTTTATTTTTATTAGCTTATAGTTTTTAAAGCTTTTTTATAAATAGCAATCTGCTTCTTTATTACATTTTAGCGCGGCTCCTTTATAATATGTACATATATATAGTACCCATGACTCCTAGGATGACTTTTAAAACGTAGACTTCGGCGATAACAAACTCGGCACGCAGGACGTGGCCAACTTTCTCCAATTGCCACAGGACCTTCCCAAGCACGCCTACTGGCCAAATCACTTCCCATAGGCACCCTCTAGCTTATAGAAACAGATGCTTTTTAACCTAGGACTATTCGCGCTATTTGTGCTATTCGCGCTATTCGTGCTATTCGCGCCATTCGCGCCATTCGCGCTATTCGTGCTATTCGTGCTATTCGCGCCATTCGTGCTATTCGCGCCATTCGCGCTGCTATTAACGCTGCTGGCAGCAGCGTTATAGGCCCGAGGCCAGTTTGTCTCTTCGCTCCTATGTTCTATAGCCTGCCGCAGGGAAAATTTCCAGGAACGTAGCGACGCCGAGGCCTCCGTAGCGTAGCAGAGGGCCGTCCCGAGAAGCGGTGAAAAGATCTCCCTCGTCGCGTGCAAGCAAATTATGTCCGCACACGTAAACTCCATATGAAAATCATGCTCTTTGGACAAGCACAGAATGCAGGGTGTACTTTCTGTGAGAAGCACGCCATTGGATAGAAACTTCAAATAGGATTTCCATCCATGAAAGGATTGACACCATCAGCTCTTATGATAAATTGTAGAGAACCATCAATGATAGGCAGGGTAAGTACTTGTAAGAACTTGGTTCGTGTGAGCAAGGCCAATTCATCGAGTTACGACGGTACCTTGTTACAAATAGCGATCTGGCTTATGACTCAGGCTGTGAGGTCCCGCGGAACCTCAAGATGACAAATGGTAACCAACGCATACGACGGGGGCAGCCAGCGTAATATGCGTTAGCCACCATTTGCCATCTTACTCATACCACTGGCACCCAGAGAGCACTTATATAACACCGTCCTGTCACCCTGTGACCTAAAATCTCCATACCACCGTAGCCTGTGAAGCTGTATCATCCTGCATCACTCCTCCGAGACAAAGTAGACAAAGTACAACAAGGTCGGAGTCAACAAAATGCCAGCCACGAAGACACCTCGCATCATTGTCGTCACCGGCGCCACGGGAAACCAGGGCGGGGGCGTCGTACGCGCCCTGCTAGCCTCCGATCAGGGCTGGCACGTCCGAGCCTCGACACAAGATGTAACTTCGTCTAGGGCCAAAGCACTCATCGACGAATGTTCTCCGTACGTCGATGCAGGCCGCCTCACCCTCGTCCGGGGCCACGTCTATGACCCGAGCAGCCTGCAGTCGGCATTTTCTGGGGCGTATGGCGTCTTCGCCATCACCTCTCATGGCTACGCTGGTAGAGTCTTGGTTGACGAGGCCGAGATGGCTCACGAGATCGAGGCGGGTCGCAACATGGTCATGGCTGCCAAGGAATGTGGTGTCGAACACTTTGTCTTCAGCAGCCTGCCTGATATGGTGAAGACCACTGCCGGGCAGTTTCCCAGGATTCATCACATGAACAACAAGCATGCTGTCGAGCAGATTGCAAAGGAGCACTTGCGCGGCGTGACTTGTCTTATTCCTGGTACGTGTGCCCGTCGAATAGCTCGTATGGCATTGGACTCGGTCTCTGACGGAAATCATTGTTTATGCAGGTTTCTTTTACACGAACCTGAGGTGGCCTCAGTACAGCCAACGCCAGTGTAAGTGATTATGTTCTGCCCATCTCCTGGTGGCTATTTATGGCAAGGTGCGTAGCCGACTGGCATGCTCACTCTTGGTCAGCGAACGGTGTGGTCCGGTTCTGTATCCCCATTCCTAGCAAACAAGTCGCGCAGTGGACCGACCCAAGCTACGACATGGGCAGCTTTGCCGCAAGTAAGTTAATTACTCAGTCTTCCTCTATCCGGGAGCAACCAAATTCTGACCGTCTATGGAGAGGTGTTTGAGCTAGGCGTCGAAAAGACTGCGGGTAAAATATATCCCGTCTTGAGCTCATCTATCACCCCCGACCAAATGGTCGAGACGTTCACGAGAGTCACCGGCCAGCCCGCGGTTCACGATCCCATAACCCCCGAAGAGTTTGGCGAGATGACGGCTGCTGCAGAAGTCAGCCCTGCCTTCAAATTAGATGCGCAGCAGATGATGGAATGGGCCTCGGTGACTCCAGCGGACAAGATATGCTTTGGAGCCATGGAACCGCACGAGGATGATTCGTTCAAGGAGCTAGGGCTTAAGGCGAGCACCTTTGAGGATTGGATTCGGCGTAGCGGGTGGACGGGACCTGAGTGAGGTTTCGAATGGTCTGGAAGGGAATGGGTTCATATTATACTATAACTAGTGGTAGAGTACACGAAGGAGGAGAGAGGTCTTACGTCATTGATTGATTGATAGCATTTCATGGTCACTTATATATTGTGTCAATGCAACCTACGGTTCCAAAGGAACCTTTCCCAAGTCGATACTACAACAATAGACCGCACATGGAAAAGCAAGTAGCTCTAAAACCTTATAGAATCTATCTTTTTATTCGACGAGTCTATTAGGTACGCTCACTGACCGGGCGCCAAGTCTAATCTTCCAACTAAGCTGGACAGGAATAAAGGTAACAAGCTGTCGTTGGTTAGGCCAAAAAGAGATGGGCTGTGCTGTAGGGCTTAGCGTTCACTATGGGTCTGATCTAGCGTGCTTTAGCGTTGAGCTAGAGCCAGATTTTGACGATTAGCAACAGGCAGCCATTAGCTAGAATTGGACGCCTGTTTTTCAACGCCAACACTTTGATCACCGAAACCTCCGTGCGCTTCAGCTTCAGCATCAAAAAAAAGCAGATATTCGTAATCGCCACAGTTAGATCTTCCTAATGGTACCACTCTCGGTATAGCGCTGACGATTCTGAATACCTAGATGGCGCGCCTTAGCGCGTTTTCTCGCGTAGCCCGACCGCCTCCTATAATCCCTCTTGCAATCCTACCTACCGACCTACCTACCGATCGATCGAACGGCTACAGCTTAAGGCGACTACTCTAGAGGCAATTCAGTGCCTTTGGTACTGGCTACTGTGGGCTGCGATTTATTGCGAAGAAGGCTGGTAAAGAGGCTGGTGAAGTGGCTTGTGAATTTACTTGCTTTATTTGATCAGTTAACTGACTCGATTCAAGCAAGAGATATCGTCAAGTCAGTTAAACAAGCCCAAAAACGCCCTCAAGTCAGTCAAATCAAGGTAAACGCGTTCACTTTGGCTTGTTTTGACTGTGGGGATCGCTGCTTATAACTTCACCCTTCTGGTGACCTGGCCTGTCCCTGGAGACCTTACTACCTATTAGGAGTCCCCGGCCTCCTCCTGACCCTCATTTAAAGCCTCCCGAAATCCCGTACGTTTATTCTACAGGTCCGCGAGGAAGCTGAAGACCTTGTGTAGCCGTGTAGGTTGTGTAGCAGGGCTGGTCCCGATCATAGGTTCGGTCCAAGCAGTATGGGTCAGGTCAGCACGTGTAACAGGGGTAAATGTAGAAACTCAAATTGATATAATAATATATACTATAGGTAGAACACGTAGATTAGAGAAGCTAGAGGCCTTCTATTTGCCGGAATTTTTCAGTGAACGAGAGTAAATATAAGTCAATTGTTAGTCGCTAGTACATTGTTGCTGCCACACGCTATACGCCACAATATAGGACCCCCGACCTCGGAGGAGACTACGAAGTCATACAAACCATTAATAGCCTCATCCCTAGCCTCCCACCAGAGACATACTAAGTTATACGAAGGCTATTGGAGGGAGACTGATACGCCGGTCACGCGAGATTTCATCCCTTAGAATTTAATGACCAGAACAAAGGTTTATAAATAGGGCAGGTTCTTCTCAACTGAAAAAATGCAGAGGATCCCAGACCTTTGAGGCTCCAAGAGTATTACTAGCTAAATTGAATTACTATTCTAAGCCCCTCGTTAGTAAGCTCTTGCCACACTGTCTATCTCAAACGGTCAAAGTCTGCTGTCAAAAAGAACATGTCGACGAAGTATGTGCGATTCCTCAGAAATATCTCATTTATATTCCCTAACTATGCCCATCTCTAGTAACAACGAACTCAGCGATCGAGCTATTGAACAGCTTAGGGAATACTTGCAAGTGCTGAAACGGTTGAAGGCGAAGGTCGAGGATGATACGAAGGAAATAAAGGAGCTTCTAGATAGAAGTGATAAAAGAATGCAGGAATTAGTCGCAGCCCACCCCCAAGCAGCACGACTATACCAAGACGAACCCCCCACCAGCAATGATCGACTATTCAACAGCCTCCAGGCGTTGAATTTTGAATTGGAACAAAGGATATCAGATACAGAGAGGATGTTAGGAAAGCCAGAAGAAGTTTTGGGTTCCAGCTGATAAACCAAGACCAACAAAGGAAATAGCTATCAAGAAAGTCCTATACCCCATCAATCATCACCACACTACCTACTCCTATGTGTGAAAGGATTAGAACAAGTTCTTTAGCTTCTCATAGTTAGCCAAGGAGCCTCTGTCGAGGGGCATTTTAAACACCATTCCACTCCACTCAAATAGCGAAGCCGTTTTGCGCGGATAGGGAGTTGTTGCCAGCGGCGAGAGGCCAGTGCTCAGAACTAAAATCTCTAGCTTAATCGACGAAGGCATCCCCAGCCCCCTAATTGTAGGTGTGGCGGCCGCAAAGGTTACCACATACACGCTTGGGTACCGTAATACGTACTTTCTGCCCCCGCAATATGTTAAGTGTGCAGTCTCTTCTAGTGCACGACATGTCCTCTTCTTCTAGGTAGACGAGTTCTCGAACCTTTACGGGAAAGCTTTAGAGGGAACCTCGGTCGCCATACAATAAAAAAATATTAACCCTCGCAACCATCGCAATCAGGACGTATATATTATGACTGAAGATTAGTTCATCCACCCCATTCAGTCGTATTTTGATCGCGCCCATCGATTACCAGTAAGGGCCTCGCCAGTATTTCTAAGGGAAAAAGCGTGATTTTTTTTTAATCTGTCACGGAACTAAGCCCTACAGAGGGTTCAGGCCATACTGAACTGTCCTTTGTAAACTAGTAGAGCGGATTTTGCTAGTATAGGTAGAACACTTCTCGTGTAATACCCTTAAGTTAACACTTGCATCACCAGCAGTTGAAACCGAAACGTCTTTTTTTCGCCCTTCCTCTTTGACTACCCCGCAGAAAATCTAGTTCCCGACTCCAAGAATACCCCCCAGACCCTGGACAGTTCTAGCCCTAACTAAAACTTAGTCTCATTCTTACGGGAGGGCTCTAAATAGCGGATCCTCTCATAGCCACTAACCTCTCGCCAGTATTGTAATAACTAAGGAGAACCGTTGACCAGTAAAAGCTATTTCCCTCGGGCGGATGATCCGGAACCCGCCCCGACCCCTTCACGGACAACCGCCGGTATATCAGCAGAGCCCTTCCCACAGCAATAATTAATGAGATTCCACACGTACCCTAGTCACAGTAACCAAAAGTAAGAGTCCTGATATCACGTCACACTCTTAACTCGACAGTGAATATCCGGCCTGTTTCAACTCCATTTGATATCTAATCATGCAAATAATTGAGGTCTTCTTATCGTCACAAAGGCGGTGTACTCTTTGCAGAACTCAAGAAGACTTCTAGCAGATATAACACAATTATTCCTAGTCTTACAGCCATGTCCGCATTCCCATTTTCGGCTCGTAGACCGAAGAATCTAGTGACAGACGCACATCCCCCAGATATACTCCACCTCAGGCACTCTTATCTAATCCTTCCAATCCTTCCAAGATCCACCAAATCTCTACGATCGTCTCTCATTTGCCCAAGCTAATCAACCTGAGCGAAAGCAATTGCAGCAAGATCTCTCGCTTAAACTCGTACGAAAGCTGGTTATCGAGAGTAAATCACTAATGACGCAGTTATCTTGTATTGACGGGGGAGCCATACCCTGTATCACAGACAAGATCAACGCGGGTTCAACTATGACCTGCCAAAAGCAGCTTGGGAGCTGCTGAGGGCGATAATGGATATTAAAGAGACAGAAACCCATCGATGCCACAGATCAATGACTTCGGTGCTTCCAGGCTTCCCAACATGAAGTTCGCGACTGTGTCTCTTCTTGCGCTAGTGGCCAACGCTACCCTCGGCCAGGAGGCCAAGTGCCCAGGTTCCGATGATCTCACCGTCCGAACCTCTACGGGCACCTTCACGGGGACTATCGACCCCAAGTTCCCGAACACGCGCCAATTCCGTGCCATTCCATTCGCGGAGCCGCCTGTGGCGTCACGCCGCTGGCTCCCGCCGCAGAAGCTCTCGTCGTCGCCCAGCGAGCATCACTATGCAACGCGCTTCCCGCCATCGTGCGCGCAGTTCGTGACGGCGATACCCTCAATCTGGAACATGAACCTAACCAAGGGCAATCTCATCTACAACGGCAACCAGAACGACTCGTCGGGACTAGTAGGTGAGGCCACGTCCGAGGACTGCCTGTACCTAGCGGTGTGGACGCCGGCGGCCGCGTTCTCGCAGCCCGATGCCGGGCTCCCCGTCCTATTCTTCATGACGGGTGGCGGCTGGGGGATCGGCGGCGTCGATATCCCGTGGCAGATGCCGACGTCATGGGTTGAGCGGTCGCAGTCACACATCGTCGTCACCATCAACTACCGCCTCAACATCTTCGGCTTCCCTAACGCGCGCGGGCTACCAAAGGGCGAGCAGAACCTCGGCATTCTCGACCAGCGTGTCGCACTCGAATGGGTGCGTGACAATATCGCGGCCTTCGGCGGCGACCCAAACCGCATTACGCACTGGGGACGGTCAGCCGGGTCCATCAGCGCGGACGCGCATGCCTATGCTTGGCATGACGACCCCATCGCGCAGGCCTACTGGCTGCAGTCGGGAACCGTCTTCTCTGGCACGTTTCCCCTGGACCCAATGCACACCAACTTCAGCTTCGTAGCACGTCATTTTGGGTGCGAGTTTGACTGCGACGACGACGGCGCGGCAGAGATCGACTGCATGCGCCAGGTGCCGTTCACGCAGATGGTGAACTTCATGGGGCAGTACACCGACCGGGGCGAGACACCTGCAATATTATTCATCCCGTTCCCCGACGACCGCATCGTATTCAGCGACTACACGGCGCGGTCCGAGGCAGGCATGATCGCGCGCAGGCCAGTCATCATCTCGAACACGGCCAATGAGGCATCGTCGCTGGTTCCATGGCCAGTAGATAACTTAACCGCGGGCCCGTACCAGCCGGCGATCACCGAGTTCGACGTTGCAGGCGCCGTGTGCGCGACGCTCAACTCGACCGCGTATCGGAACCGGCTGGGCGCAGACGTGCCCGTCTTCCGGTTCCAGCACGCCGGTATCTTTCCCAACTTAAATTTTTACAAGTGGCTCGGTGCGTATCACGGCAGCGACACGTCGATATCATTCGGGACATATGAGCTTCTAGACGGCATAGCGCCCAGCACCCACTTCGAAGCTGAAGTCAGCCAGTCGATGCAGGACCACGTTCTCGCCTTCGTTAAGGACCCGTACAATGGCCCGCAGAAGGAGATGGGTTGGTTGCCGTTGGACGTCAGCGACCCCCACGGTGGAGATCTCATCCGTTTTGGCTCCGGCGGGAAAGCAGCGCAGCATATCGATGGTTTTGAGATAGACGGCGCTTGTTCAGGAGCAGTAGAGTACAATCCATTCCCATGAGGACCATTCAATTACTTGGTCAGTATTAGCTCCAATAATAGAAGTCAGTAGATAGATCGGAATGATGAGGAAATATCCCGACTCAAAAGATCGAATAGCTCGAAAACAATCAAATGTTCCACAAGCATGTGGAAAATAGTAACCATATGTGATGATTCAGTGAGAACTTCGCAATCTTGTACCGTATCTTCCCGCCTTTTGCTTTGACGAACCGTCGTGTCTCTACGTTCAGTAGTATAACGTCAGCCCCTATCTTACACGAATTACCTACTTCTCTCCATTATCAAATGCGACGAAGCAAAGTATGCGACGGCTACCTCGAATGACTCCGTAAAGTAGTGACAGGGATCGTCTTGATGATATGACCATGCAAGTTCGTATACCCAGTTGTCACACTCGCTGCGCACGCGTATTTCTACGAAGGACCCCCCGAGGCGTTAGATCCCAGTTAAAGATAATGTGCGTAAACGTGTTTCTTCCAATAGGAGTCTTCCTATTTGAAATGCGAAAGCCAACAGGGATCTTCTTCTCAGAAGATATTATTTCGCCCAATAACCACCAATGAAGCTGATATGTCACGAGGAAAACAGGATTCTATCTGTCTCAGCTACCGTCCTGGCTGTCTAAGGCCGAGTAAGCTAAATTACCAAGCAATCTTATGGCACAGACACAACAGATATCCAGTAGGTGTCTCTTTCTAGGGTTACCCGAAGACTTGCGCGTCTCGAGGAGGCTATGTTCATGTGTTTTTTTTTTTTTTTTCTTTGAAGCCAAGGTCCCTCTAGCTTCATAATTCTCAAATATCTAGCATAACGTATATCTATCTAATCGTGCACGTAAAATTGAAATAACAGCATTGGCCAGTAGCACTCGGAAAAACCCCTCTCAGAAATTAGATTTTGGGTGTGACAGAAGTGGCATTAAAATGCCGATTGACATCGCTCAACACTATTTACCGTCTTTCTCAACATCCGGTCAGGAGTCCCATAGTCACATTAGATGCTAAGGCATTCCAGCCCAGTTTTTCATATCATAGGACCGACCTATCCAATAGGACCTTCTATTTGCAGAGTCATGCCAATATGTGCCTACATACCAAGGGCTCACACCATCCGGGACAATGTAACGCGGGATATGCAGCTTCAATATGATACCTGCAGTCTGTCTCTAAGGGATGAGACAATTATACGAATGTCAGGGGAAGCGAAGGTAGCTAGAAGCGAGGAAGCGACTGGTGACGAGAGGTCAATCTGCAAGAGGTCAGATCACATCTCATCTAACTAGCGGTGGCAGCCTACTTCCTACACTCGCACCAACAGACCTTCTATTTTTCCAGAGCCCAGTCACTATCCGGGTCGCCGTTTTCGCCTCTTTTCCTATGTATATCATGACTCAAGTGTACTTACATACGCTCTATGCACTAATTTTAGCTCACCCATATTAAGCCATAAATAAGCTATAGGCTCCCGCGGAGTCCTACCTATACTCGAAGAGGCCAATAATTCCCCAGAATCCTTGGGCTCATTGGAGATTATCATGATTATAAAAGCCAATTTAAGCCCCAAATTTTCACAAACTCGGTATACTCGTAGCAAGATTATCTAACCTAACAGCTAGAGCTTATACCGAGATTGGATTTTTTCTTCAGCCCGTCACAACTTCCCAACAAGGGTATAAAGACAGGAAGGCATAAAGGCTTATAAAGCTTATCTTGGGTAAAAATGAGGTCCAATTACCTCGTGGGATTAATTCTTTATTCAAACCTTCGCCCACAGAAGAGCACATACTTATTCCTAGCCTTGCCTCGAACCACTTTACTCGTGGAAATATCGAAATTGACATAAGAATGGAGTCATCACAATATGAGCCCCAGCTTCAAGTCCATATATTATCACAAGCTCGAAATGTGAATATAAAAGGCTCACTTTCTCCCCCTTTCCCTCTTTCTTATGCTCGGGCTAGAAGAAAGACAACCCTGTCCGCTCTAAGCCACCGAACCAAATGATAAGTGAGACGCGTAGTTGCCGTATTAGACCCTAAGACATTTCCTTTCATTCGTAACACTCAACTCGGTGGAATTTACTTGTAAATTCGAAAGATACAATTGCTTGTGAGGCCCTAGAAGATCCTTTTCTTATTCAGACATGTCAGACTGGTCTCTAAGCGAAGTAAAATAGGAATGAACATTTTCACCGAAAAGAACTCAATTGACTAACAGGCATTCTACGAATTGTTAGGGAAATTCTTTAAATCCGCACAGGATTTACTTGAGATCCTGAACATGGTGTTCCTAAGTTACTAGCTATAACTTAAATAGAATAGTGATGGAAATTTAAGTTGTACAGCTCCTTTATTATGAACTATTTATGTAAAAATAGAATTATACGAGTCTTGTAGCAATTTGATTGTAGGTGGAATCAGCCCTCGTGCCATCTTTTCGTATTAGCTAAGAAATGGCCTTTCGCTGAAGCCTGTGTCCACCTCCTCAAATGCTGTTACCGACCCTTACGAATCCAAACTTCAATACATTTAATGTGTTTATACAGCCAAATGGAGCCAAGTCTCCTTCGCCTACTATAGAGCTCAGGGTTGGAAATCACGCAATTCGTACTATTATTGGTTGGTGTAAAAGTCGAGCATAAAAAACAGATTCAAGTCGTTATAAACTCAACTTCGGCCCGAAACTTAGTCCCTAGTCAAGCCTGTTGGCAAATTCTCATGCCCGAAAGGCATTAAAAAGCCACTTACACGATATTTCAGACCTACCTAACTTTATTCTAGACGTCAATACGCATTTGAATGAACATAAAGTTTCACAGGTATACACGTGTTCTATATACCGACTTTAAGAACATAAAGCCCGCCATCGCGAGCTGTGTAGAAATTCCGAAATGGATTCTCATTACCACTTTGATTTCATACTTGTAAAACCATTGTGAAATATCCCGTGTCTGCCTCCTATATTCTCCTCTTGCTTCCTTTCATCGCCGGATACTTGACATGTACTCAGTGATGTCTACATATCAGTGCTAAGATGGAATAGCTTAACTGTAGCGTCGTCCCTCGGTCCCGCCGGTAAGTGGAAGCACTAGAGCTGCAATTTCTAAATTTCCCATCCGCTAGCCACATTGTAATCGGGTTTCTGGCGCGACAGCTAATGATGCTAGGTATATGCCTAAGTACCGGCAACTCGCGCCCGATCGTCTGTACCCGTTAGGGCTTAGGAGCCTTACCATTAGTAGCAAGCGAGCCAGGCCCCAACCGTATCTTGACGTCTCATAGCGTACCTAGTCGACTATCTAACACAGTCTGGGGTTGATACCCCGGTCTAGCATTTTGCGAGCCGAGAGTCTTACTTGTTAGCCCAGAAGTTGGTCGAAGGAAGCGGGTCTAGATCGACCCTGTCAACGCGCTGAGAACCTTATTATTGGCGGAAGTACGGAGTAGGAGCACTAACCCGGCCACGTGCGATTCTTATTGAGGATCAAATATCGCGATAACGAAACACATATTTCATGCACCTGTTGTTATTTTAGCACTCTACTCGAGGCAAGGCCAAAGTACCAAAGAAACTCCAGCACAGGCCAAGATCTGCCAGGCCATTTATATATTCATGCGTATTATTAGGTTTACGTAGTGAACAGCCCACTCCTACGTAGCCACTACTCGAAGACTTATGGCATCTTTCATTTCTTCAAACTTAATTCGGGCCATCGGAATTACCGCCGTCTATAGCATTTGAAAGGCCCGCCGAGTAGCAATGAGAAGTCACTTTGAGACGCGGGCATTCGCTCCCTGCCTGCTGTGTTACTCTAGAATTACTTCTACTTATCGCTTTAATTGAGCCTCAAATGGAAATTCACGTGGCTTTACGGAATGGCTGTTCCTAGTGCAGATCATTATCTGACAAATCCTTGCAAGCCTCCCGAAGCTGTATCCATCTGGACTCGTAAATTCGTCCATTCATAGCCTTGTAGATCATTAGACACTAATTGCTGGTCTAAGGAACATGTAAATACGCTTTGGGGTGAGGGTGTGCTCGTATGTAGTACGACGTAGTGTTGTATGTAGAACGATTCCTCACGCTAGAGGCTTGCTCAGAGTAGATGGAATCCACCGTGTGACGTGGTGAGATATTATAGATGAATAGCTTCATAAGTGATTATCCTCCGGCGGGTCTACGGCTCGGGGCCGAGCGATGGCGCCTGTTCACCTCGACTGCCTTCGATTAGTTACAGCACTATTACTAGAGTTCGAAGTAGAGATACATTCCCACAATCTAAGCCTTAAAATACGGCGATTTGACTAACGTGCTAGTAATGGCAAAGCAGAGCCATGATCGCTAGTAAGGGACTATGTATAGTCCACCAAGACGTGTGCCCTAAGATGAGTTTCCCAATTTTATGTTTACTTTCTCCTTTGTGCCATGACCAACTGCTTATGACCCCATAACCCCATTGAAAACCCTGAGATGAAAACAAGCCTAAGCGTCATTTAAAGATTCCATTAGTAAGCTAGTTAAGGTAGAAGGAGTTTGCGAAGGACCCTGCCTACAGAGCTAACCGTATATATCATGCGGATTCGGACTTAAGGCCTACCCCTCTGGGGAACGTAAGAGGTGTCTAGAACCTCGCGTTGACTTGGCTTTGATTCCGATTGCTTGCCATGCCATTTCGAGGAAGGCGTCCTTGATACTTACAAATAGTGTTGGGATACCTCACGAGTATCTAGCGGTTAAACCGATGATAATAGGAAACTAATGGCGAGGATAAGTGCCTACTTCATAGAAACTTGTTGATTCTTAGGATGATATTAATAGAGAGGGGAGATGATGGTTAGCGGGAGCTCCAGTGTTAGCGTATCGAGCTACACTCTGCCTGGGGGAGGGATAGATCTACCCCTCGAAACGAACCTTCGGCAAGTGCCGGTGTCGTGGAGTTATCGGACTACATGGAGCGCGTACGTCCTCGTTGGTAAACTGGAATACCTACACGATGGAATGCATTACCTTCAACACAAGGATTTGTAAGCATGATATCCCATTCGAGCTATTCAAACGCGAGCCCCAAACGTGCCCATGTTGTCGAACTTAGTAATAACTTAGAATAGAGAAGGCTGAACTGCGGCTCACACTAAATCTTGTCCTTTCTTGTTCTGTGAAACGCTAGAAGTATCAAAATAGCATGTTGGATTCTATCGAGATTCCAAATCCCTACATGGAGAATTCTTGGTCCATAGACCGTCTTCTTGTTGACTAGAATACTAAGCTCTCCTGAATGGTCTTTTTGCCTTGTTATTTATTCGCTAAAGATGGAATTTCGTCTTCTCATACGGCGATAAGCTTCAGAGAAGTTCAGAGGTTCCAGAACCCAACGGTCACTCTATTGAGTTATACACCACTTCAATCGGCTCCCTAATCGAAACCGGGGCTGTTATATTTGTGCCTAATACGTAGATACTGAAGAGTAGCAATGGTAATCGTAAGGAGCTATAGAGATGATACCTTCTTTGAGCATCTTTACCGAAACGGCAGCTACCCAACATCTTTTAGGATACGCTATGTAGTAGAGGTCATCTCACAGCGTATAATAGTGTCTAGAGAATGTATTCCATCTAATGTCGCCAAGGCCTAGAGGCTATATATACCGTCAATACTCCGCGGAGTATTAACGGCGTCGGTTTTACTCCACTACGCCTAATTAGACCCAGAACGAGCCGTCCATAAAATAACCTCCGCCGCTAGAAGGAACACAATTTAGCGAGTCTCGGTATGTATAAGTAACCGCATCCCACCCCTAGTCATAATCCCCTTGCCCCATGGAGCGCTTGCCTAGAACAGGTGGAGAAAACGCCTTGTGCTTGCCCGCGACGGGGAGGTGATATGAACATTGGCAACTCTTTGCGTGAATGTGGCCTTATTGACATACTTTGAGTATGCCCAGGTCACTACGTGCTTGATAAGTGGGGAGGCGCAAGCGAGTTTCACACTCCCTCGTGATTGCTTGAAAGAAGCGGTATATACGTTAGTAAATAGTTGCTTTGAAAAACGTTTATAGGACGGAGTTGACTAATACAGTTGCCTTATACCCCTAGTTAGCATAACCCCTTCGTGCTGACGATATGATCGCGATCCCGAACGTTTCGAACGTGAGCATGGCTATTATATTTCGAAAGAAGAGCTCTGCGTGTTGCCTGCGCATAGTTTGTCAGCTAAAATGTCATCTCAGTCACGCTTGGTCTCGTATTAGAAACCGCGTAACTGACCCCTAAAGGGTCTAGAGTCGGCTTTTCGCAATTCGGCATCCCACCACGTGCTTCACCCTCATCAGATGACTAGAAACATGCTACTTTTCAAATCCCGCCTCTCCAGAACATATATCTTTAATAAGACAACAGCGTAGCTGTGTAGCCTTTCGTAATATATTTAAATAGGACCCCACGTAATCCGATCGCGAAGTTGCGGTGACCGGATGGGCATCGGAGCCGAAGGAGCAACCCAATAGTCCGGACCCGATCCTTGGTGCGGCGTTGCGCTTACCGGCGACGGCCACTTTATTGCTATTATGTCAGATTTAAGTAAGTGGGAGATTATGGTAGCACAGGCGGAGAACACGAGACTATTAGCGAATAAGGCTAAGTAAACATGCTTTAGGTTATTATCTAGTGCAAGGCCATCCCAGGCAGATGAGTAGACACGAAATTAGGGCTGAGGTGAGATGGATTGGACGGTGTTTCTGTGGACATTTCTGGTGCACACAAGCGTCCGTCTACTAGCAACCTGCATGCATAGGGCTTTAGTCACGGGACGGGGGAGGATTTTAGGAGCTGAATTCAAGTATTGTGGTGCATGTGGAGTGCGACGTAGGGCAAGATGTACTTGCTTATATTTCGACGAGGTCTTGGCTCCGGAAGAGAGGATGGCAGGTTGGAGTAGTTAACATGACCCGAAGTCCGCAGAGTCGCACGACCGAACTACCTAACCCAAATATGTAAAAGAATTTACTGTAGAACACTCACTAGCCAAGCTATTGTCATATTTTTAGGAATCTTGAGTCCCGTCTAGCCAGCCTTGTGAAGAGCTGAACAACGGCGGCTTCACTAATTGACTCTATTGTGTCAGTAGACGGAATGAGTCTGTCTACTACGCACACTACCCCGACTTGTTAGGTAACACGGAAAAGTATTTCCTGAAAATATGCGGCTTAAGTTTTAAGAGTTCAATAAATCAACGTCCCCCCGTCTTACTGGTAATACGCCCCGTATTGAAGGGTCTAGGTATGTTCGGCGACGGTCAGGTACTCGGTAGTTCGTACGTAGGCGTTCGGTTATTTCCTGCTTCTTGGCTAGGTATGGTTTGCCTCAGGTCAGCTCCACTGTCCCTCACCTCTGCGGGGTTCCAAGCTCTGTTCAGCTTGCTATGAAAAGGCCTGTAAGTAACTATACGAAGTACTGCTTCTCTGCGCGTAATCAATAGAATATTGATGAATATTGCAACCCAACGTCATCAAATCGAGCTGTATGAGTTTACTGTATTCGCGGTCAAGGCCTGTCAGTAAGCATAAGCACTTCTGATTAATTCCACGATTGCCTCATTGCGTACGTATGTAGTCGAAGAGCAACGTCCGAAAATTAGTGTAGGTAGTGTACGCATAGGTATGTTGTCAGAGCGGGGATTCCCTGTGTCTCCAAGAGCTGCGTCAGGGTTCCGATGTAAGGGTAACGCCAAGATCTGGTTATGCATATGACGAAATCTTCGCAATTCGGCTTTCCTACGCCGTTAGAGCTGGCCATGGGGCTCTTGGGAGCTACACATATGTTCTCCATTGCGGTGGCTAACGTTAAGTTCGTTCTTTCAGCGACGTTTGGCGGGTTTGCAGTCGCTAAACTGAGGGCAGAGCTGAGGGCTAGGGAGTGTAGCCTACCTAGTAGATCTTTAGAAAAGATAGCTTGTTTATACATAGGTATATGGCGCTGTAATTTGTCTACCTGCACAGGCTCTCCTGATTATTGACCGAACCTCCTTAGGGCTTAGCCTACAATATTTTTATGGATCGAGGTAACGGGACGGGTTCCCGTCACATACCGGCAATCCAGCGGTCTGGTTTCTAGGGTCTACTCACTACTAGGCGATATGCCTGTATTAAGTGCTCGTCGCAATACGACAACCCATCTACGTGAGGGCATCCGACATGCTTAGTGGGGATGTGTCGTCGGGTTTAAGAGAGACACGATTTTGCTTCCTTGGCATGCGCGATGATTAGGAAAGTGGACGCAGGATGGTCAACGATTCGCTCGTGTTCTTCCGATTGCATGCCACTCGAGGAGACATTGCTTGGTTGCATCAACCTCATATACAAATCTTCTGATAGTATAGCAAGCAATCTATATCATTTCCTAGTAAGCCTATAACATAGTAACACACATTACCACTAAGACGTAAGTGAGATCTCCGAGCTGCAGGTTCGGCGCTGCTACTTCGTATGATCTGCCGTATTTCAAAACACAGGCGTTCACTCCTGTTCGCTTTAATCCAGCACTGTAGGTAAAATAATGCAATAATCTATTATATATATGGTGTGAGATGAAGAAGCGAGAATTGTTATATCTAAGGCTATTACATGGAGCTTTCACTAAATCAAAGAGTTTGTGTTACAGGCGTAAATACAACAGTCCAAGTGGCTTACGCCCTCAGAGTCGGTCAGAGAGGACGGTCAACCCTTGTTTATTCTTATCGTGGCAGAGGGCGTATGCATAATTGTGGTAATAATTTTTTTTTCTCTTAGCGTAGCGGGTGGCCATTATGCTAGTAGATCATGCGGCATATGTACTCGGCAAAACGCAGCAGATGTCACACTACTACTAAAGAGAAGGGTCTCTTAGTTACTATACCATGTCAACCGAGCTGTGGATATAAAGTTGATGGGGTCAAGCTCCCCCGCAGCCCACAGCTTCGGGCGCAAAGGCTTGGGAGTGGCCAAGCAACCCATCCGCCTGTGCGGATCAAGCAAATGCGGTTATGGATTGACAGGCTGTCGGGCGAGAATGCTGGTGGCGAGAAGGTCCGAGATTTGATGCACCGAGGGTTAAGATAGCTTAATGATAGGCTAGCTAGTCACGATGTTGTTTCTTGTCTATGTCACGGGACCTCTACGAGGGCTGAACTAAGCGCTTACTGCCTTAGTGAAGCAGATCTGGAACCTTGCCAGACAGAGATCGCCAAGGATAATTGCGGAGAGATCGCTCTGTAATGTGGGCCTGGCTGTACTAGTGTAGGTAGATAGAATGCTGAACGCTCGAATAAACGCTGACGCGATGCCTTCTTCAGCTGCTCTTAGGCGGCTGAAAGCTCACCAAGGGCTGTCTAGTCTGAGTAGTCTATGCTTCGGAGGCAAATTGAATTTGTCATGGCTAGCGGAATGACTTGGGAGTTTATAGTCAAGACGCCAGCTTTCGATAATATTGCGAGGCGTGGTTTTAGGTAGAGCCTAATGCCCATTCGACACAGTAGAGTTACAGATCCAGCTAGTTCTACCAATCGCGTGGCAATGTGATAAAGAGACTACCGGCACTAATAAAACCCCCGGCCTAACCTTTTGCGATCAATGATGTGGTGGCCAAGTGAGGCTTCGCTGGCGTGATAGATCTGCATCCAAGGAGACGCGTTCTAATGGCAGGACGAGTTACGGGCCGTGCCATGGCGCGCTGCGAGCACGAAAAGCAGGAAAGGGGTTGCATATCGCCTGCTATTGCCAACCAATCTTGTCCAATATCTCGGCATCGACGCCTCCGTATAATCGCCAAGGCGCATATTGCTCGTTGGTCTTAGGACGACACTGCCACCATATTCAGTGGCGATACGCGTAATGAGGGGTGAGATACGGCGAGACTGTGTGTCTCTAGCATGGGATCTGAAGCGATTCACTACTTACTCTAGCATTCATACTTAGACAATCTTGTCTGTAGAATACTTCCGCATGGAACGCGGATACTGAACAATAATACGACCTAATCCAACGGGTGTTCAGCCTCATAGGGTTGGTCGGTTATAGTAGGCACCTACTTAAATGCGTATGCTGCAGCTTTCCCTTCCGGTTATCGTTGCACGCCAAGCCTTCACCACATATGTATATTGTTCCCAACTATTGTCATTTCGTCCAATACAGCCGAGCCGTCTAGCTACCATCACAGATGCAGAGCTACTATATGCAAGCCCGTTTTTCATCTCGTTTTTTTGTTGGCACACATGCGTGATGAACGTTGCAAGGTCTGACGCACGCCGGGGGGTAGAGTGAGCTCCGATGAGCCTAAAATTTCAAGCACCAACCTATGTATATGGTATAGCGAGGACGTCATTTGAAGAAAGTATTGTTCAGCTAGGTCAAATGATACCACCCAATAATATCACTAGGAAAATTTTAGATAGTACTGAGTTCTAGTAAGTTACCGAGGTAGGGTACGGGAATGTATTGATATACCCGACTTTGGGGTCGAAGACTCCTAAAATTGCCAGGGCATGGCGCCTAGGCGAGCCCTACGAGCCCTATGTGTAAGGCTGGAGTAATCCCGTGTTAACCTAAATTTAGTAATGATGGGGAAGCGATGGAGATAACATCAATCACAGTTACATCGCAAATTTCCCATGCAAGGTCCGGAAGAGCGCACGCCTATACATATGCAACACTATAGGTTATTGCATGAGAATGCGGCCGGTGTCCTAGCCGACTATGCGACTCAGGAAAAATCGTGTCGCAATCCCATATGCTGTCACTTGCTGAGATCTGGCTTCAGCAGCGGAATAGTGGTTGGGAGAACAGGGAGATGCTGGATTGCGTAATTTTTCTCGTTCCTGAGTCATGTCAACGCATCGCCTATCTACACCTTACGTACACCGCAAGGACATGCTAAATACGGCCCTCACTAAAAGTCTCAGCTACTTGCTTCCAGGTAATTTGTTCGTAGCCTAGGCCGCCGGGCGACAAGCAGCGGCTCTACTCGATAGAGCTATAGCGCCGAGCATACGCCTAGTTCTTACGTATGCTAAAGAGTACAGAATATATCGCCTTATTAAGCCGAAGCTCAATATGTAACGCTGGGGGCGGATGTGCACGGAGCACCCCATGTTCCGGATGCTGTTGCAGTCAATGAGCCGCAGAGCCGATGCCGCTACCTCCTACGTAATTCGGGCTAGGGCATAAATTCGAGAAACCATATGCTGGTCGTTTCGTTGAAGCATCCCTTGTTCCCCCCAACTGCCGTGAAGGCAAGGGACGGTTGTTGTATGCCTTTACCCCTAACCTGTAAGGGCGACCGACCGCTCACGGTGCATATTCTCGATATACTTACAGTACCGCACATACACCATACCCAGCAGCAAATCACTCTTTCCAAGCCCAAACGGGAACGACGGCCGAATAGGGATTGGAGAGAAATAGACGTTTCACGACATCATCGCAAAACGTTTCCATCATGATGCAGACTTTGCGTTGGCGCACAACCCAACCTGTCGCAGGAGTCTGGCCGTTAGGTACGAGCCCAGGAGACGAAGTGGTGTTCGCCGGTACTACCGTCTTTAAGGCATTCGGCCCTACGTAAGAATTATGTCTCATATCTCGGGCTCACCAACAGTCAATCATACTGTAGCATTGGCCACAATGATCGACTGGCGAGCCGATCTCACCCGACAAACCCTTCCTCATGCTCGTACCCCTAAAGCTCACAAGTAATTCCACCACTGTCGTCGTCATTAGTATCATGGTGATCTACCATTTCTGTAACTGTGCGAGAAAGTATTTTAACTGCTGACATACAATTATGTAAGTGGGTATGGTGTAGGTACCGGTAGTCTGTAAACAACGTCAGAGAGGAGCACTCAAGCTGGGAACCAATGACCCAAGGGTGCGGGGCATACAACTTGACCTATGCATGGATAGGCGCTAGAAGGACAGGTGCCAGGTTGCCAGGTAAACCTCGTTGTTTCGGGAGTTGAGACGGCTTAGGACTAGCGTAAGGCTTGGACAGTTGAATGTAACATCAAGGACAGGCGTTTGCCCTAAAGCCAAGCCCTTATCGATTAATCAAATGAGAAGGACTTAGCTAAAGATTCAAGATCACGACGAATGAAAACCTAGCTTTTACCTAAGACCCAATTAGTCGCAACAATAAACCACATGTTATAGATGTGTACCTAAACTGCTGGCGCGAATCAAAACATGAAGTACCAGTTAGATTGAGCACATGAACAAATGCTATTGTACAGTGCTCCGTCTCTCCCCACGGAATTGCTCACCAAGTTGGTAAGGCCAACACTCGAAACCACGCCGTTGATTCAGACAACAACAAAGGAATGGCTTTGCTCGGTATCTGCTCCGGTCCGTCACCTCCAGTTAGCTAGTCTATTCTATCTACATAGCAAGCCTATATAGGTACCCAACTCCCGATGTGCATATCGATTTTTAATAGGCATGTGCATTTATCAAGCTACAAGTATAAACACGACATTTAAGCTGGCGTCTGGTGGCATGTAACATTATTTTCGACCCGGTGACACCACTGCGGGGTATCTTTTGAGGTTGAAGAGAGGTACGTAGTGTTGCTGGTGGACGAATGATAAATCCCTCCCACACACCTGGATTGACAACCCACCCAGCGTACTCTCGGTACCTACCCTTGGCGTGTCAACACAACCTCTAACCCTTTTTGTCGATTTTAGGGCCAGTGAGCCAATCACATGAAAGAAAACGCCGACAACCCTATAGGGCTGAAGAAGGGCTTGGGGGCTAAACAGGAAACATTTCCTTTTCCCTTTGAGACATGCTTGTGTAACTGCGAAGGTGGTATACTTACGCCACCCATGGAATCTAACAGACCGTATTCTCAAAATTCGGTGTAACAATAGTGCTAAACCTCATTGGCAATTTCTAAATTTCATAGTGCGGAATTATGCACCTCTAAGACTTTCTTCCTAATTTGTAAAGGATCGTAAGAGAGGTCTTTGATTTAGCTTGTGAGGCTTATTAAGAAAGAGGAGTATGGCTGAACACTTAGCTCGTTTAGGTTGCTGCAATTGCAAATCCGGGCGCGTCGTTGTCTCTTGTAAGTGAAAGTGAAATATGATAGAAATCGGCCCCGAATGGCTGTTATGTAAGGGCTAAAGTCAGACTATACCCGCTAACTCCCTCTCATCTTAGTCTTTTCATGCACTGGAGTTCGAAGCCTCTTAACAGCTGTATTATGATAGGTCTCAAAAAACTTAGCCGAGGGAACTCGCGTTGACTAATTTATTCACTTATTTGTCTAGCGGACCTGATCCTCGGGCTCTCGGGACCGAGCTGACGGGACCCTCACCAATGTTAGTAGGAGCTTGGCCGTCACGGTCCGAATGGTTGTCGCCTGTAGGAGATACCGATTTCGGGCTTCCCGGAGGAATGATGACATTATACGGCGATAGCTCTCGGCTCTCTCTTGTTGCACATCTCAGCGTATATACTGCATTATTGGTATAATGGAAAGGCCACTAGACCGCCTAGTCCCACTGAGACAATTGTTACATGGCACGATAAGCACCTGATATATCTGCCCAGTCTCTGGCTTACTTGTTTTGATTGGCGTCTTGCACTTGCATGGTAAGGTGGTGTAGTTGGGTGTCGGTGTGGACTAACTATGCCTATCTGGTTCAAGTTACACCAGATAGTGATAACTGCAGTTGTTGACAGAGCCCCTGGTGTCGTCAAGAGTCCGACAATCCTGGGTGTTGTGGGTATTTAATTGAAATATTACCTTCGCATGCATACATACTCCGCATGGCAAGAAACACAAGGCCAGAGAGGTAGCATACAAATGATAACTTGCTTGGTATTTCCCGGCTTGCCCCTTACGGAGGCTAGACTACAGTAGTGCAACACACATCGATGTAGACCCTGGTCATGGGAGCAGGAAGACGGCTGACTAAGACAACAGAAGCCATCACGCGGGGCACCTTGAGGCAGGATGGTTTCTCATGTCTCATATATACAAGCGCCTGAGCAGCCAGAATATCAGACACGAGATTTCGGTACGGAAACGAGGGTGGCGAACGAACATGATCGAAGTTGCCTCTGTGCGCACCCAGAGTTGGTTTGCTCGCCAGGACCGAGACGAAGAGCGAGCTCCACTCTAAGATGAGGCCAAGTAATGCTAGGCAATATGTGTGTACACTACCAACGCTGTCGCTGATGACCTTGGCGAGTTTGCTCAAGAGGATCCTAATTTGCTATTGCCGGATACCCTCGGCTGCCATGTAACGTAAGGCATAGGGCTTAAGAATCAATATTAAGTATGAATATTTGATGGTTTACCCGAACGAGGTAGGCCGCCTAGTTACCGATGTGTTGTTGGTAGGCGGCTCCTATCTATTTGCTTCGCCCGGATGATATGCCTGTAATTTTTTGGGTTCAGTTAGTTATCCAGTATGGGATACTTACTGTAAAGGTATATGCCTGTTAACACCCTACTTCTCTAGTCAACCTTGAGCTACCTATTTCTCCTAGCCATTGTGCACGTATACACAGCAGCGTACACGAATCGGTGCGATTGCATAGACTGAGCGAAGGGCGACGGAATGCGGTCACAGATGCACAGCAAGTTGACAATGCAACCCCAAGATATGTACAGAGCAGCACAACCTTCCCAGGTAGGTTATATGGTGTCGCCCTAAGCCATAATATCATGACTGTACGCTGCACTAGGCATATCTAGGCAGATAATACTACCTAGGTGATAACTAGCGGGTTAGACAGGGGCGGAAATTGGTTTAGCGTACACTTGGACGTCGAGTGGACTTTATGAAATGGGGGGACTCTGAGAAACCTGATCTGAAAAGGGACTTTATTGGGCAAATATAGGAATTACATCAACGAGAGCATGAATACCTAACGTACGTACGCCGTTCGGGATTTGAGGCATGCTAGGTAGGTATCTTATTATAGGTTGATAAGTCGAGGTAGATACCTACCTACAGTAGACAACGTTGAAGCAAGCTAGGTTGAGTACCAAGAGAGTATGTTAGGAGGAAACTAGGTGGTGGAGCGTGGGACGCAGCATCAGCCAAGATGCTGGATGCTGGATGCTTGTCGCCGGTCGAGTCTGCAAAGGAGACCAAAAGAGCTAGTCGGCGTACTCAAGTTAGGTTACAGGCTCGTTGTGCCTGTGTATCCTGCTTGCCGACCCCGAGGGCAGAGGTATGCTAGGTATGTACATATAAAGGCATGCCTGCAGTAGGTACAGCTCGGTAGGTACACTACCTCCCTAGGCTACCTAATACGCTCCACCACAAGAGGGACTTGGTGCACTAGGTCTACGCCCTCTCCGCTTGCAATATTTGGCAACAGCTAAGCCTGCCCAGGGCCAGTCCCCTGTCAATGTCGAATTGAGCCAGGTAGGTTGCCTTGTAGAGGTACCGCCTGGAGCTAACATGGCCATGTACCACGACCCCTGCGAGTAATCTGCACCGCGACCTACCCCTACCCCCTGTAAGGAGGGTGCGCGCGAGTAACCAATCTGCTCAACCCTGCTCGACCCTGCCGTTTCCTTAAAGGGCTGAAGAAGGCGACCCACTCCCACCCACCCATTCCCTTCCCATAGGGCAGAGCCCAGCACCGGGACCAAGTAGCTGCGATACTAAATATCCTACCTAGGTACGTGATGAGGTTAGAGCAAAACCCGCCTGGACTATCACTTTATTGCCGATAGGTAATATCGTACACCTCCATTATTGTCATATTTACCTGCCGACCGACCTACCTGAGTCTACCCATTGTGATAAACCTACCTACCTCTCCTCTTCCCCGTCCAACCCGGCCGCACTAATCCGTCCAGAATATCTCCCCCGAATACGAGAGGGAAGAGCTTTATTCGACGGAAGGCTCTTGGTCCACCGGGTCAATATTCCCAACTTGATGTAAGGGAAAGATTACACCGAGAACCGAGACGGCTTGCTCATTGGAGACCGACCTCTTGTCTTAGGTAGTTGTCTGGCATCGAGTCGACTATACCTACTACGAGTCTAATACAAACTAGTTCTCGTTGGAAGTTCTGCAAGACGGTTTCGACTTAATTCTAGTACTACCTACACGCGGCGCACTCTGGTCTGGTCTTAGTCTGGTCGCTGAGTATCGATTATCTGTATTGCCGGGTACCATCGTTGGGCACTTATAAAGGTTGAAAGTACTGCACCGGTCGGCCTACTCTATCCGCTTTCGCCGTCGTCGCTTGGAGCTTCGGAGCTCAATGACAGTTGCGCACTGGTCTGCCACCTCGAGTTGCTCCGGGTCAAGTCAGGTCTAGCCTAGCTACGGCGACACTCCAACCCGCCGTTCCAATCGGTCACTCCTGATCATGACGTTTTTGGTCGCCTCATCTCGAAAGTAACAAACGGCTCCCTCGCGCCAGTCTCTATTTACCTCGAACTTGTTGGTTTGACAACGGTCACTCCGACACCCTCCGTTTGCCGTTGCCGTTCCACAATCCGACTTGGGTTCCCATCTTGACGCGCCCTGCTAGTAACGACTCCATTACCGCAACACCAACTCTCCCTAACTCCCTACCTTGGCGGTTTCGCTTCATGACTTATGACCTTCTTGCGCCAATCGCCTTCTGTCCTTACCCCAAACAACATTCTCCATTGTGCTTCCCTTTAACTACTCCCAGTCAACCGTGGTCAGCCGCGAGAGCTAGTCTATTGGTGCGTGGTTACCGAGTCGTACGATTCTCTAAGGACTAGACCCTTGCCCCAATAAACGCACAATGGAAATACCTTCGCGATACTCCAGGGAGCCGGGTGCCCCGCCGCCAGCTATATACATTGAAGAATCTGGTCGGTTCGACAGGTCTGGCCGCTTCGGCCACCCGCGATCCCAAGCCTCCAACTTCTCGCCTTCCTCTATACCAATGTCAATACCGAATAATCGTCGAATTGCTGAGGACGATGCCCCTCCTCCGTTGCCACCCCCTAGGTTTTTACCTAGTATGGCACCCCCTGGCCCGCCGAATCATGATCGTTTCCCTTCAATTGATTCAAATGCCAGCTGGGAAAGCACAAGACGTGATAGTGAAAGTGATCATCTGCGGTTTAGGAAACAAGATATTGGCCGGCCGCTCCAGAGAGACGAGGGCTATCACAGCATGAACTCCACTCTCTCGTCAATAGGGTATGTGAGCGTAACGGCCATATAGGCGACTTTTATTCTCAAGATAATGCACCGTGACGACTGACTTGGTGCTTCAGTTCCCAGGACTCGCTTCCCAAAAAGCTTTTTATGTCTCACAATCTTCAGTTTAACAAGTCTGCCGCCAGCGACTACGATAGTCACTTATTGAAAAAGTTAGATTCACGTCGAGTCTTCGATAACCGTTCTCCTCCTCGCCGATCCGGACTGGCTATGTCCCTCGACCAGAATAAACCTGAACCTCGCCATCCTTCGAACATCCCGCCACTCTCTTTACCCCTACGGCCGAGTAATCCGTCATCGATAGATTCATCTAGCCGCTTCACAGACTCTCCCATACAGACAAGAACATCCCCGCGTGCTGCCCCGTATTTCCAACATAGCGGCCCCGAATACCGCTCGCCAGTCGAGTCAACAGACTTGGATCGCTCACCACTTTATAGAGCTAGGCGGAACAACAGTGACGATGCTACCATGTCAATACATAGCGGCTACGATAATACGGAAGATACAGACTTTCCTATGGAAACATCAGGCATAGGAACGTTACAAATAGACGATCCCCATGGACGACCGGATCATCATGGTATTGGGCAGAAAAGAAGAGCGTCGTCGCCCCCTGGAGACAGTCCACCACAAGGTCCACTGGGTTCGAACGATCCGATAAGACGTCGCGACGGCGTTGGAAGGGGGTCTCCTGCCCCACGACTAAGCTTGGTCCCTCCAAGTTCCTTGTCTTCGGTATCATCTGCTGGACGTAGTGGGTCCTACGTTTCAACGGCATCGCTTAATACGAGCATATCAAGTCTAAACTCGTTTGGTGGTAGATCACCTAGTGGGCTGTCGTCTGGAGGCTTGTCTCCGGTAGACATCATGACCAATTCGCCTTATAATACACCTATATCCCTCGGGCACCCTTCTTGTGGTCCCTTTGGTCGTGGCCCTCCTCAGCGAAGCATGGTCAATGAAAGTAGGCAACTTGCGTCACCCCGCAAAGTTGTTGAAGTCCCGAAAGCTACGATCTCAAAACTGCAAGGTGGTTTCTTCATGTGTGAATGCTGTCCCAAAAAGCCAAAGAAATTCGAGACATCCGAAGAATTGAGGTATGTGTTCTGTATTGCCAACCCCCATTGGTTCTATATATCTAACACAGATTACTTAGCGCACATGAAGCTGAGAAGCAATATGAGTGTTCGTTCTGCGGCAACCGCTTCAAGAACAAGAATGAAGCCGAGCGGCATCAAAACAGTCTGCATGTTAGGCGACATAGCTGGTCTTGCTCAGCGCTTCTTATGTTGGGGTTTGATAGGGCTTTCCATGAGAGCACTAACAGACCTGGTGAAGCCGACACCTGTGGCTATTGTGGCGAAGAATTTGCACGCAGCAGTGGAGCTGCACGAGCGCGGCATGCGACTGAGCGCGACTGGGATCTACGATTGAAACATCTGCAGGAAGTACATAAATTTCGGGAATGCAACTCGAGCAAGAAGTTCTATCGCGCGGACCATTTCCGACAGCATCTGAAGCATAGCCACGCCGGCACAAGCGGGAAGTGGACTAACATGCTCGAGAACGCATGCATGTTGGATGAAGAGCCCCCGCAGCCTCCGCGGTGAGATAATTGGACTTGGAATCATGCACTAGGATAAACAACCGGTTCATGATCACGATGCGACTGAGCGACACGGATGTACACTCAAGACTGTCTTGACTAGAACGCTCTCTACAAGCTTTCTTAATCCGTCCTTATCGACAGCTACGCCATCCATCATATTGTCCACAAATACCTTTTTGCACGTTGAGCATG
The DNA here is from genome assembly GCA_022578505.1 of Nemania abortiva. Classification (NCBI taxonomy): domain Eukaryota; kingdom Fungi; phylum Ascomycota; class Sordariomycetes; order Xylariales; family Xylariaceae; genus Nemania; species Nemania abortiva. The sequence continues at coordinate 27,306 of MU392566.1, forward strand.
ATGTGCTAGGCTGCTGTCAGCAACAGCAGCAGCTAAACGTACACCGAAACCCCACTCTCTATACCATTGGTTGCTGATGGTCGGTTTACGAGCGGCACGGCTTGCTGACAGCAGAGCTCCATGTTCATCACCATGACGAGCCCCTAGTAACTAAAAGAATGTCACGGTCTATGCTACGGGCGGCCACGAGAGGCGGTCTTCTGGTGCTGCCAGCACTCCCCACGGGAGAAAGGTAGCTACAAATGGCCTCGGGGGACCGGACTCTCTACAATACGGACAACTGCATCATGCAGTGATTATAGCGCATAAGCTGACTTTGCTGACGCGATGCATTGGTCCTACGGCAATGTTTGCAACTTTCCAATCCTATTTGAACCTCGCTCATCGCGGGGCAGGCTGCGAATGGTTACAGGGACGTTGAATTGGCGTCGGATTGACAAAGCCCTAACGAAGATATGTGTCTCATCCATTTTCTTTAAATGGTATTATGGTGTAGGGTGGCATTCCCACGGCGCACAAAACAAAACAGTTTTGATTCTAAGAATACCCAAAAGAAGTGGTTAAGTGAAATGACGAAAATGCCACGGATTTAAGGCTTGTTCCGCATGCATGTTTCTGCAGTATACGATGGTCGAAAGCCCGACTCATCAGCGTATATATGGGGGGCTGCCTGATGTGGGCAGCGCACGATGACGAAGATTTGGAAAACATTGAAAACTCATTACATTTACATAGGTATATTCATTCAAACTCAACACGATCGCTGCAACAAAATCATTGGCATCATTGTGACTTCTGACGTGCTTCTGTTACCTACCTATAGTAAGGGTCCGGTATAATTCGGTTCGGTAATGACGCTCGCAACAGACGGCACAGGGTACATAGGTACCAGGTCCGTTCATCAAAACGGGGCCAGCGTTCTCAACTAACTCAAAATGGAAGGTCATGCGGAATCAGGTTGATGGATCCCTCCATCGGTATGTGGGGCGGAGAGAAGGGTATGGGCAGAAGTATCACGTGATTCAGCCCTGCTCGCCCCGCAAGACCAAACTTCTGATAGAGAGCGATAAGGCCAAGCAAGACCCACTAAGGAGGGGCTTGCCGGCCAGCTTCATGGAAGTACCACTAGTTAGTTACTACTACAACTTGCTGTAACAATCACACAAAATTACCCAAGTACCTATTAGATGCTAGTAGGTGCCTCTTGACGCGGCACAGCACTACCGCTTAAACTTACGCCGCCAACATCTACATACATACCTAGTAGTATAACATCTCCAACGTCGACACCACTCTTGCCCACTCCTAACGGCCGCAAGTACTAAAGACGGTTGGTTGGTGCTTGAAACAAACAAACAAACAAGAAATGGCAAGCCTCTCGCGGGTACCGGGTGACGACAACCTGTTTGTTGGAGGGTAACTACATATGTCTCTTGTTGTTGTTCTAAATTTGCTTGGCCGGCAGGAGTTCGCTAATGGACCCTGCAGGATCTGGATCTTAAATATAGAGTCTTACAGGAACAAGCTCTACGAGAACAACATTACGCACATTCTGTCCGTCATACAGTTCTCGTTCGAAAAATGGGGCGAAGAGGCCAAACGCTTCCAGCATATGAGCATCGATATAGACGATGATGAGTCATCAGATATCCTTGTTCGCTTCCCTGCAGCCGTACGCTTTATCGACGATGGGTTGCACCCACACGGATCTGAGTCTGAGACAAGAGAGGCGGAAGCGGAGGCAGAAGCGACGACTCCTGCCTCGCCGAAGAACGGCGTTTACGTTCACTGTGCGATGGGCAAATCTCGTTCAGTAAGCTGTGTGATCGCCTATCTCCTGTACAAATATCCGCATCGTTTTGGGGGGAAACAGTTCGTAGATTCGCCCGCGTCGACCCAGAGGCGGCGTATAACAGCTAAAGATGCCGTCGCCGGCGCATTGAAATGCGTCCGCGAGGGCCGGCCTGGCGCAGAGCCTAACCCGGGCTTTATGCGGCAACTCGAACTTTGGTGGGAAATGGGTTGTCCAACCGACGACGACGGCGCCGTAGAGCGCCACCCCATCTACCAGAAATGGCTCTATGACGGGATGCTCCAGGAGGCTCGGGATATGAGGATGGCACCCGACGCCGAGCTAATACGCTTCGAAGACGAAGTGCGTGTGAAAGAAAAGGAGGAGCAAGATAATGCTACGGTAACACAGAATGACGGGAAAGAAGTTCGGTGTAAGAAGTGCAGACGCACGCTTGCTACACCGAACTTCCTCGTATCCCACACGCCGACTGGGGAGGCGGCTATGTCTAGCTGCGGTCACATCTTCATTGATACGTTATCCTGGATGCGCCCCATGCTCGAAGAAGGCACCCTTGATGGCCGGTTGGTTTGTCCAAACTCTAAGTGCGGTGCCACCGTTGGTCGATTCGCATGGCAAGGGCTGCAGTGCACGTGTAAACAGTGGGTAGTGCCCGCGTTTTCTTTGAACCGAAGCCGCGTGGACGAGGTGAATTCGCGGCCCATCGGCGCCTCGGCGATTCGCATGCCCCCAGGTCGAAACGGAAGTCTGTAGGAATGGTCTACCTAGTCCTTGTAACGAACACATCTGGCCGTGTCGACGGTGAAAAAAACGCGTCGAGTACCTACTCGGCGCTTCTATTTCGACATTCGCCACTCGCCCTGAACTGCCGTTGACAAACGAACTATCTTGCCGGCTACCGAAGTTTTAGAGGCTGGCTAGCAATGACAGCGCCAAGGCTTGCAGGGAATTGTCGCTTCGCGCACGAATGGGCCTAAAGACGGGTTTGCCAATAAGCTTATTTGCCCAATAAGCACACTACCCATCACGATGCCTAGTTAATGGGAATGTTGGTTCTTTCAAGTCAATTCCCTACGAGGGCCAATATGGACATCGGTCCTATTTCGATCTGAACCCTGGCGACCGTTGCCGCTAATAGACTAAAACATACGTAGTGTACATGACAGCCGCGAAGGAGCGAGCTGCCTGCTGTCTTGGCTCAGGGGCGTCGTCACTCCCGCAGGCTGATGCATGACGGTTCCTACCCATCCCATCTCAGAGAGCGAGAGCGAGAAAAAAGAAAGGACGGCACATGCCGACCTACACTAGGAGCGATCACGAACGCCATTCTTGCAAGCCATATGCAGCACCGACCTGTCACAAAAATTCCAAATTATTACAGAACTAAACCTTCCCTTCCCCCTTCCCCCCAATGCCCAATGACAACCCTACCTATCATACATCATCGAATCCGAATAGACCCTGAAGATCCTTGTGTGCCCCCATCCTTCATCTTCATCCCCCATTCCACGATGCCTTAGGGCTTACGGGCTTGGTTTTCACTTACATTATACTTTCGTCAATCTGTACTACCTACCTAACTGCCAACCCTATTGATTGTATACTGTATGAGAGCAAAAGTGTGTGGTCGCGTTTGATGTTGCAAGCAATTCCCAAAGCGCTATCATGGTGTGGCTTTTTAGCCCTGCTAAGCAGATTCTCCCGGCATACATTCGGCAGTATACATCAGGCATCATTGAAACTACATAGAGCTATGAAGTACATACAACAGCACACCTTGACGTCTTCTTCCCCTTCCGTCCGTACCTGCATGCAAGACGACGCGAGATGAGATAGACCGCCTTGAATTCAATCCACAAACTTTTTTCTCGCAGGCTAGGGGTCCCCGACGGAATCATATCCCTATGGTCGGGTTGGGTTGAAGGTTGTATTTTGCGCGTAGACGAAGACGGCATGCCCGGATGCACGCTGTATGTTTAGCAGCCTCGTCACGTACGCTATCAATGCAGTTCGTCTGCGCTATAGTAGACTACTAGCAGGATGAGTGCTGTACGTGCATCATACCTATCTACACTACCCGTACAATTAAAGCATGCGAAAAGAATTATTGGGTCTAGCATGGTATGGCATATACAGCTACGTACAGATCTAAGTAAAAGCGTATGTAGGTACGTCACAATCTACCTATAGGTGTGCGCTTATATTTAAGGCCACTTACCTACACCGAGTTTGAGTCGATCGCGACGGATATGCTCGCTGTCGTTGGCCAGGATCGTGCACGTGTGGCGGGAGAGGATACCACGCACGATGGACGTGTCATTGGCGCGGTGCCGCCAATGCCAGCGCCAACGGTTCATCGACGGCGTCGGAATGATTCATCAGCCTCAATATTCCGCGAAGTGAGGTGGTAGAAGTGGCGTGCCGCACCACGCCGCACGTACAGAAAGGTGGTACTCTCAACTGAAACATGTTGAAAGAACGCCGACACGACGTATTCATAACCTAACATAACATAACATAGCCGGTAGCGAGCAATGAAGGTAATCTAAAGTCGGGTTCCGGGGGAGGATCTCGCGATCTCGGAAGATGTGTGTAACTCTTTTTTTATTCTATTTTTTTCGGTGAAATGGAGGCGTTTCCAGTGCGGCAAGGTAGCTAATCTAACCTCCTCTACCTTCCTACCCACTTAGCGGGGAGGAGGGGATGGGATGGGAGGAGGCGGTCAAGACAGCTGGGATTAGACTAATTGATTGACTAATTGGTGTACATTGCGTAGGTGGGTGGTGGTGTTACTTTGTTTAAGTACCTACTTAGGGTATTAATTATTATTTTCAGCACGGCAGCCCTGTTTCTGCCCTGTCCGCTTCGTGCCTCAGGTGGCTCCTGAGGCGTTCCGTGACAGGTAACGATACATTGGATAACCCCTTAGCGTGTGCTATGTACTATACAACTTTACATGTAACTACCTAAACTTAGGTGGGTGCAGATGGTGTAGAGCTAAATTAGGCCAAGAGGAATAATTGGGACGGTTGTCTGGCGGATGGATGGAATACAGCATACATTGTGGTGATATATAGTAAATACCTACCTATTTACGTACGCACTTACTTAATAGGGTGGGCAAATCTGTATACAGGTGTACATCCCAGCAGCAGTACGCTTCCTTCGAAGCGTTCCTACGTCTGTTTAGTTCTAGAAGAAACCGAAACGAAGTACCGAAATTGAGGATGCCTGCCTATTGCTAGGTAGAGGTAGCTATAGCACTACCTAACCTAGCTACCTACCCCTGGGCGACTCATCCAGTGTAACCGCACCACTGATTCCTCATGAACAACCTGGAAAGCTCAAGATACACAGGCAGGGTCCGGGTCTCTACACTTCTAACCTAGCGTCGAGCGCACGTTGGTCGGCTTGCTAAGGCAACCAACCTACCAAGTGAGTGGTAACACGGTGGTACAGCATATTTCAGGCGGAATTCTGGGACCGGGTTTTTTACTTCTCTCAGACTAACTAACTGCTAGGTCATAGTACATACACTACTGTACCCAGTACGCAGCCCTAGCCTCAGTGCCTGGACCTTGTTACCGGACGTACTGGGGGTGTGTAGTGTGGATTGGAGCGGGCGTTGGAAGTACCAACTGTAACGATAACTAACCGTAGCTATAACTTGCGCAGATTAGGTAGTACTTATAACCCGCCAAGACTTGCCGGTTGGTATTGATTGGGGGCTATTCGTACACTTGACGACCTATTTACAACGACACACCAATACCTACATAGATATCTATCTGCAGGCGGATAGATTGGTAAGTAAGTACGTAGAAGTTGAGTTATCAAGGTCATATTCTGCGCAGGAATCAACAAAAAAGTCAGACCATACTGACATCGCCGACTGAGTACAGATACGCCGTACAGCAACACCGAACCTACCTATGTACGTACTTAAGAGGTAGCTTACTTTATACAGAATACCAGTTACTTGCTCTACCTACCCAGACACGGGCGTATTTGTCATTTCCGTGTTTAAACAACGATACGAAAATGACATCTGGGCCAATTAAGCACGGAGGGCAGTGGGCACTACCTATCAGTATCAGTACTTATGTCAGCTCAGCTCACTACTTACTCTTGTTACTGTCTATGCCTGGCTTTTCCTCTTTGTTGGGAAAAACTTGGAGTCGGAAGGGGACTTGTTGCTCGTTGCGGTTAGGCAGGGCGGAAAGGCGCTGGGGGGTGTCATATATTAGTCAGGCAGATGGCACGGCGTCTTACTTGAACAGGGCTAGAAGGGGTGACTGGCAATTTACATATATTGGCTATCTTAGTAACAGTTCGTCATCGTACAGAATACGCATAGGATATCTACGCGTGGTGTATCTATATAACTCCGAAAACAGAGGTGGATGTAAGTGTGAATACTACTGTACACAAGAGCTCAAGGGACATCGCCGTACGGAGCCCTCCGGTCCCTGTGTTTTGTTGATGGACTCGGGATGTTCCAGGTGTATGCTGTAGGTAGTCTACTTGTACAGTATATAGAATCCCCACCTTGGATGGACCGGCTTCAATCAACTCACCTATCCGCTTGCTGTCGACAGCGTCTTGCACTTGCAGATGTCATAGAGCTTTTTCCCCGTGTGATGGCCCCCATCCCAACCGAAGTGCATCTACCGCCGGGAAGAACCCAACCAAAACCCGGGCTACTGTACCCCGATCCCGACTTCGCAGCACATTGGTTCGGCTCAATTCGGTTCGGTATGCGTGCGCGCGGTCCCCGAGTGAAACGCACCGGGTCGTCAGTTTCAAGATATGTAGCCTGCCTCACACTATTACCTGTTACCGCGAACACAACGTGCATGTACCTCCCACATGCCATCCAGCTTAAGTTAGGTCGGGATACCCGTCTCGTCAAAAAAGCCGTTACGTGACGTTACAGCCGTGAGCATCCATCCCACGAGGCTGGCTGAGAAAGCACTAGATAGACAGACCGTGTCATCTCGGCTGCTAGCATGTGTGTTCGGTCACGGGAACAACGAGCGCCAGCCAGGACCGGCCTTCCATTCCACATGCATAGATGCATAGGGAGTGTACTTTGTATATTACGTTGAGCACCGCAGCCGCGCAGCAATAAACGTACGATGTGCGCGTTCTTTCGCGTCAGACTGGGCTGACGGTACTAATGCGTCCATACCACGGGACCGGGTCGCTGTCGTTACCAGCGGTAATTGGTGCTGTAAATGGATGTGACTCCCGCCCAATTACGTGTCGCAGGACAAGCAGAATACGTTAGCATATTCTCAGGTAATATCGTGTGTAACGCTATTAGATTCGGAGGGCCAGGGTGAGGTGAGTCCTGTAACGGCGGCTGATCAGAGTCCTATCGAGTACACGCTTGCGAGGGGGGGTAAGTAAGCCTCCTCGGAGGCTCTATGCTGGGTACTTGTCCATCGAGGGTTAATTAGCCAGATACTTGATGACGTTCAGGTCGGAAGTACCTAGACACCATCAGCATGGGTCCTCGGATCTGGGGTGAGATTGTTATATTTTCATCGATGCGATCTAGTTATGTAAGATTCCTTTTCTTACCTATCCGAGAATGCGGGGTGGCGACGAGGGAATACGCACAGGAACTTCGTCCTAGTCGTCGGAGATTGACCAAAGGGCTGGACTGACGGGGAAATTATGATATCCAGGTTCAGCAGTGGAAAAGATCTAGACCTGGCTGCCCGTTGTGACGGTACACGAGGTATGGAAGTCGGGAAAGAGATCGCGAGATCGCGTTAGGGACTGTCATCGTTGAAGATGGCTTGCCGTGCTACCTGCGCCTTTGGACTAAGACAAAGCTCGGAAATACCTACGAACCAGGCGCTGGCCATGCATCGACTTGATCACATATCAATAGTCAAGAAGCTAATTAGGAAAGCGCCATTTGTTTCTTCTTGTTAGAGATATCCTTCCGCTTTGACGAGCACCATTCACAGCGAGGTGGCGAGGTACTAAGCCCTACACGACCCTTGCTATAAGTCCTACGCATAAGGATGTTTCGATATGCCGGCCAATCCAATCTAGATATGCCGATTGCGAATAGATACCTCTCTGTGTACAATTGTGCATACTATCAGTCAGATCAGCAGGGATGGACAGAAGTGTGCGAAGCCCCTTTTGGCTGCGACAATTGGGGTCTGTCGTCCTCCAAGGTCGAGATTGATTCCCCTATCGAGCCGCCGCATTCTTTGTTCTATCGTCATGGGACCTAACTACTCCATCTAGGCGAAGTCCGCATATGCAATGAAGGTGATACACGATGTGTGGCACTATCTTATGATGGCTTTTCCAGTGAGTTATTGGCCAGTTCAGGGTCTGCTGATTTGAGATCTGCTACGAGCCTGTTGAGTGGTCACAGTACCTGGATCATGTTCGGATTTTATGCGACGTGCTCAGCAATATGATAAGTCTTGCCTTACATTCTGTTTCACCGGTTGGCAGGAATTGATGGCGCCAGACCAATTTCTGATAACCGGGGACGAGACGATGCAGGGTGACGCAGTTTCCATGAACATGGCGCATTGTTCACGTGATGGCGCGGCCGTCACCGCATTGCTTGGAGATCTGATGGCATGCTAAGTACGAGATCTGTGAATAAGGAGAGTCCTTCCGTGCGGTCCGGGCCATCCGGTACCGAAGGGATGAGGTCGACGGACCGCCTTAGCTAGTTTCGCTTCGTGGAATTGCGTCTTGCCTATTAGGTACACCTGGGTTGTCATCAATGTCATCAAGGGCTGAGATTACACACGGTGTAAGCGGTTCTTTTTGTCTTACCATCATGAACGAAGCGCATCAGAGTCTGACCGCTTTGCTGGCCGAATTAGGACAAGAAATGCTCCTAGAATGTTGGTAATAGGAACCTCCGCCAGAGTCCACAATGCAAACATAGCCTTGCGAGTCTCAAGTCATATCTGGGAATAAGAGATAACAGCCTACTCCAAGGCGGAGCCGGACTTAGTCGAGCCTTGCAGCGCAGTGCCGATCCCGCAATCCGGACCTACCCCGGTCCTTTCGTATATATACCGAAGGCACCCCGGCTCTACCATAGTGTAACGTTCCGTGTCAAGCCCATTGCGGCCGAGGTGAGCTATTCCATCCCACATGCGATGTGGAGAAAGGTACCGGGTTTCGGGGCGGTTATTGGGTAAATGGGGAGAAGGGAATTTGGAGTGTGGGAAGGGTAGCTTACCAAGCGCAGGGCTAGGCGAATGAATGGTTGCGTCGCGTTGCGCTTTTTTAATGAGTGGCTGGGCTTAGCTGAGAGCTGTGTCACGATAATACTAATGCCTTTTTTGGATTCATTTATCCGGCGGTGTATCCATAGATAGGTATGAAATCTGCAGTTCGCCTTGTAGTAGTCCAACTTGGCCACTGGATGATACGCTGCATGTCGCTCTCCTGTGCTCAACAAAAAAGATAATTTCAATAGAGGATCTCGCCCCCAATGCCATGTAGGGTCTCATTGCGTCAGTAGTGAAAGGGCGCAGGCATACCCACCTAACACTAAAGTGAGTAATCGCGAATCTCGCGACAAGATTAAAGAGATGGATTTCAATAGTAGGGAAGCCTTGTTATTGACAGGGGCTTGACTTGTTACCCCAACCCAGAGCCACCTGAGTCGCCCGTGCCGCGATAATTTACTAGCCAAAGTCGATGTTCGAGGTATGGGCATGAAGGCGGGATTCCCTTGAGGCTCTTTCCCCGGCTTCTTTAGGTATGAGAATCCGAAGAGATGTGCACAAAGTTCTATGGTGTGCACTGTATGATTCATTCGGAGGCCGAGACGCCCCACGGTGTGTTCGCAAAGCGTTGAATCTATGGACGCTGTTTTATAGTACTAGGTGTGTGCGTATTGAAGACGTCAGCACGCTTCAGATCGGCTATGACATGGATTAGCGAAATGCGGGATGAGCCGGTCCAATACTCGAAAACGAAGCAGTCATTTCATAGTAGATGCTGATTAGGTACCCATCACGATGGGACAGTGGGACTGCCAGACGTCCTAAAAATTGTTGGCTGGGCGACCCGCGGTTATCGAGAACAACAGTCAAAGTGCTTTGGTCTGATCATACTGCTGTCCTTGCATTTAAGAAGAGATAGTTTTGTGAGTAGAACTCGCAATTCCAGTTATACAACACCGTACATCGAGATACCGAGAAACCGGTAGAAATTGAAGCAAATTATGACTTGATACAAATCCGAGAGAGCTAGTTCAGATTGATCGAATATTATCAGACTCAAGCGGCTTCAGTAACTAAAATGGAAGGCGGAGAGCGAATCACTTCCAACACGATCGATGCAGATACGGCGACTTGAGGCCGCGGAAGTGGGCTCTTAACTGGATTTGGATTCGGATTGGGCAGGAGCTTACGATAAAGTCACATCCCATAAGGCTGATCATAAGCTGGGGGTCCGTTGGAGGATCCGGCATTGCTTTGGTGTGGTAGGTACCTCCAAGTGATGAGTGCCTGGTATCCCCTGTAGACTGAGTACTTGTTCGAAACTCCGGTCAGCGATACCAATTTGGTCTTATTGCCTTACACGCCCCTGTGGTGTCGACTAAGGGCTGCATTGCATATTGCGGTTTGACAGTGGAGAGTGATGTATGGTACAAGGTCCAGAGCATTTCGACATGTAGCCCTACATGACGATGCGACCCAGTGGGTTCAGAATAAGCGATAACAAGCACGCGAGCCAATCTCAAGCGGGCCGATTTATCCCGCCCGCGTCTTGTGATTGTTGCTACTTGCAAGTTCAGGGTTCTGTGAGACCTTCCTGTGATGGTTCGTTGAGTGCTGACGCAATGTAAGCGCTAGACTCGGTGGGGGTGTAGATTCACTCGGTTTTCCATAACGCAACATTCTCATGCGGTAGCCGGTTAGAGGAAGAGGGGTACAGAGACACGCAACACGGGACGAGAAATGACGAGGGCCGCTCAGAGAGCTAGTAGATCAATAATAACTTGGAGCTTCCTGCACAAAATTCACACGCTTAAACGTCAAACTTGTTGCTAGGGGGCGGAATAGAGCTCTGGGGATAACAGAAAACGTTCGTGGCTTCATTCCATGAGGAAATGCATCGTAAGGGAATACCCTCATAGCCTCGTATCATTGAACTCCGCAAGCCGCACCATCGAGCCCAAACGCCTACCAAGGGACCGAACAGGCGCAGACGGGCGTATACCTAAGCAGGGAAAGCAAGTATCCCCTCAGGACAAGGTGTATCGTGGTAGGTTTCCTTAACGAGTAGCGTGGAATGGAGGGTATCATGCGAGACGCCGTGATTCCCCATGCATCGGTCGTCGTCTCTTCTGCCATATCTGGGTAATAAGACAAGCCTAGTTAATAGTGGAAAATCCCATTGGAGAGATGTGCATTCTCGCACATAACAACCGGCGTGTGCAGACTCGACGTAGCCTAGGCCCACATCAAGAGCAACTAAAAGCGAGCGAGCTTTAATAATTATCAGGGTACAGCAAGCCCTACTGCGGAACGTTGTCATGGTGCCGCATCACTGCATACACACGCGCATGTAGGAATGATATAGTCTTGTAAGACTGAAATAGCCAGGCGAAGTCTGGCCGGCAACCAAGCCTTGCCGTTATTGGTCCTAAAAAGTGAGCGTCAAATACTCACTTAATTTTACAAAGCATACGCATACCTTTATAAGCATTCTCCCATCATCTCATGCCGGGCTGAGACAGCGTACTAGTGGTCAGGGAAGGTCCTTAGGGACGGAAGGGAAGAAATTAGGGTTATTCAGACGCTCTCGATTTCTTTTTGCCATCTCGGCCTGGCGTTTTCGGTCGAGGCGTTGCTGGTAAAAAGCCCTAGTGAGCGTCAGCGCAATTCGTTCAAAAGCACCGAGATGCATGCCAACCTCTGCAGAGCAAAGACACGAGGTTCTTCCTCGACATCTAATTGACTCTTCTCCTTCGATGTATCCTTCGAATACTATCAGCTGAAGTGACCTGTTGAGAGAGCTAGGAGCTAGTCCCGTACCTTGTTACCAGTAGCCTCGTCCTCCTTCTTTTCATCCTTGGGTTCATCTTTGCTCGTGCTGTCTTTCTTGTCCTTGTCCTTATCTTTATCTTTGTCTTTCTCGGCTTCCTTCTCTTTCTTTTTTCGCTGCTTCTCCTCGTACTCCTTCTTCAACCGCTCGACTTCCTCGTCCATCTCCTTCTTCTTCTTCCTGGCGGCAACAGCTTCATGGTCGATAATAGGGGAGCAGAAGCCCCTATCCTTGAGATGAGCAGGGCATACATAGAAGAAGTCCTAGTGTGAGATATGTTAGGAGAGACTGTCCCTCAAATATCACACTGAAGGTAATTCTGCGGCAACAGACCTGCTTCTCGGGGGTAATGAGAACACTGGTGCTCGGTTTAAAGCATATCTCGCATCCCTTGGCAGAGGTGTCGGCGACCTTGCGGTGATGCCATATGTTTAGTATCGACATGATTTGACAAAATGGCGTGCAATCCAGATAGAGGTATTCAAGTCCCCGGTGGTATGAGTAGTTATTTGCTTAGTTATGTATATGACATTTGTTGTGGCTCTATAGAGTCTCTTATACCTCCATTTCGGATCAGCTAAATAGACCCAAGGCCAAAGAGAGTGCAACTGAATGCAGGTGGGGGAGGCTATGGGTCCTTGGGGCGCTTCGATGTTGGGCTGGGGAACTCGTGGCTTGCACGAGGGGCTAACTAACCCGTTACCTAATGCTTTGTGGCTGAATACCCTACTAGGTAACTAATAGGTAAGTTAGGTAAGTACCTGACATCCAGAGCAGGCAGGCCTCAGGGGTTTCCTTTCGCTACAGTGTCAGGCTCACTGTCAATTGAGGCGCCTAACTTTCATAGATTACAGCACCCTTACACTAACGTAGGTACTAATGTAGGTACGTCACATCAAACCCCAAGCCTCAAGGCTGAAGATCCTGCAGCCTCTTCAGTCCATTTATTTATTTACACCACACGAAAACAACAACAGCGACGACAACGATAACGACAATCACCGAAAAACAAGAGAATCGTGATTTGATCTAGGAGAACCTATTTTCGGGAATACCGCCCGCATTATCTACTTACTTACTTAAACTATCTATGCGTGTGGCGATCATCTAAACACCACTATGGCTTCGGGGCTCGATTCCCAGAAGTTGAACACTGTATTCCAATCGCGACCAGACATTGTAGAGGGCATCCGACAAGCTGCCGGTACGGCTTTCTTTTTTAACTGTAATATTCATACAATGTACAGACGGTCTAATGTAGCTCGCTAGATTCACCATCCCGAATAAAGCTCTTTAATAATATCGTTGGTTTTGTGTACGAGCAACTGAACGACGTCCAATCGGAAGAACCCGCCCAGAAGCGTCGACGCGTCGATATCGAGCCCACGCGCAATGGCCAATCGTCCAATGGCGCAGTCGCGGGTTCCGCCGACGATGTCGCGAATGAGGACGTCCTGCTCGAGATAAAGGACATCTCGGTCTCCATCCCCCAGCGCAAGAAGTTCGATTTATGCTTCACAGCCAACCATCTGTATGCGCGCGCTCCCGGAACCAAGGCACCCATGCCCGGTATTATATTTCCCTGGAAGAGCATAGGTACGTGCGCGCGCAAATAACACGCGATGAACGAATGACAATACTAACCTGAACCTCCTGTTATCTAGAGTATGCTTTCTTCCTCCCAGTTCCCGAAAAGTCCCAAGTCCAGCATAACTATATCCTTCTCCCACAAAACTCCTACTTTCCCTCACAGCCTGCCACTACGCCCGTCGACCCACTGGTCTTCACTATACCGGCAACGGCACCGAAACCTGGGTCTATTGGTGGTCCCAATGCCAGCGCAGCATCTGCTGTTTCCGATTCATACTCAACGCTGTTCCATTGGGCAATCAATAAATGCCTACAGGCCGGCGGAAAGCAAGTGCAGATTGTGGCCGCGGATCCTTCCAAGTTCCACAGCGTCATACGCCAACCTCATAGACCAAAGGAGCAAGCCGTGCACGTCAAGGCCTTCAGGGGCTCCAAAGATGGCTTCCTTTTCTTTCTAGAGAATGGTATTCTGTGGGGCTTCAAAAAGCCTCTAATGTTCCTGCCACTCGACAAGATCGCCGCCATCAGCTACACCAATGTGCTACAGCGGACTTTTAACATGGTCGTCGAGATATTTACCGGTGAAGGCGGGGATGAGGAAGCCACCGATGAGATTGAATTCGCCATGTTGGACCAGGAAGACTATAACGGAATCAATGAGGACTACGTAACGCGCCACAAGCTTCAGGATCGAAGTTTGGCGGATCAGCGGAAGGCCAAGCGGGAATTGATTGAGAACAGTAAAGGCAAAAAGGGCGCTGGTGAGGGGGAGCAGGAAGCCAATGGTGGCACAGGGGACGATGGCATGACTGAGCTACAACGGGCCCAGCTAGAGGCCGAGCAACAACTGCAGGACGAAGAAGACGAAGATGAGGAGGATTATGATCCCGGATCAGACGGAGATTCCGACGGATCAGGCACGAGTTCTGATGATGACGATGATGACGATGACGATGCTGGCGAGGATGACGAGGAGGAAGGGGATGAAGCCGGTGACGATGAATGATCACGGGACCCACGTCTAATAGTAAATGTATATGATGAGCGACGGAGCAAGATATTGCATTATAGCCCACTCGCTTGAATAATAGTCATCTGCCGACCTTGTACTCATACTCAAGCGGCTTTGCCATAGAAAAGCTTATGAGAGATACCCATCAGGCCCGCTCCGTGCCCCAAACAACATCATGTGAGTGCACTGGCTTCCATCTTCGCCCGATCTGTAGCACAGCGATCCACAGACGCAAACTCGCGTTTTAGTCTACAAACCCACTTCGGAGTTCTTCGGTATACTATTCAAGTTGTTCGTGCCCCTCGGCCGAGCACCAAGATCGTCGTCAGCTTCGTAGTGGTTTTGGGACTCGGAGAAAAGATTATATATATTCCTTAAGACTACGCATGAAATGTTTATCAGTTGTTCTGTTCATTCTCCGATTTTGTCTGCCGGAAATTGTCTAAGCCACGTCGGGATATTACGAGATGTCTGACATAGCAGTTCTACATATATTGAGGATAAAATTTCCATCCTAAGGCTAATCATAGGTCTTAGAAACCAAGTATAGTGGTATAGAAGTAATCTCTAGAGATTCTTGAGGTACAGCCCAAATCTGGAAGGAAAACAAGGAATCAATTACTAAATTAAGCGAAGTATGACTATTCGTCTAATGGCAGTATGCCAAAGAGTGCTCGCGGAGGTATCTCTGAAAAAGATAGCCATATCGGTGCAACCTCATCCTAACAACCAGTCCATTGATCAAACAGACTCCCGTCAGGTACCTCTCTATCTACACGCTCACTTGTAGCCGTGAGGCCCCGCACACCTAGAAACGAAGATAGGACAGCATCTCAAAAAAATTCAGACCTATTGTGTGAGGTGGGAGCAAAAGTGCCGGGTAACCTCACTGAGAAGTAGACGCATCTCCTGATATATCTCTTCGTGATACGTAATACTAATCATCTATGGTGGCGTCGACGAATCAAGCAACCGTTTAAACGAGGTGCTCTATGGTACCAGGTCCTTTGGGGACGCTAATATGCTTCTATGACTTCCGAGTTTGCACTGTAATCACCATAACATCATATTGCTCCCGAATTCTGTAAAGGAGATTGACTCGGCCAAATTCAGTTCACAGTACAAGAACAGTCACACACCTTCGCTCTAGTGAGAATGGAACTAGATGTGTGACCAGCTACCCCTCTGTCTCTAGAGATATAGAGACACAGGAGCACACAAACGTTCGGGCATATACCTTGAAACAGTATCATCGTGATTCACGAAGATAAATTATTGGTAGCACTAGAAAACATCTACAGGTATATTAATGTGCACCGATACACACCGAGTGGAGGGGGCCATATTCCTATCCAAAGCCTCATAGTTGTATTCCCCCAGGAGCTTAGGTCCTGTCTATCGTACATATTTCGACACAAATCATTCTACTCACTCGCACACTTACGCCAACTTATCGCAAGGTTTCATACATGCACTACTGGAAATACTTGTAGTTCCACGGTTATCGGCTCTACGTGAGTGGATTCGACTATTCTTTCACGCCCAAAAACATACTTATTCTATTACCAATCCCTCGATAAGTAGTATTGAAGAGTCATATCTGATGTTCAAGTAGGACGGGATCACCTTCGGAATCCCCGATCGTAACTCAATGCGATTTCATAAAATAGAAGTTGTTTGCCCAAGCCAATCTCCGTCGTACGGCTGGGTCATCGCTGTAATCCCAACCAAATGAGAAACGTCAACTAATTGAGATGTTCCGGCATTCATACCTCTTTCGGAAAAACTTACGTATATTTGACATGATGGAAGCTCTGGCGAGATCGCGAAGAAAATGAATAAGGTGTAACGTTATGGTTCCAAATCGCGATGATGGCTCTCTTTAAAGAGACACCTGAGGCTCCGAAAAGATGAAAGCGGCCCAACGACTCCATGACATCAGCTTCCCCTGTCGCTGTCCCTTCTTTCTGTAGCTGATATCAAGATGATATCCATTCTTTTGTTGGTATCCATAGCCGTGGGCGTTGTCAGTGACAATGCTCGCGATGGAGCCCAGAGCCTCCGGTTACCCCTAAAGACCAGAGATTCATCTACGATTGGACCTCGCGGCGACCCTGGGTACGGACAAAATCCGCTGAGAGTCAATGCCACGCAGAAAAACTACCTCAGTCCTTACACTGTTGAACGTAGGTAGTCGCCTATCATATGAATGCATTTCTTGTGCTAACTATATTTACATCAGTCTCTATCGGCTCGCCGCCGCAGCTTGTCTACCCTGCTCTTGATCTTTTCTCAAGCATTATATGGGTTGACCCTGACTGCGACACATCGGTCTCAGTGGATGCATGCTGCGCCAATGGGAACTATGACCCGAATGCTTCCTTTTCATCACAAGATCTGGACTGCAGCCAGAGTTGGGGATTCACCACAACGTACGGTGGAGCTTCAGGCTGCTATGTTGCCGACGATGTCTACTTCGCCGGTAAGTCTGATTGCCTTCTCATTTTTACTTACACAGAGTAGCCAAACTAACATCGTTATCACATTATTAGGGGTCGATTTGGGACTTATACAAGTTGGCATCGCGAACGAAAGCTGGGGCCAAACTGCCGGCCGACTTGGTCTAGGCTTTGGTTGCGACAACGAAGGCGATACCTTGCTTATAGATCAATTGAAATTACAAGGCTTGATTGCTACGCGTCAGTTTAGTATAGCTCTCGGCAGCGCCAATCCTTCTAGTGGCTCTCAGGGGGACGCCTCCGATGTGGGCTTAGGGGAGCTCCTTTTCTCGGGCCTCAACACCAGGAAATACGCCGGCGAGCTTCGAAAGTTGCATTCGCACCCAGCTGGCGATGGCGATTCTAGGTAACTGACTCATAGATATTCCACTACAGATAGTGATGAGATAGACTAACTGTGAGATTAACCAGACACTACGTACAAATAACGGCCTTGGGTATTTTTGACCCGAGTAACTGCGTCCTCAAAGATATGCTTTTGCCTTCTCGTCGTGCTTTCTTTGACTTCACTACGATCGTCTCTTATCTCCCGTGGGTGTACATGGACATGCTCACCAGCTTCTTTCCTGACGCGACCTATAATCGCACCAATGAGCTTTACCAGGTCCCATGTTACCATCGGTATCAGGATGCTTCTATCGACTTCTACTTCGACACACTCATCATCCGTGTTCCGTCTCGCGATTTCATCCTGCAAGTCGATGGTATTTGCTACTTGGGCGCTGTGCAAAATGGTGCTCAGGACGAAGCTATCTTGGGTCAGAGTTTTCTTAGGGGTGCATACAGTAAGTCTCCCAACTCGTAATCTCAAATTCCAACGGACTACTAAACCCGATACAGCGGCTTTCGATTTGGATGACGAAGCCATATATATGGCCCAATACGAGAACTGTGGCGAACAAGTCATAGGTTGGGATTCTTCGGCTGCGGATGAAGATGGCTCGTGTGCTTTGAATCCTGCGACTATTCCACCTTCGTGTTTCTTGACTTCGACAAGCACCAGGTCTACTTCAACAGCAAGCTCTACGAGTAAGAGCACGACTACAACACACTCGACGACGACAACATCTTCGAGGGTTTCGAGGACAACTTCGACGAGTCGTTATCCGACACACTCTTCGAGCACTTCGACTAGCCATAGGACAACCTCAACGAGCTACTCCACAAGTCATTCTTCAACTCGCACCTCGACTCATTCAACAACCTCAACGAGTCGCTCTAGGACGAGCTCCACGACAAGCTCCAGAACAAAAAGCTCTAGCTCTTCGAGGAGAACATCCTCAAGCACACGCAGCTCAACATCATCTCGAACAACAAGCACCTCTCGCCCCCAAATCCCAAGCACAACAGTGACAAATCCGACTACGTCTTTTACGTCGTGGTCGTCAGGCGTATTCCCAACAGGTGGCACTGGCTCGGGCGGATCCTCCACCTACTGGACGCCTAGCTCGGGCTTCTCATGGAGCAATGTGTCCTTCACACCAGGGGCTACTATTCGGTGGACGCCAACACCGGCGGTGACTCTGACGTCGCTACCACCCACCGGTAGCTTGTCGCTAGAGACATCTACGCTAATGTCCGTTACGGAATCGTCTATGAGCGTGAACGAGACACAGACTATCTCCATGCGGGACTCGCCCGAGAAGACGGTCACGGTGACTGTAGGACTCTTCACGACGACCGTGTTCATGCCCAGCCCCATCACGGTCCCCGTTAGCACGTGTAACTGCAACAGAACAACGACGGCGGACCTAGCGACGGTGACGCGTGCGCCTGATGGGCTGACATTCTGTAACCCGACGCAAGTTCTTACTGAGTATAGGACTCGGACCGTGAGTGACTGTGGTACTTCTTCCAAGCATACGACTCCCAGGCATAGCTCGGAACGGCGGCCTAGTGTGACGACTCTGTTGATGGGTTAGGTAGATGGATATAATGTGGGACATCAAGTATGGAGGTTGGATTAAAAAGATTGTTCTGAATTAACTGCCTAGTTTCACTTCTAGGTGGTGGACTATGGCTTGGCTTAGTTTTGTTAGACTCGGACCACTTACCAGGTACCTCCCTGCTTACGGGTGATTACTCGATATTTATTTTGTTCTAAATGGCACTTCGCGTGCATGGCCTTTAATAATTGGGACTTTATACATCGCTTTCCTACCGGTGAGAATCCGCGTGCGTATTCGCCGTGTTTTGTTTGCTCACTTGTCTATGCTTCGAGTCCAATGGTGGAGAATGGGGATCATCATGTCTGGGACTAACTATGCATAGTGTGGGACTTGCGGGCCGCGTTGACTGGGTTATTAAGTGCCGTATTCGTACCTTAAGGTGCTTACAGTGGAGTGGTGCGAGACAGAACCTCTATGTGTAGTTATACTGCTATAGATACACTTGAGCGGTTACTAGGTTTTTGTTTACTTATTTAAGTATACGGACTTGAACTTGTCTAGATAGAGTATGACTTATATGATCCTCTACTTTAGGTATGTTTTAGTGTTATCTAACTATCTAGAAGGACTAAGATAACATCAAGCCATGGCATAACCCTCCTACGGCCTCTCGCTTGCCGAACGACCCCAGTTATGTGTACCTGCCAAGCTTGGCCATGCGGGACTCAACTGTCAAATGTCAAATGTGCAATTTGGAAATACAGGCGAAGTTCCAGGCCGATTAGGCATTACTACCGGGCTGTAAATGTGGGACGGATTGCCTCATACAACTCGCTATACGAGATAATACGAAATAGTCCGCGTTAAACTGGGCACTCAGTCGCCTGATACCTGCAGGTGCCAATGTACTGTATGATATAATATGCGTGCGCAGATCGTCTACAGTGAGGCAAACGGGAATCGATGGATACGCGCGTCCTTGTTCATAATCCAAAAGTCAGATTTAACACAGCCTGAGGATGTAACAACAACAACGTTCTCCAGGACTTTCTGGGCGACTCGCCTAGTGACACTAACCAACCAGCATCCCAGGTTAGGTCAACGTCAAGCTCGTACCTAAAGGATAAAGTACGAGGTCAGGGGCCAATCAGAGTGATTCCTTTCCCGAACCGAGAAACGAGCACTACCGATAGAGCCTAGTGTTTCTTTAGCGAAGTGGTATATCTTAACATGTCCATGTCTATCCATGTGCCGTCTCAGATTGCCCTCGACGTCACCAATCGGATACTTAGAGATTACCGTCGTATTACCGGGGGGCGGAAGATGCCAATGCCGGTGGTAATGAGAGATGTTTATCGTGCTGCACTCTGTGCGCTCTGTACACTCTGCCCGCAAATCACATCGCTTGCTTACACGACTGCCGTTGAAGAATTAGAGGGGCGGGCGGTTTATACCAAAGTTATGCACATCACGATCGTCGTAATAGTAATACTGTTCAACTTGAAGCTATATACCCGCTCAGTCATACATACATAGTATGCTCCACGTTTGAGAATGGCTGAGTCGTCTCCACATGTGACCCAATTGGGCTCGACGCAATGAAGAGGTATAACGGTGTATAGAGATCCGAAGAGTGAGTTATGCTCTCCTAAATGAAATACTGTCGTGGCGGAGAGATGTAACATCCCGATATATATTCAGTCTGCTGTCTTTCTATCTTCAGCCGAAACCTCTCTAGCTCTGCAACGCTGCACGTGACGAACCGACGACAAGCAGACATGGAGGCGATACGAAACTTTATGCCCCAAGGGCTACCTTCATCTTTACAAGTGATTGGTGCAACTATTGTGCTCAGCATCGTCTACTCCCTTTTGACAAAAGACCGACCTTGGTCCGCTTTCCCCCTTATAAGTGTCCGTGGACTAAGCCCGAGGAAAAGTTGGCTGATCCATGGCAATGAGGTGTTGGCGGAAGGCCTCAAGAAGGTATATCCCATCATAGGCAGCTTTCTTCGATCTAGGCGTTGTAGCTAAGCCTAGGATTAGACAAATGGACCATTCCAGGTTATGACGGGCACGGGGCCCAAGATCGTTCTGCCTAACAGATATGCCGACGAGATCCGCAACCTACCCGACCTTAGCTTCTCCAAGGCCTTCATCAGCGTGAGTACACAATTCCCTTCTCTTTCCTGGCTCGAGGAAATACTAATCCAGGCAGGATTTCTTCGTGAACTATCCAGGCTTCGAACCCCACAGACAAGGATTCACTCATGAATTCCTCCTCCGCGACACTGTTCGCATTAAGCTAACGCAGTCGCTGGGCCTTGTAACAGCCGATCTCGTCGACGAGACCATTGACACCGTCGACACCGTCTTCGGCAAGAGCGGGGAATGGACTACGAGAATGATTAGGGACGACCTCCTCGAAGTCGTCGCGCGTGTATCCTCGCGCGTCTTCTTAGGGGCGGGACTATGCCGGAACCGAAGATGGCTCGACATCGCCAAGACATTCACAGTTGACTCCTTCGCCTTGTCGTTCATCCTGCGCGTGGTGCCGGCTATTTTGCGACCCTTCGTCTACATAGCGCTCCCACAGTCGGCTAGACTCCGCGGCTCGGTGCGTGACGCACGAAAACTCATCACGCCAGAAGTCCAGAAGCGAAAGGCCGCTGTCGACGCAGCTAAGGCCGCCGGCGTGAAGCCACCCAAGGTCTCGGATACTATTGGCTGGATGTACGACGTGGCCAAGGGCCAGGATCTCGATTTCGTCTCCGGCCAGCTGTCCTTGACCATGGCAGCCATTCACACGACAACCGAGGGCGTGTGCAGGGCGCTACTCGATATCTGCAAATACCCCGAAGTCGCTCAGCAGCTGCGGGACGAGATCATCGAGGTCGTTGGCCGAGAAGGCTGGGCAAAGACGACGCTGTACAAACTCAGGATCATGGATAGCTTTCTGAAAGAGGGCCAGAGGATGACTCCCTTGTCCGTTGGTAAGTAGAAGACTACTAAAGTGGCACGTAGCCCCCTGTATGCTGATTTATTTCTCTCAAGTATCTATGAACCGATACGTCGAGAAACCTTTCAAGCTCTCAGACGGGATCGAGCTCCCGAAGGGCGCCCGCATCCTAGTCATGGGCGACCTCGTGAACCCTCAGTTGTACCCGGACCCGGAGAAATTCGACGCGGCACGCTTCGCAAAGAAGAGGACGGAGCCGGGCCAAGAAAACAGCTGGCAGTTCGTGACGACGAACACGTCGCAGCTCAACTTCGGCCACGGCGAGCATGCCTGCCCTGGTCGCTTCTTCGCGTCCAACGAGATCAAGATCATCCTCTGCCACCTGCTGATGAAGTACGACTGGCGCTTCGTGCCCGGCGAGCCGGAGCCGAAGCCCCGGACCTTTGAGGCAAGTAAGTCTACCGAGGCGGACACGAAGATCCAGGCGTGCCGGAGGAAGGCAGAGATCGACCTTGATGCCTTGTGAAAGGGGGTTTCGCTTGGGTTTGTATGCTAGGTCGTGACGGTACGGGGATTTCGGGTCGTCAGGTAGGCAGTTAGGTAACCGGCTTTTTTTCCCTCTGTGCACCAGCGCATATATGCCCCTCTGCGATGTTAGTTGTGACAGAGTGGCGGCTTTGACGCTGAAGTCCCATCTACCTTTAGCTCGCTGATTTCCAACCATGCCTTCGTATTAGGTACCAAACCATTACCTATCTCATCATCAGGCTCTTGTGACTTGAATGGCGTTAATCTAAGACAGCACTGTACATTTCGTATAGCTTCTCCGTGCCACCGAGCAAGGGTTCGTCGGCATCATCTTCAAGGGGGCCAAGTCGACTATCCCTTACTAAGACCAAGCCCCCTGTTACTGCTGCTCTACCATCGACAGATCTTCGGGACTCGACTCGACTTGTCAGATCTCCTGCACGTTGATTTGGAAAGGCCTCTCCGGCTTGCTGTTCTTGTTCGCAATGTTTCACGCCTCCGTGCAACATGACGACATGGTGCTGGTTTTATTTCTCCCGTCACCCGTCACACGTGTAAAGTATGGGTGTATGCGGCGCAGACGCATGTAAGACCGGGATGGAACCCACCCCACCCAGGCCGGGGATACAAGACGCGTTCCGAGAAATTGGATTTCATGACACCATCGCTCGCGTAGGTATGTACAAGCAGTATGTAGGGTTGCGTTCTCGTTGGATAGAAGGGATTTATTGAAAGCAAGGCATCCGAGATCTCCCGGGTCTAGACTATGTTATATTGATGGAGGTTAGGCAAGGGGGAAGGGAGTCAGCTGTCAGCCTCCATGTGATAGCAGAGTCTGGATATGTAATACCAGCAACAGTAGTACCAGTATACCGGAACATCGGCAATTCCGGTAATACACTAGGTATTTTGGGAAGAGTCTAGCTTATATTCGGATAACTAGATAGTTCCTAGGCAGATAGTTGATTAATTTTCCACTGTATGGGGAGCCAAGATATTACCATAATTCAATTATAAGGCACGCTAACGCCTGGTTGGGCTTGGATCCTTGACTACCTTACTAAGTATTTATCATCACGTCCACAGGCACAATGGACGTTCCAGAACAAAACGTCAACGTTGCAGTTGGTACCTGAATCCGTTCAGTCTCTCTCGCGGTCCCGAAGAAACCCGGAAATGCATAGGTAACACGTAGGACAACTCGACTACTTAATATATGGAATGGTCTCGATAGGTGTACTATCATTAGTCCGTGTAAATGCGCCTACACGACCCAATTGCGCTTATCAAATTACGTGGGGGGTGGGATTCGTGGCGATCCTAGCCTAGTAGAGATGGTATCGATGACATTCTTGAACAAAACGGGGTATGGCTTCCTTGTACCAAGTACAGTAGTGACCGCATTTCAGAACGGCTTGCTTACAGAGGGGGCGGATGAGATTCATATTTCTTTTTATTCCAATTGAGCGGTCAGAAGATTCAATTCAGTGAAGCAAGTGTGTGCAGAACAAGAACATCGTCTGTTAGGACACAGGTTCAGCATTTTCGTGGGCTATTTTGTTGATCACAATGGTTCTTCGGGGGTAAGTGGCCTTTTTCAGGAGAGACGCCGTGCTGGAGCTGGATGGATGGAGCCACTCACAGCTTCAATTTCCAGGTTTTTGATTTCGGAGACGGGGGCGACCCAGACGCGCTCAATCCCGGAATGGTCGACAAAACACTTCGAGGCCACTGGCCGGCCCCTCCGCATCGCCGTAGATCAGGCCAATTGGTGGTATCGGAATCTCACGGCGGAGAAGGATGCCGAAATCAAGATGAGTACGCAATTGAGCTCTGCTGTGCAGTGACGAACCCTTCACTAACGACGCCACAGAATCTCCTGGTTCTCATCCCAGGGAAAAGAGGATTAGTGAGTTGGCCAGCGTCGCCGATGGATTCTCATATCCATGTCTAGCAACAATTCGATGAATTGGGACGATGAAGGCGTCCATTGAACCCGGACTCCCGCTTACTAACTGCACATCACCTCACAGTGGAACGGATATTCTACCTCTTACGGATGAACATACAATTACTATTTGTCTTTGACGGATCAGACAAGCCCCCAAAGAAGTGTCCGGCCGAGTATAGTTACAGCGAGTCCAACGTGAGACTTCTAAAGGAATTGCTCGATCAACTCGGCGTCCCACGCCACGATGCCCCAGGCGAAGCCGCAGCAGAGTGTGTCCGGCTCCAAGAACTCGGGGTCATCGACGCCATCTGGACAGACAACACGGACGCTCTCATGTTCAACGGAAGCCCGACTCTGGTGCAATTCCACAAGAAACCGGAGGGCGATCAATTCAAGAACTCTAACACAGTGAAAGTCACCTCGGCCACAGTCATAAGAGAGCAGGCCAACTTGACGAGGGAGTGGTTCCTGATGTACGCGACACTCGTAGGCTGCGGGTACACAAGTGGCCTGGACGGGTTTGACGCGAACAGGTTCTTTCGCTTCGCGCAACACGGCTGTTTCCAAGCAGCGGCAAACCTGCTCGCCGCCGCCGTGGAGACGCCGCTCGTGCTAAGCAAGTGGCGGATCATCGTGACGAACATCATCGCGGCCACATTTCCAGATGAAGATGTCGCCCCACCGCCGAGGACATTCCCGGATCTTACCATACTGAAGGGCTGCGCGCACCCCGCCATCTCTTCCGACAACGCGCTGCAGAACCTGCCATGTCTGCGGAAGGGCTGGTTCCGTCCTTTCGGCCCGGACATGCTGCCCCGCTATCGCTTCCTCCTGAGCAACTTCAACACGCAGATCCACGAGAGCTGGATCGCGCGCGACCTGGTGCCCATCGAGCTGAACCACCGGCTGCGGTCGGTGTCTTCGTCGTCGGTGAGCGAGCAGATCGCCAACCGCCGCTTCGGCATCGAGACGCGGCCGAAGCGTAAGGATGCGCCTGATAGCACCATCACCGTGGACCCGCTGAAGGTGATCCCGGAGCTGCTGAGCGCGTTCCCGTCCGAGATGTACCGCGTCGTGAACGGCGTGCGCGTCAAGATCGAGCCGCCCGTGTTCCGCCCCGAGGAGATGGAGCTGCTGGACTGCGTGCTGCGGCGCGGGCTGCCCGATAGCGACGTGCCGAAGTACGTGCCGCCTCGAGCCAGGTCACCCCTGTCGTCAAAGAGAACGCCACCAGTCCCGCCGCCCAAGAATGAGAGTAGCCGCAACTTCCAGCCTGCAACGCGGCAGCCGAAGCGGCGGCTCAACCCGGAGAAACCAGCCAGAGGCGGTCTGCCTATCCTCCCGCCTATCAACACCCACCTGCCCCTGCCGCTGCAAAACATCGACACGAGCAGCAGCCCGACATGTATTCATTTCCATGATGGCCTAACACTACCCGGCGAGCTAGACTGGCATAACCCGCCGCTGACAAGCCCGCTGCCGGCCAGCCCATTAGCCGTAAGTCGGCGGGCCAGTGTCTTGGCTGATAAGCTCTCTGGGCCCGAGTACCGGAAGGCGAGCATAGCGATCACATCACCGCTGCCGATCCTGAAGCAGCCGGCCTGGGATCACTCTGCCGTTGTAGACTTGCCGGACCTCGACTGAATCTAGCGGAGAATACTTATACCTGGGTAGGAAAAAGTAGAATGGGGTTAGGTTGAGTAGAGGGTAGACGGGTGGGCATATAAAGAATAACATGCGTAACACTCATTATTGTTAATGTAATATAGTATACAGAATCTAGATACAAGCGGAGATACCCAATGTTATTGAGCGAAAATTGGAGCAATTATCGTGGTAGCTTTACGGTCGTCGCTGGTTTGGCTGTGGTCTTGGCCGCTGTTGTTCTTGACTAGTAAGAATTATCTAGCAATTAGGTGGCTAGCCCTTGAACATGAACGTTCAACTACGTAGGATAGCCACAACGTTACTCACTTCTACAAGCCAATTTTTCAGCCCCTAGATAATTGCGCGGGTCGACAGGGATACGTAGAAGTACATAGGTATGAGGTAGTATTGTGGTGTTTACCGTACTTCTCACTACTTGATTCTCATGAATAATGTCTTTCAAAAGAAAATCTCACTGCTCAAGTGAAATGAAACATTATCATACGAGCTGTTATCAAAACATTAGCGTTAATCTCATCTATATTCACATGTGTTCCGTTTCTAGTGCCAAAAGATGTATCTGGCATAGTCGTTGTGTCTGGCTATAGAAGAAGTAACGGGAATATGCTAGTCTACCACTATTTCTGGGTATCAACTCTCCGGATATGCTGTCCGTTACCTTACCCGTGAACGCCCCGTGTCAGTGATGACGTCTTTAAATCTTAATACACATCAACACGAGTACCCCCCTTTGCCCGTTGAACGCCAGTGCAGTTATATTCCCACGTTAACACATACCCCGCGTATAACGCCATTTTCCCTCCACCATTATGTCACGGATTGCCGACACGAACGGCTAGCCGAACACGTCGTCTTCGTCACTGTTCCATTCTGACTCCGAGTGTTCTGGCGAATCTAGAAAGTCATCCATGTCATACTGCCGTTCAGCCGGCCGTTGATTATCGACTTGAATATCAACAACATCACAAAGCCCGTGGATGAATTCATCACTCCGTAGGCCTGCTGCCTTAGTTTTTGAAGCCCTGCCCTTGCTTCGATGAGCGCTGGCATCGGTGAGTGAAAGCTCATCCTCACTGCTATCTTCGTCATCCGCATCTGTCGAAACAGACTTGAGTGACCTTAAGCTTGTTCGGAGCGGCAAAGCCTTGTTTTTGTTTGAGACGGGCCGGGCAATTCGGCTGCTCCGGCGTATCGGAGACTTCGAAGTATCGATCTCATCTGCATCCGCATCCTTGGACTCCGATTCTTTAGGCTGGCGCAAAGTCCTCCGTTCCTTAGGCGGAGATGACTTTCTTTTGAAAATCCTGGTCATTTGATCGGCCAGGGATTGCCTCATTTCCTGGCGTTGACGCCACTCAATGTTGAGAATGACCTTAAACTCTAGGCGTCTAAGGTTGGGTAGTGTCTTTGCATTCTTCATCAAACTGCCGAAAAACATCTCGGCAGCCTCCCGCGTCCAGTTGCGCATGTTGATGATCTCGATAGATTGAATTGAGGAGGGCCATGTGGGAACTTGATCCACTCCGAGTAGGGTTGCATAGTCGGGCTTGTTGTCCGCATACGATTCATGGTGTCTAAAATAAGTCAAGTCCACTTCTAGATGCGCAAGGTTGGGACACGACGTTCCTAAAACGGGAAGAAAGCCGAGACTGAGCGACTGGCAGTGTTTAAGCGTCAAGCGCGTAAGGGAATTTCCATGCGATATGAGAAATGCGGACAGATCGTCGCTTGTAATCTCCCAGCAATTCACCAATTCGAGGTGGCCTAGTGTTTTCGGAAGACGTTCCAGCAATGAGCCATTAGCTAAGGTGGACGACTCGATCACAAGGTGCTGCAAATCGGGTAGGGAAGATATGGACGCGGCGAGGTTCGCAATTGCTTGTAAATCACTATTCTGGGCTTCTTGGCTTTCACGAGCCCTGGCAGAGAACTGCGTTGTAGATGGGAGCTGGTAGTTGACGTAGGCTAATTTGCGTAGACCCCGAAAGCTAGGCAGTGCATGGATCTCCGTTAGACGATCAAGTGCGAGCTCTGCAGGGACCAGACGAGAGTTCCATCGCCAGCTTTTAAGGATCGTGGTTTTGGTCTTATCGCCGACGGAGCCGCCTCCATCCGGAAGGGGCTCTAATCCATCAAGCAGATCCTCCTTGGAAAATCTCCATCGCAAATGAAAATCGAGATCTCTGTATGGAGGCTCGTCGGCGGGGTGGTAGAATTCGAGACTTGCAAGTCGAGATAGGTTTTTGAGAACTTGCTTCAATTGTAATTGGAGCCCGCTCACTTTCTTCGTAAGTAGTGTATCGACATCGATGCGGAGAATTTCGACCTTAGGGCGGTATCGGATAAACGTTTGAGAGGAAGGGCGTGCCAACGTTTGGAGGAACTGCACGAATGAGGCTTGAGGAAACTTGCTGTATGCCCGGTAGAACGGAGGACACTTGTACAATGCAGCAAGGGCTGGTTCGGCAGTAGACTTGCAGGTTCTCGCTCCTGAGAGCAAAGTGCCTACAGCCTCGGCAAGATCGTCAATACGTGATGCGGGATCGCGGATCGGCACAGCAACAAAGTTGAATACGCGCAACCAGACATGGTACGGGAGGAGGCGCCACGGAGGAGACGCTAAGGAGGGGTCATGGAGCAAATTCCCGATGGCACTCTTAAGTCGCGCTTGGTAGCGACGGCGGAGGATGGGCGTGCCGTTAACAACCGGCTCAACAACCGGCTCGGGACGCTCGACACGGCGGCGCTTGGTGGCTCTTGGGGTCGCCGAGGAGGCTGCAGACGTTGTTGTGGGCTTTCGCTTCTTTGGTAGGGGGCGGAGGATGCGGGTAGGCGGCTGGTTGTCTGTCTCGGTAGAAGAAGAGGCGGACGTGTTGGCGGAACTGAAGTATGCCGCTGTTGCTCGAGTCTCACGGACCGGTGTCTTGGTCTTGATCTTAGCCTGTCGTGGGGGGACAAGCCGAGTGGGCCGAGGTCGGTCGAGGGGACTGTCGCTATCATCATCCATTTTGCTCCTTTTTCGTTTCTTTTCAATTTCGATCCGTCGCACAACAGCGATTGACACAGTACAGTATGGATACGGCCACCAATACTTCTATACTATGAAGGTAGGATTGCAGGCGGCGGGCATCGCATGAAGGCGCTGGCTGTATCCCACCAGGATGGGGCCAAAATCCAGGACTGTGTAGTATCCTGTACTCTGTTGCTGGTGAGCATTCATAGTATAGGTACAGACAGGATTCGAGTGGTAAGAGAGAACGGTTGGGCCGGTGGGATTGGATTGACCTTAAAGATTGAAGAGGTGAGCGACGGCTCCGAGCAGGATGGATTGAGTTTTGAGTGGTGCAGAGGCAAAGCCAAAGCTAAAGCATGTCGGGGACTGGAGACGGAGTGCTTGCATTGGCCGGTACCTGTTAGCAAGTAGGTACACTACAGTGCTTGCTTGACGAACTAGGTACAGCATATGATCGCCCCTACCCGTTCTCAGAAGCTATGGCGCCCCACTAAACAAGCTCAGCAACCAACAAGCGCATCACCAATAGCAACTACGACCTTAAGCGATCCACCAGTGCATAGGTATACAATAGGTTTGTACCACCTGTAGTTGAACATGCAGAAGGTACAGTGTCCAGATACTGTAGGCGACTATACTATGTACATCGGACTACATCGGTACGTACATATATATGCGTAATGATCACGAAAATATTCTGTAGACTGCCACGTACATTGGAGTCGTTCGTCATCTTTAATTCATGCCGCAAATATTTTTAGGGTATCGAGCACTTGAGATGCCAAACCCCGAGATCACTCGATCGGAAAGGAAGGAGGAAACAAAGAAAGAAAGAAGCGAACGAAAAAGGAAACGTAACGTCGCCGCCATCTAAAATCATAAATTCCCTAGCCTAACTACTACTTACCATAGTGAGGCCTCTGGGGCAGTCTGCCTGGGGGAAGATTCGTCTCTCCATAGAATGCACCTAGAATCGATGCCGTAATTTCATACATCTAATACAGTAGCACTTGTTGACTTGATGCTGCTGCTTTCGGCCGTGGGAGCGCTATTACGGGTAGTTTAGGTGTCATGCACATGTGCTAGCAATCCGGAATAGACCCACTTAGTTTCTTTACCCCATTCCCATCTAGTTGCCTATTCCCTGTTCAGAAATTCGTAAGGAAACAGAGGAAAACAAGACCACGGCCAGCCATCTTCACACTCACCCTCAGTTACTGGAGATATAAATGAATGAGAGCAGTGCTAGTAACTCGATGAACCAAACTCCTTAGCCTATTGCTCATATATCTATATTTTTATACTGTACATTTAGAGGTAACTACAATGACCTAATATATACCAGTATTCTTCCTTCCCTATATATCATCTATAAATTTCTATCATGACTTCTTAGGTACCTAAAGATAGTGTAAACTAAGAAGTGTCGTTATTGGCCGTATCTTCCTTGTCATCTCCCAATCCGTCGCCGAAACCCATGCTAGCGCGCAAGCCACAGCGATTCTAGCACAGTCCGACGTACTGTGCCACATTCTACTGAGGTCATGGACACTGGCCACTAAGCCACATAGAGAGTCTACTCCGCCGGCGTGCCATTGGCTCGAAATAGCACCAACGGTTGCACTAGCTGCAGCTCCAGCCACGGTACGTGTCAGTAGTCAGCCTCTCTGTGTATCTTTTCCGTTGCGCAGCGCATCACACACAACACCAACGCCGAAACGCGTCCGCCCGTCCGCTCACTCTCACTTTGAGCGAGCGCCTTCTCCCCCCATCCCATATCCCATATACGTCCACATCCCGTGTCCCTCCCCGTCATATGTCTCCCGTGTGGTTTCCGATGCCCGACTTCCGTACTTAAGTGTATATCATTCACCCTCTCTCTGTATGCCCCGTATTTTGAGCTTCGGAACATCCTTCATCTGTATTCTCCTGCCCTCGTGCCTTGTTGTCCGTACCTTTCTCCGGACAACCCTTTTCTTTTTTATCGCTCAAGCCATTGGCCGCCCTGCATCGCCAGCCAGCCAACTCATCACGCCTAGAACTCACTCATCACCTTCGGTCCCGTCTCTCACCACCTAACCTTCGCATTCATTCCTTCAACTTGGCCCATCCGGTGCACACATAAGGGTTTCACTATTGTTCTTTTTAAGTCGACCGCGCCATCATACGCCCATCTCATTAGAAATACTGGCTCTTCATCGTAATTCTTAATTACTGTAGATGAGTTGGTGGTAACCAGCCGACTAGCTGACTAACCGGCTAGGTGGCTGATTAACTGACTAACTCCTGGCTATTCGACTCCCCTATTAGCCGTCATTTGCTCCCGAGACATAAAAAACATAAGTTTGGTGCCAGATCAGGTGGCCGCAGTCTCGTGGCGCGCTGCGCCCATGTTCTCTTTCAGAGATGGCGACCGTCTCCCCGTACAAACGCGACTCGTTTCCATTTATCCATCGCGCCTGGAAGACCGCCGTAGAATACGGCATGGGCATCAAACTATCCACAGCGAATGGTGACGCGCCTACCAATGGAGACCATCCCCCGCGGCCTCTCAAGCGACGTCGCGTCGTCGAGGCCTCGCCGGAAGCCGCCCGAGAGGGTCCCGGTCGCTGTCTCCCCGAGATTCCAGATGATGTGGAGAAGTCCCTTCGCATCGAGGTCCTCTCTATCACACGCACCGAAAGTTCTAATCCCAGGCCAGTAAATATGCATTATGGCAATGGGTCTCCCGACAAGAGAGATATCCCTGTCATCAAAGCTCGCTGTAGGGTTCTAATTTGCGAATGGAGGCCTGATGTTTGCCGGGTACTGCATTGTGATAGTCAGATCTGCAATTTCAAGGTTTTCCGCGATTCTGATGATGTCTGTCGGACTGCTAGGATCTATCTGCCAACACCCTTTCAGGTTCCATCGGGAAAACTCTTTATCGAGCGACAGGACGAAGGGGGGTTCAGCTTGGGCGACGAGTACCTGGTCCGAGTAGAGATTGAGTCCGCGGGTGACCCGAAATGGCCACCGATGGATCTTCTGCCAAAAAGGCAGGTCAACGACGTTGACTCCAGCGACCCCCGTCGTTGGATTTTATCATCACAAATCATTTATGCGTTCGAGAAAGGGCGGGCATCTGGTGATGTAAAAATTCAGAAGAAGAAAGAGGAACTCTCACTCGGTTTGACAATGGACATGGATTTACGCTGGTCAACCCAGCATGTGGCAGCCAGTTCGGCACGGCTTGGGGATTCCGCCCCTCCGCCCGACGTTAAGGTGAATCAAACAAATGGCGCCCTAGAACCATTAACCAACGGCCATGTGAATGGTAGAGTCGATACTGCTTCGAATGATTCTCGCAAGGCAGAAATCGAGAGGAATGGAGCAGCAGATGATGATGAAGAGCACGAGGAAGCGACTACGCCCAGTCGATCGCTAAGAACGAGAGAAAAGCAGAATTACAATATAAAGCTTCTAAGTGATAAAGCCCGAGGAAAAGAACTAAAGGAAAAGAAGCGGCGCAAGTTAGCAAACCTAGAGAGGAAGGGCGGCAGTGTGACTTGGGCCGTTCCTCTAATAGGAGAGTTCACACTCGACAGCTATCATTGTGTACGATGCTTTGCCACTCACTCGTCAATGCAGCTGCTACAAAAACACCTGGAAAATCACACGGACATGATGTACAAAGTTGACCCCGTCCATGCGTATGTCCGCATCTACGCACCCGACGAAGAGGAGCTCCGCTCAGTCCATCCGACATTCCACAGTTTCTCGAGCCTCGAGGACCAAGAATCGGATGCGGAAGGTGATATATCCCCGCAAAAGCTTTCGAAGAGACTTTCGCAGCAGAGGAATAAACCGTCTCAGGTAAGCACCCACTCATTTCACTTAACACGACCGTCAAACTAACATACGAAATAGCCACCCCCCACTAAACCGCGGGATAACAGGAGGTTAATCCCGAACATTAAGCAGCCTCTTTACGATCGCCTGAGCAAATCACGCTTAGAACCGGGCTCACTCGTTGACCCTCCGCCAGTAGATGATACATGGCTCGTGCAGAAGCATCGAGATATAATCCGAGATTACAGCGACGTTCACCAGGATGAAAAGGAGTATATTTTTGAATGGGACGCCTTCGTGAACAGGGACTGCGTTACTTCAAGCCCCCATTTACAGGACGTGTATATCAGGTTTGTCCAGGATAAGGCCTCCTGGATTACAGCATCACAAAACCGGATGACTGAGTGGGCCAAACACTTGAGCTATCTCAAGTCCAGAAACGCTCTGGCCGATGAGACCATTGCTGAGGCTATCGTCATCATGCGCCGATCAAGATCCCAAAGGCGACCCGAACAGGCAGAAGCTACCAAAGCTCCGTCTCCACGATCCGCATGCCGAAAATCCAAAGCGGGTTGCCCGGTATGTGGCCAACCAGTTCGGGGCGCCGCATCTTTGATCTGCTCAAACCTGGTAAGTTATTCCGCAGATTTATAAATCCGGCTGTACGGGGATTGACAGTGTATAGGATTGCTCCAACGCTATGTACCATATAGAATGCATCCGGTCTGAGGCAAAACAACCCGTGGAGAGCCGTATTTGGCGCTGCAATAAGTGCCACGAGGAGCACAAGGCCACGAGTTAATCTATACGGTTTTCTTAGTTGCGGGCGCAACACTAGTCATAACATCGCTGGAGAGGGTCCATTTATATTTCTGCATGACAGACAATCATGCAGATATAGTACATAAATGCTACGAACCTACATAGTCGAAATAATGCCAACCATAAATATGTATCATCTACTAAAGCAGCTCTGGGGACAAACCAGTAGAAGGCATTCTGGGGTTTGATAGGAGGTAAAAGCGCAGCGAAGCATTAAACTCATAGAGTACCATAGCTCATAAATGAACCATCTGAGTGATAATCATAATATTGTTGATTGCCTTTGCAGTATCAATAGGCCAATTTCTCTTCCACGCTAAGAGAGAGAGTCTATTACTCGACCAAGTAGTTTCCGTTTCCTTTTCTTTTTAACCGACGCATCCGCTTATATAACTCCCTAGACTAGCCCACACTTATAACCCCTGAGAAGGTATCAAGTTCATTTCAAATGTTAGTTTGCTTAACCTGAAAGTCAAGCCTTGATAAATACTCCACGCCTGGCTTCTTCAACCCTCCTTTTCCCCCTTCTCCCCTTCCTTTCACTTTCGGTTCAATCGTCCATATTTCCGCCCATGTCAGAAATGCTAAACGCCAGCGTAGACGCGCAACGCCGCCCCGGGTGTCTGCATTTTAG
Organism: Nemania abortiva; assembly: GCA_022578505.1. Taxonomy (NCBI): domain Eukaryota; kingdom Fungi; phylum Ascomycota; class Sordariomycetes; order Xylariales; family Xylariaceae; genus Nemania; species Nemania abortiva. The sequence goes on from MU392566.1 coordinate 61,590, forward strand.
AATTCTAGCAATGAGAGGCCCCCTCCCTAGGGATACCTAATTATGCCTCTTATTTGAATATCTCAACTCCCATCCGCGACGAGCAACGGGAGATTTCAAGGTGTCCAAGATACGTTTAATTGCCTTCAAACCCCCAATCAATAGCTGATACGGGATGTCTCTCGATAGTTAGCTTAGGAAGATCCCGGTTTAATCACTATTTCGATGAGGTAGTCGCCTTAGGGGAACCTGAGTAGAACCCGACATGTGGCGTCAGCCCTTCTGCTGCGGTCCGTTAGTCTATCACACATAGAAGTGTTTTCTGGGGATTAATAAGTCGCCGTAAGGGCGAACTAGAGGATTAGGCGAGGATACCGTCATTAATGGATGCTCGCTCCTCGACCCCCTCATATTCCTGGCCATTTGATTCTACGAATGATGCGCCTCATTAGTATGGGTTTGTCCGAGCACTGGATGTGGATTTACCGTCTCAACAATCTACGGCTGACACATCCTCATCCACGCTCCGAGTTAAATATCTTAATCCCCCGGCGGGGAACACAACCGAGTGAGGCGGGCAAAGCCCAGTCCCAGGGCCCGACTTAGCACGGTCGTAATCGCTCGATTTATAAAAGCCGTCTACAGATTGAGAGGATCGAGCTTGAAGTCGACGTTAGAAATGATTCGATTCATTGTATTATGAATAGCTTTATTTGTGTCGTTATCCCCTGTTAAAGTAAGTAGGTCTATATGATTATTCTAACGCTATGAAATTTTCTTACCGCTTGGCTTTCTATCAAACATTACATAACCCTAGCAGCCCTAAGACATGTACGTATAGGGAAGAAGTATGCCCATTCGCAGTGACCTAGGGCTTCTATAATGCTCGTCGACAGATCTTTACACCATTTGCCGATGATTCCTGGGTCTTCCAAGGTCATGTAGCATTTTTCGTGCTGAACAAGCGTCTGGTTCCACCCATATGCGTATGTCTTCGTCCAGCGGTCATGGCCCGTTTTGGCCACCAGTCTCGGACTGCCACTAAACCCATGAAAGTAGTCTTTCATCTCTTCAGGGTCGATAGATAGTCTTACTTAGGACGTGACATTTTCTTACGGATCTGCTTCTGACCTTGACTTCTACCGATCTACAAGTGCTGGTATCAGAATCAGCCGCTGCTGGTGCCGGAACTAACGAACGGTGGTGGGCGAGACTTCGCTACTTCGGAAGCGCCCCTCCTGTTTTCCTCAAGGATGTTATCTAATGCATCCCTAATCTGGTTCAAGTGTGTGTCTATTCCCCAATCGAGAATGTTTCGAACCTGTTTACGAAAATTCTTAAAATCCTGCGGCTACGATAGCAGAAAACCATCAACTCGTTGGAGGTAATAATTCAAGTTATATTTTTTCCATGATATGTATAATTGGGCAGGAAAGCTGTCCACACGCTCTTTTCTCTGGTACTTTTCATGCGACTTGTTTAGCTGGTCTACAGCGTTGAGGCAGGCTGCTGAAGCATCTGCACACTGGTTTGTGGCAACCCAGAGGTCACCTCGCGTACCTCCGGCCGCTTTAATTTCAACCGAGAGGAAAGGAAACCGAAGACCTGACGATGTTGCTGACGGATAACCTAGGATCTGCGGATGGAGTGTTGCTTGAGCTAGGAGCTGTGGCTGTGTAAACGCTATGTTTGAGGCCCCCGGGTACCCGTATAGCCTGTCAGGCTTGGGCTGGGTAACCCCGAACGGACTTGCGAGAGCGGTGGGAACGAGATGCTGCGATATAAGAGCTCTAGAGCTGCTCATTAAGCCGGTTGCGGGCCCATAATGTTGGTCGATTCTGGGGTCGGGAAGTATTGCGCCGTCAAGAAAGTCTGCCACGTCGTCTCATCGCATCCCTCTGCGAGATGATTCAGTAAGTAAATGGCCTCCTACGTCTCCTGGTCCGAGAGCTCTGGAGAGTTCCGCTCGGCGTGCAACGTGTCCTTGGTGTAACTGGAAACAGCACTGGGTAGTGGCGTATCAGGGTGCCGGACATAAATGTGGTTGCATTCTAAGTTGTTCTCGCGGTACGCTCGATCCCGGATACAAGGAGATGAACTAGGGAAACATCAGATACGCCGGTAGCGGAAAATCGACCGCCCATACCAGGTGAATGGAGCTGTGGCCTGGTAGAAGGTGGCATGAGCGGCGCCTTAAACGCGCCGATATCCAGTGTATAGCCCATCACCGGTGCCGATCTCGTGAGATGCCTCGAAATAGGGTTACTATCTGAACGGTAAAGATGGCTGTCTGACTGACAGAGCTTCTCTCGTGACCTGACGGGGTTGGCCTATTCAGACACAAAGGCATCGAGAGACTTGGAACGGCGACACGGGTCGACTAGGTCGGTAAAGTTCTTTAGGAACGAGGCGTGTAGCCGCTTAGGACGTCTAGGCTCTGGCTATTGTAGAGTCGTCTACGTCATCTCCGTTAGTCGTTGGCTTACGTCAGAGAATGTCTTCGTACCTTATCCATCCGTTCTTTAATTTCGCTGTAAATCGTCGCAGAACCGCGGAAGTGCATGAAGGCCACCTGCGAGGGCGGCTATAATCGGCCATGCAGGCGTCCCATGATTTCATCTGAGCCTCACTATCTAGGCACCCTAGCTGTGGTCAGTTGAGATTTCTGGCAAATACTCAAAATCTGAAAGTTGATCTATCAGTTGTAGCCTACGCCCATACCTTTACAGCGAGAGAGGGCTGATGGGCGGCCTCGAGGGCACGTAGCTAGCATACACCAGCCTAGCCAGACTCTCTCGGTGCAATAGTAATCAAGCCCGTGCTCTTCTTTAGCTAACTACAGAGAAACATTACATACCGGCTGTTGAGTGGGGGTTTAAAGGCAGTTGAGCGTATCTTGGACACCTTGAAATCTCTTGTTGCACAAAGTACTGATCAAGAAGTTGACTTTAACGTCAAGCGAGTCCTAGAGGGAAACCTTTGATGGTGGAAGTTTTAGCCAGGCGGTATAGTAGCAACACGGCCACTTATCACTTTCATTTTAATCTTCTTGAAGGTATAATATCCATCATTGTTAAGTTTAACTATGATATAGAGTCAGCGATCTTTCTTGATAGGAATATCGAGATGTAAATAAGAGTTACCTACCTATGATCTACCTCCTTTTGGGCATTTGTCTCAATTTATTTTCAGTCCTCACTTTACGTCCTACCAGGTTCCAGCGCCCGTAGATCAGTAGGGGTTATTTATTAACATATAACTAATGGAAATTAATATCGAAGTATTACATAACTCCAGCGGCCGCACCGAGAAATGAGATATGACAGTGTTTCTAAAAGATCGACCGACTTACATGTCACGTGGGATTTGTCTGTCTTCTCCAATAAACCCCAACCTTCTGGTTTGGGCAATGATCCGATCCTGGGTAGTATCTACTCCGTAAAATACCAGATCATTGGGTTCATAGGTAGATAGCGAGCAGCATTACCTACATGTATGTATATTAATGGTGGTGTGCGAGTCGAATTCAAGTAGGTACCGCGGCACATCATGTATAGATAGGTAGATTATGCATGCAACAAAAGACACCAACTCGACGCGGGAGAAGATTGATAGCGGCGTCATATAGCGTAGTACTGCATGTCTCGGTCCTACGTTACCATCGTATGTCCAGTTCGTCTGGGTAGAGGTAAGTAGCCAACCCCGCACCCGATTCGGCGTCACTTCCAGGATTGTGTGTGCCGTTGTTGGGTAGTCATGTGCATGCCTATCTCGAGGTCTAGATGGCACCGACGGTCGGGGTAAGCATGGGTGAAGGGTGGCATTCTTAATCCCTTGCAGATGAAAGATCTTTCTCATCTCACCTACGGGCTTATAAGTATTATCGATTGGCTTCGCGTTGAACCGTTTTGTAGATGCATACCTATATATCATACTACTTGCCTAGCTAAAGACGGGTAGAGGCGTGAACAAAGGGCAACGGGTGGCGATTTTTCTTCCCCGCGTCAGACTTCGAGGTATAAACCCAGTACTCTTCTCGCAATTTGAAATAATAGATACGAACCCCTCACCTATCTTGTTCGGTTATTTTCCTTACAGAGCGAAAAACCATGGGACGCCCGGAAGATGACGGTATTGAAACGGGGTCTGTCGTGCGACAGGACACGATGAGCGAGAAACAGGACTTTGAAAAGGACGTCGAGACTGCGAGGGCGGGCGGGAATGGCACGTCGACGCATATCGATGAAGCGGTTGCTGCTCGCATTGCTGAGAATGTGGACGACTTCATGGTGAGTGCGGCTTGGTTTTGGTGATGCATGGGACTGGGTGGAATGAAGTGGGCTAAGATTGGCCACAGACGCTCGTGAATGAAGCCAATGAGGCGAATGAGAGGGAGCGCGGAAGTAAGTTACCCCCTATCTTTGATCTTGCTACTCTATGGTATATATGCTTCATGTATCCTCCCAGTTGTGATCTGATTGAGAGGGCTTTTGTCGACGAGTAAAAGAATCAGGGTCCTCGATAGAGCTCTCGACAAAATCTCAATTTAGTACTCGAGCTAAAACCGAAATTTGTAGTGACTCTACTCTATGCCTTCAAGGTGTATCCTAAAGCAATCGGCTGGTCTATGCTGTTATCCTCTTGTCTGATTATGGAGGGCTACCAGACGGCCGTCGTTGGGTCATGTAAGTCAATATTCTGAATGCCTTATACATACGTGTTCCTTTTCCGTAGCGGCGGATGGCAAATTCAAATATTCATCGTCTTTTCTTCCTCGCAGATCTCGCGTATCCGGCATTCAAGGATCGTTTCGGCGTCGTCGCACCAAATGGCGACCGTGTTATCTCAGCAAGCTGGCAGAACGGCATTTCGGGCGCCACGAACGTTGGCGAGATCATCGGGCTACAGGTATGGACTCAAATCTCCTCGTCCTTGTTCGCTAGATCATATTAAAGCTTAGCACACTCGGTCATATACTTGCTCCCCCTTAAAATTTTAATAAGAATTATGCCTAATCCGCTTCTAGATCGCCGGTTTCGTGTCTGAACGCTGGGGTTATCGCTGGACAATCCTTACTGCCCTCTTCGGCGTGACGGGCTTCATCTTCTTTCCGTTCTTCGCGGGAAACTTAACGGTGTTTCTGGTCGGCGAGCTCTTCCAGGGCATGGCGTGGGGCGTCTTCCAGACCATGACTACAGCCTACGCCGCTGAGGTCTGCCCTATCCCGCTGCGACACTACCTCACCTCATATGTCAATCTCTGCTGGATCATCGGGCAGTTCATCTCATCGGGTGTTCTTGTTGGCCTCGAGTCTCGCACGGATGTTTGGGGGTGAGTATATACTTATCTATTCTATTTTATATGGCCTGGGATGTGAGATAGCTGATGCGGAAGTTTATAACAGGTATAAAATCCCTTTTGCTATACAGTGGGTTTGGCCCATTCCTATCGCCATCGGCACGTACTTTGCCCCTGACTCGCCTTGGTGGTGTCTCCGGCACGGGAAGAAAGAGAAGGCCAAGGAGATTTTAAAGAGGCTTGCGCGTAAGTCTGGGTTCTCGCAGCGAGAGCTTGATGCTACTATGGCTTGTAAGTTATCTCTCTTTCATATATGATTTAGGAGGGCTTCAAATTGGTGGTCGTCCTCAAAATTAATCAAACATTCCAAATCTAACTACTCTTATAATTAGTAATGGTCTACACCGACGAGATGGAAAAGCAAGTCTCGACCGGAACATCATACAAGGACTGCTTCAAAGGTGTTAACCTCCGGCGTACTGAAATCATCTGCATGACTTGGCTTGCGCAGACATTGTCCGGCACGGCACTAGGTGGTTTGTCTGCGTTCTTCTACCAGCAGGCTGGCATCTCCGATAGCGATTCATTCAAGCTGAACTGGGGCAAGGATGCGATTAATTTTGTCGGAACTGTCACGAGCTGGTTTGTGCTTAATAAAGTCGGGCGGAGGACGCTCATGTTTGGTGGTATGAGTACTATTTTCGTATTCTTGATGTGAGTTTCGTCTTTTCTTTTACGTTGAAGTTCGTTGTTTCTTATTGATATCTTTACCGCTTTCCGACATAAATACTACCTAAATCATTATTCATCCTTTATTTTCTTAATTCCTCATTTCCTAAGTCTGGGAATACAAACATAGCAAAATAAAAAGTTTAAGGCACACTCGCTAATATTACCCCTTTTCCAACAACAGCATAATCGGCTTCCTGGGAATCCACTCGAACCCCAGCATAGCCGAGGCATGGGCGGCGGGAACTCTGGTCCTCCTTCTGAGCGCGACGGCCAACTTCTCCATCAGCCCCGTGGTGTACACGATCGTGTCCGAGATCCCGTCGACGCGGCTACGCGCTAAGAGCATCATCCTCGCGCGGAACGCGTACAACGCCATCAATATCGCTTTCGTCAACATCGTCAGCTACCGCCAGCTCAGCCCCGACGAGTGGAACTGGGGGCTCAAGTCGGGCTTCTTCTGGGCCGGGCTCAACGCCATTTTCACCACTTATATCTTCCTCCGGTTGCGTGAGTGTCACCTCTCCTTCCTCTGGTTTTCCTTGCCTTGCCTTCTTCTTTCTGTATATCCCCCACCGCCATATGACCTTTAGAGATGCTCAAAGTGTATGATTGAGTAAGAACCTGCTTACCTGACTGAATTTGTGGGGATCTAGCTGAGACAAAAGGCCGTACGTATGCTGAGCTCGACATCCTCTTTGAGAACAAGGTGCCCGCGCGCAAGTTTGCGTCTACCAAGATCGAGACGCTGATCGAGGGGACGGAGGGCGCGCAGAAGCGGCAGGCCGAGGGCATCACCGGCGAGTGATAGACGGTTTGGTGATCTGGCGCTAGTTATGCTTGGGGGAGAGGCTTAGCTATATTTAAAAGTACGTTTGGAACCAGGTATTTAGTTACCGGGCCGTGATGTAAATTCCCACTTGTTGCATACGGGGAGGGCATATGGAAGGATTTCAAGATAATGTCGGTTTGTATCGAGAAATACGAACAAAAAATACTTCACGACTCAATGACCCATTTCTTGCTTCAACTTTCAAATTGCGATTTGGTATGATTGTAGATAGTACTGATATATTAATACCTCAGTTCTACTGTCATCTTCCCCAATGCTAGTACACTATTACCCTTCAAGGTATGATAACGCCGTGTAAACAATTTGTCCCCTTTAAAATCTGTATTTGCTCTTCTTCTTCTCCTCCCGTTTCTCCTCATCGCGCTTCATCCTCTTGCGGCTTTCGTTCGCGATCATTTCATCCAAACCCTCTTCCCTTCCCCATTGAGCACCCACGCCCTCCTGCCGTCTCCCTTCTTCGAACCTTCGCTGCATTTCTTCTTTACTGATACCGTCACCTAATGCATCTGGATCGAAAGAGACGTCAACGTCACCCGGCTTCTTGCGCTTTCTGCTGCCGTCCTCCTCCTGGCCTAAAACACGCATATCCCCGGCATTCTTCATGTCGTATACACGATCGCTGCCAAAGAAACCCTCTGCTCTCGACTGTCTCTCCTGTAGGACTGTATATGCCGCGCGAGGGTGCATGCTTTCTTCCGTTTCAAATCCACGACGCTGCTTACGAAGATCCATCTCTCCAGCAACAGATTCGGTGTGGGTACCATACTCGGTTGGTACAGTACTCGTAATACCGCCGGGGGTTTCCAGACCAGATGGCGTCTGTAAACCTGCTCCAATATCTTCTTCCTCCTCATCCTCGTCCTCGTCCTCCTCTTCTTCTTCGGACTCTTCCTCTGGCTCCTGTAGCTCGCCCCATAGATTCCGCTCGATTGGTTCGCCCGAGGGCGGAGCAGGCTGATTTGGCTGCATAATACCAAAGATATCTCCACCAAATAGCGGCCTGTTGTATTCATCTACTGGAGGCTTGCCATAACAGCCTGGGTTGAAACCCCACTGCGCTCCAGCCGGTATAGGCGCGTTAAGTCCAGGAATACGAAGGGAAGGATAGGAGGGTGGTGGACCAAAGCGCTGCTGGTTGATGAGCCACGGCGGAGGTGCTCCGGGGGGGATGCTTAACGCTTCTTTCAGGCTATCGCTCAGCTCCCCGGGGCGTAGATGCCGTAAGTCTGTTTCATACTCTTTACCTTCATAGTACACCTCGCCAAACCGTGTAAGTACTGGTTTATCTTGGAATCGGAAGAAAGCATCGTAGAGCTTCTGGTAATCAATGTCCAACTTGCCCATTTTTGGTTGAACTCGTTCTCTCTGTTTCTGCTTGAGACTTTGCTCTGCTTGCTTTTCTAACACAGCATCTCTCATCTCGGAAATGCCAGTATCTGCAATAAACTTGGGTAGTTTGAAGGCTGGTTTTTCAATACCCCGCTTAGACGACAAATATTCACGTTTCAGAGACCAGTGAGAGGGTACCGGGACAACATTTCGCTGAGCCTTGATCTGCACTAGCAAGCGCGGATCGGACGACGACGTATCGTGCCATTCCACGACCTCGGGCTTCTTCACTAAAGCCTTGAGCTCGGCGATAGACAACTTATTGAGCATCTTCCGTTTCTTTTTGGAAAGCTTGTTCTGGCCAGACTGGTTCTCGTCGTCCTCGTCTGGTATGTTATCGTCGTCATCATGAAACACCTCGCCCTGATTCCCGGCGTTGGCCTCTTTAGCAACCGCATCATCGTCGCTAGGCGCGCCGAACTTAGTAAAGATATCCTTGAACATAGAGTAGGCGGGATCCTCGGCATCGAGATCGTAGCTGTCCACGGGACCATCGGCGGGGATCTTGTCTTCGGCGGTTGAGTCCTTCTTGACCTCGAGGTCGGATGCGCCGTTTGATTGTGCATCGCCATTGGGGGCTTCGGACTCTTGCTCGCTCGATTCAGCCTGGGGCGTCTCGCTTGCTTTCGATGGCTCCTGAAAGAGGTAAGTATTATGTCTATGTCAAGCCTATTGGAATTAATGAAAAGAGTAAGGGGAAATAGGCTCACATCTGCTTTCGCTGCCTTGTCGGCCTTCTTCTTCGCGCGGCGCTTCTGGTTCTTGGTCATCTTGGGGGTCGCCATGTTTGTCGACGACCGGGGGCGAATGCGCCCTTCAAGAAAACAAGCTGGCCTAGATAATGGGTGCGCTGATGGTAATTACGATGACGGCGTTCCAGAGATGTTAATGTCGAGATGCGGTAACTACGGTTTAGCTTGATTAATTATGTTGATGCTGGGAGGTGAGGCTGGTGTGGCTTAAGGTAGTATGAAGCTGGAACTTTTCTGAAGTCGCAAGTCACGGCGCGCGGCGCGGCATAGCACAGTTAAACCCAGCCTACCAGGCTGTCTATAATTTTGCTGCAATTTTTGGTCTAGAGATAAAACGGGACATGGGTCCACTTTAATTTACCCGCTAAGAAGCCTCTATACAAGGGCCTAGGTACACCACAGTACCGTACCTATCATACCTAACCTTCGCCTAGCCTTAGGTACCTTACAGTACAGCAGGCCCCGTACATGCCACCCAGACTATCCTTTAGCGGCGTGCTGCTGCAGTGGTTTCGCATTGGTCGGCGCTGGCCGGGGTCGGTGCCGGGCTAAGTATGTAAGTAAGTATTGTCGTATTGCGCCAACAGCCAAACGTGTAGCCAGCAAATCAGTTTACCTCATCAAACTGATTGCGCAACCCTCGAACTACATATTCATACCACCTCAACACCACATCCCGTATTTGACTCAAGTAACGGCTTTTCCTCGCCTACACATTCGACCGCTCGAGATATCAAACGATTAGTTCGACCAACTTTCGACTGACCTACTGATCGGTCGAAGGATCGCCCGCCAAGCAGCCAAGCAACCAATAATCGCCAAAGATTCAATACTGCGAGCAATGACGCTATAACGTTTGGCTGTCCCCCAGACTCGCGTTTACTTCCTTTTTTTCTTCTTTCACCACTGTCGCTCGTTACTTTCACTCGCTATCGATACGGCCCATCGCCCGATAGGCACTTATCATGCCTCATTCGACCACCTCGGGTTCCTACTCCCGGGACTCCTCCGTCTCGCGATCCAATCCTAAGAGTCTAACAGGGTTAGGAGATGGAGATGGGGAGGCCAATTCGGGACTCGAGAAGTTCCCCGACCATGTCGATTCGCCGTCTATGCGCAACCTCGTTGGACGACCATTTAGTCCCGGCGGACTCAATGGCTATGGCGTCGGCCTAAATGGCGCGGGCCGCCTCAACGGAGACCGTTGGATGCCCGCCGCATCTAGAACTGTTCGATGGACCCCCATGGGGTCTTCTTCACCCTTACCGTCCCGAGGAGGACATGGTCGACAAAAGAGCATTAGCGAGGCCCTTCGAACCATTAGGGACCGGAGAGGGAGTGTCGGCCAGAATGCTCACGAGATAGCCGATGCCTTGAGAGCACCGGTATCTGCCAAACTCGTCGTATGTGCTACCACATGTTGGCCGCCCCTTGTATCATCCACTAATCTCACGCTTCATAGGTGCTTTGTATCATGTGGTACATGTCCTCTGCTCTGACCAACACCTCTTCCAAGTCCATCCTCAATGCGTTCAACAAGCCTGCGACACTGACTATGATACAATTCTTTCTGGTCGCCTTCTATTGCATAACGTCTTCGTGGCTGGCGAGCATGTTCCCCAGGTTGCGTTCCTCGATTCCGGCTCTACAAAACTCCATACGATACCCCTCTAGAGAAGTAATAAGTACCACCTTGCCCTTGGCTGTTTTCCAAGTTGGTGGCCATCTTTTTAGTTCTACAGCGACCGCCAAGATCCCTGTGTCCATGGTCCATACCGTCAAAGGCCTATCGCCCCTCTTTACGGTCTTCGCGTACCGTTACTTCTTCGATATTCGATACCCAAAGGCAACATATTACTCGCTCGTGCCACTCACCCTTGGTGTCACATTAGCATGCTCTTCAAATCATACGTTCAAGGGGGAAATAGTCGGGATTCTCTATGCTTTAGCAGCTACCGTCATTTTTGTTACCCAAAACATTTTTTCCAAGAGATTGTTCAACGAAGCCGCAAAGGCGGCGGCAGAAGGAGAGATGACGAAGTCCCGCAAGTTGGACAAGTTGAACCTTCTCTGCTATTCCTCGGGGCTTGCATTCTTGCTGACTTCCCCAATTTGGTTTTGGAGCGAAGGTGTCGGTTTAATTAGGGATTTTGTTCAAGATGGGTCAGTTGACCTGTCTGCTAAGCCCAACGCGTTTGATCACGGTCGCCTGGCTTTGGAGTTCTTGTTCAACGGAACTTTCCATTTTGGGCAGAACATCCTTGCGTTTGTCTTATTATCACTCGTGTCACCGGTCACCTACTCGGTTGCGTCTTTGATCAAAAGAGTGTGGGTCATTATAGTCGCAATCTTATGGTTTGGGAATGCAACGACCCCGATACAAGCAGTGGGAATCGGCCTTACGTTCCTTGGATTGTACCTATATGACCGGACGAGCGACAGTAACAAAGCCGATCGCCGAGCCCAAAACCTGACTCAAACTTCGGGTGGGAACACCCCATTGCTTCCGTTGAGCACAGCGCCTGGAAAATCGGCGTCTGCCGAAGGGGGCCCCATGTACGACAGCCCTGTGGCGATGTACAACGGGCAGACATCTTATTCTTATGCCAATGGCCACGCCTCTGCGTCCGGGACGGTTGAAGAACTTAAGAAGAACGACGAAAACGGTAGAACCCGACAGCGAGGAAGCAGTAATGCTGCTTGGCTGGCTCCAGGCACCAAACAAGAGGATACCTGGAGACGTGGAGATGGTATTCCGGCCGCCTCGTGAAGATGTCGTTGCTTCGGGCCTGGGGCCCGGGGCTTGGCTACTGTTAGCCAGCCGACTGGTATGTATAATGCATGAACGATTTAAACATGGAAGGCCATCAAGAGTGGAAGTTAGACGACGCAGGGCAACTAGCTCCTTACACAGTCCACCACTAAGATCCCAGTATAATTAGAAACAGGAGCGTTAGCTAGGACTGCCTGTCATTAGGCTCACATCAAGGGCCCCGGTGTTTGGATGGATCTTGATTCTGGTTATTCCGGTATGATATCTTACTTGTACGATTAGCCTTCGCTTAGAAGTACCTATTGGGATGTACTTTGTATAGACGATAGACAAGACCTTCATTGGCGCCAAGTTACATATAGAATAATGTCTTATTTATGTCGTGGTGAGAGTTTATACGTGCGTTAAGACTTCTTATCTTATTTTTTTTCTATTATTTCCGCATTTAAGTCGTCAATTAGATCAGCAACTCTTTGAACACAGTATTGGACATATAAACGTAAGACTCAATCAACTGTGAGAAGCTACTGAGATAGAAGCTGCAGTACTAAGTGATATCTTGATAAAATGGACATATCGGGTATAGAGACGGTGTCCACACTGCCTGATCTGGCTTGGGCGGGTTGCGCATGACCGGACAGCTTGCTCGCTCGTCCTCGGCCAGTGCACGGATCACGTGACTAAATTAGCTCGCTCGAGCAATGGGAGCCGCTGTTGCGGTTTTTCTTCGTCGACCTCCCATTTCTTCACCCTCTCTGCCCAGCAGAACCACATCGCCCACCCTCACCCTCTCATCCACAACCGCAGCTCTTCATCGCTCAAGATGTTTAAGAGGTGAGTCCCTGGCCTTTCACGCACGCATTTATGCGCCCGACCTGCAATTGCCGTCAATTGAGGAGGCGAATTGAATTGAGTTGAATTGAGCTGACGGTAGTCTCTTTTCCGCTCCGAACAGCCGCATCAACTCCATCGCCCGCCCGGCCTTCGCGGCCACACGGCGCGTAGCGACACCCTCCTCCCTCAGATTTCCTCTCAGCGCCCGATTGGCAAGCACGACGAGTGCTGGCGATGGAAAGATTCACCAGGTACGCTCTTTTTTTCCGAGCGCGGCGAAGCTCCAGGAGCTTCCTGGCAACATGTTCGTGAAACTGACAGGTTGTGGATAGGTCATCGGTGCCGTTGTCGATGGTTTGTCACCCATTTGCATCGTCACTCGAGCTTGCGGCGCATCCAACCAGGCCTTACTAACACATCTATGCAGTCAAGTTCGACGGGTCCAAGCTGCCACCTATTCTAAACGCCCTAACAACAGACAACCAGGGCAACAAGCTCGTCCTCGAGGTCTCCGTAGGTTCCATCACATGTAGCAAGCATTATGTTCACGTACTGATTGGTTTAAAGCAACATCTGGGTGAGAATGTCGTCCGTTGCATTGCCATGGACGGTGAGTTTACATGGAATCACCAGTTTTCCGGAATAAGCGCTCATTTTCCCAGGTACCGAGGGTCTTACTCGAGGCGCCAAGGCCACCGACACTGGTGCTCCCATCACAATTCCCGTTGGCGCTGCCACGCTTGGCCGTATCATGAACGTCACTGGTGACCCGATCGATGAGCGTGGACCTATCAAGACTGACAAGTATCTTCCCATTCACGCCGACCCTCCTGCGTTCGTTGAGCAGTCGACCACTGCTGAGGTTCTGGTTACCGGTATCAAGGTCGTCGACCTGCTCGCTCCCTACGCCCGTGGTGGAAAGATCGGTCTCTTCGGTGGTGCTGGTGTCGGAAAGACTGTCTTCATTCAGGAGCTGATTAACAACATCGCTAAGGCTCACGGTGGTTACTCAGTCTTCACTGGAGTCGGTGAGCGTACTCGTGAGGGTAACGATCTGTACCACGAAATGCAGGAGACTTCCGTCATTCAGCTTGACGGCGAGTCAAAGGTCGCCCTAGTGTTCGGTCAGATGAACGAACCTCCGGGAGCCCGTGCCCGTGTCGCTCTGACTGGGTAAGAGTTGCGCTTTCCTTTTCTATGTCACTCTTGCCCCGCTTTTCCTTGATCGCTCCTGTCTTCTACACGTTTATTCCACAGCTATTACAAACCCCTAGTTTTTCTTACTCCGTCCATCCATCTCGCTATTATCATACCTCTACTTTACCATTTGGAACAACTATGAGACATATTACACGTCTAACTAATATTACGTCATCAGCCTTTCGTTAGCCGAACAGTTCAGAAATGAAGGCCAGGACGGTATGTACACTTGGCTCTGTATCCGATCTGTTCCCAGCTAATTATACACAGTGCTTCTCTTCATCGACAACATCTTCCGTTTCACTCAAGCCGGTTCTGAGGTGTCTGCTCTGTTGGGTCGTATCCCCTCTGCCGTCGGTTACCAGCCCACTCTTGCCATTGATATGGGTGGTATGCAAGAGCGTATTACCACCACCAAGAAGGGTTCCATTACCTCCGTCCAGGCCGTCTACGTCCCTGCTGACGATTTGACTGATCCCGCCCCCGCCACTACCTTCGCTCACTTGGACGCTACCACTGTCTTGTCTCGTGGTATCTCTGAGTTGGGTATCTACCCCGCTGTCGACCCTCTCGACTCTAAGTCGCGTATGCTTGACCCCCGTATCGTTGGTCAGGACCACTACGACACCGCCACCCGTGTCCAGCAAATTCTTCAGGAGTACAAGTCCCTGCAGGATATCATTGCTATTCTGGGTATGGACGAACTTTCGGAAGCTGACAAGCTTACCGTCGAGCGTGCCCGTAAGATCCAGCGTTTCCTGAGCCAGCCTTTCACCGTCGCCCAGGTTTTCACTGGTATTGAGGGTAAGCTGGTCGACCTGAAGGACACCATTGCCTCCTTCAAGGCCATCTTGTCCGGTGAGGGTGATAACCTGCCTGAGGGTGCTTTCTACATGGTTGGTGACTTGGCATCAGCACGGGAGAAGGGTGAGAAGATTCTAGCGGAACTAGAGAAATCGGGCTAAAGAGCTGGTCTGGGTCATATTAAATAGAAGCTGCCTAATAGGGAGGTGGCGGCCTGTGTATATCTAGAAAAGGAGAGCAGTGTGGTGTCGGCGAGTTTTCTAGCTCAAATCGATTCCCTTTGTTGAGCTGTATACCAAGAAATGCATCCTAATTCCTCAATACCCTCGCTTGTTTGTTGCTTGCTGTGATGGTGCCAATTTATCGCCCGTCTAACATCTAACTCCAGAGTTCATTGAGTCCAGTATTGTCTTGTCTACCACTCCTATCTATACCACGGCGACACAACAATCTCGGGGCATATTTACCGTCGCGCCCCTGAGATTGTCACCCTGAGCAACGACGACGTCATCACCCGCCTCCCGTGCCGCGCTTCTTCGGCTGGAGGAGTTCGAGCCCGAACTTGAATCCCCGTCAGTCGGGGAGAGCGGCGTGCGCTCCCGTGCCGTCGGTGTACCTCATCGGATCTTTTGGGTTGCTATAAGTGCTCCTCGGAGCACGTGTGCGACCCCACGTAAGTTATCCCCTCGCATAGAGAAAACGCTCTTCAGGCGGGGAAAACGCTCCTCATTTAGTTTATGAACTAGTTTGTGAGTTAGTTTATAATTTTGTTTATAAGTTCGCTTACGATTTTGTTTATGAGTTTCTTTATGAGTTAGTTTATGATTTTGTTCATGAGTTTGAACATTAGAGTACAATGGGCTAGGTGGGAGCGCGGCCGCTCGAACTTCCTCCTCCTACATACAATCAGTATCATACTACAACGAAAAAAAAACACAGCGAGAGCACATACGTTAATGCACAATGAGGCAACCAACGTACGATTTATGGGTTGACCCGTCGGCAAGGTTAACTATGAATCGCCGTTCGCGTTGGCGCGGACGACGGCACCGGCAAAGCCGGGCGGCGGCAGCAGGCGCCGGGACAAGGGACATTGCTGTTATTTGTTAGTTGCCGCTTACAATAACCTTCGCGCGAAAAGGCAAAATTAGTCGTACTTGCTGTTGCTTCTGCTGCTGCTGCTGCTGCAGCTGCTGCTGTTGTTGTTACTGCTGCTGGTTCTGCTACACATACGTCAGTAATATTTACTTGCCGCGCGAAGATCAATATATACGTACGTGTGTGTGTGTATGTATGTGGGTAGGTAGGCAGGCAGGCAGGTCTGGAAAACTTATCAGCTATTTCTTATGTTATCTTTTCCTTTTTTCGCACGCACGAGGGCATACGTACGGATATGTTGAGACCTAAAGAAGAAGAAAAAGAAGAGAGAAGAAGGGCGGCTAAGAGCGAAATAGATTTCAGGAAGTAGTGGTCCAAATTACCAGACGGGTATTCAATTCCCAGAATATATATTTCGCGGGGATATTGTGATATTATTTATGGTTATAATAGTGTGTGGAAATCCCCCTTCGTAGTTGGTCGCGGATACCTACCTAGTAGCTAGACATTGTATGGTAACTTAAATGAATGGACACCAGCAGCTGGGCTTAACATCTTGTCTTTTCATTACTTTCAGGTATGTGGTATTTTCCTCGGCGGGTATACCAACTAGACCTAGGTCCCTCGATACGTCCTTGATAGGATATATGCTTCGGCTCTCGTCAACGTATCCACCAGATTTCCCCATATTCACATAAATCGGGTATTTACATTCTATATCTTCCCTCTCCCTCCTTGCCGCTACCACCCTCATCATTATAGTACTCATCATCGCTCTTATAGCCTCGTGTCAGCAGCCTAGGTTCCCCGTGCGCTCCCCGTAGAGCCAGCGGTAGCGAGGACTCCCTTTGACTCTGGAATTGCCTCGGAGCTGTCGCTTGGCGACACTGCTTCCCCAGCCTGCGTGATACGCTCGACGGCGTGCGGGTGCGCCGCCGGGTCAGGCACTAGACCGTACCAGGCTACGACTATAGTGCCGAGGATTCCGCTCAGCGCGCTGAAGGCGAGGGCGACTTTGCCGCGGGTTGTGAAGCTGGAATGGACGGTGTATTCAGTGGTTTGCTTACAGTCTCCGGGGGAATACGGATGAGGGGTGAGATATTGAAGTGAATGAGAAAACTTACCCATCAGGCAGACGTCCAGGAGGCGAGTTCTGACCCTTCAGGTCCGTGTAGTCCACCGTGTTGCCAGCAGCGTTGCCGACTGTCGCGATCCCTTGCGCCGCGCAGACGTCGAGGTGGTTCTGCGGGATGGTGAGGGACTTTTGCAGGTCTAGCGGCGCCTCGACCATTGTGGCTATTAGACCTGATGTTACGTGCCATTCGATGTGGCAGTGGAAGAGCCAGATGCCTTTCTACGGGGTTAGTTTTCTACTCCTATTCTTTGCGAGGATTGTAAGGGGTTGTAAAGAGTGTAGGTCGATGGTCCTCACCTGGGTTATCAGCACGGAAACGCAAGACGATGTTCCCGTCGGGATACAGGACGAATGTGTCGCGACGCATGGGGATTGCAGGGAAGTCGGCCTCCGTGACGTTGGCATCCTCAAACGTGCCGGCCTCCTCCTCGGAGCGGTAGAGTGCCTGGAAGTGGTGGCCGTGCAAGTGGAAGGGGTGGCGGCCTGTGTCGAGATTGTTGACGATGATCTGCACGACCTGCCCGCGCTCAAGCACGAAGGAGTGGGTGTACGTCCCATAGACAGTAGGGTCGCTTGCTAGATCGCCCGCTGAGAGGGCGGTGTAGAGAGTTGGCACCTTGGGTGCTTTATACGTTATGTTGTTGAAGAAAGCGCTAGACAGATCGAAATGTTAGTGTGTAATGTTCAATAGTTGGTTGAGCTATTTGCCACGGTCATCACGTACTAGTTTGCGCCATCATTCAAGTTATCCATGATCACGTCCAACTCGATGATCTGATCAGGCTCGCCATAGATGGTCTGGTTATCATATGGGACCAATGTTATGTCATCGAAAGGATCTAGCTCATCGACCAGAGCAGGCTCTGGGAATGCCTGGGTGTCGTTGTACGTGAGCCACCCAGTCACATTGTAGTTCAGATCTGCTGGAAGGGTATCGAATAAGGTCTAAGAGTATTAGCATACACAACTACTATTTTGATATTAAATCTACTATATGGCTATAACTCACTGTATCCATGCTCGCCACGAAGGCATAGTTGGCCGTGGTCTCATTCTTGGTCGTTATGAGAAAGCTACATCGCTGGGCAGCAGAGACATATATCATCTCGGCCACGGCTGGCTGATGGTACACGCCATCGACTTCGACGATGGTCATATTGTGGCCCTCGAACCAGATGTATTGTCCCGCGAAGGCGCCAATGTTGATCACGCGGAAGAGATAAGTTTTCCCAGGCTCGACGACGACAGTTAGGTTCTGGGTTTCGTTCCAGAGGGCGGCTTGGGGTACCGGCTCCGCGCCGGTTGGATTGCCTTTGAAATTGAAGGTGGGAAGCATAATTGCCATTTGCTCATGGTACCAGTCCGAGACCGTGAGGACGAGCTCTTCGTCATACTGGTCTAGGAATGGAGAGTCCGGGTCATGAACAATCAATGGTCCTCTCAACCCGTCGGGGTACTGTCCGCCTGTGTGAGAGTGGTACCAGTATGTGCCAGGTTGGTTGATCTAGAGTCGGTCAGCTTTCTTTCTATTAAAGGCCGAAGTCATACTGTTAATATCTTACCGTGAAGTTGTAAGTGAAACTCGCTCCTGGAGGTATCTGGCATTGTGAAACCTGGGCTGGACCGTCCATATGAGTTGTGCCGTTCATAAATAAGCCATGGAAATGCAACGATGTTGATTGATTTCCTAATTCGTTCGTAACATGAACTACAACGTTGTCGCCAATGTTGGCTTCTATCCGCGGAATGGGCCATTCGCCGTTGATACCAATAGTCGGCCGCTCGAAAGCGCCATCTGGGTTGGCTGTCACCCAACCAATG
Organism: Nemania abortiva; assembly: GCA_022578505.1. Taxonomy (NCBI): domain Eukaryota; kingdom Fungi; phylum Ascomycota; class Sordariomycetes; order Xylariales; family Xylariaceae; genus Nemania; species Nemania abortiva. The sequence goes on from MU392566.1 coordinate 80,255, forward strand.
TTGAAGTTGTACGTCACTGTGGCTGCGATTGTGACTTGTAAGGAAGCCAATGCCCAGGCTAGGGCCACGACGAATCTCGTGGGCGAATTCATCGTGAATTTCACTAATAGACAAGAAAATGTCTCAGGGTCAAAAACTCGACGCTGACGATATGCTCGTAGCAGATATACTTACGAAGAAGATAGATACACAGGCGGGAGATGCAAAGTCTATCCGAACGCGAAGGACAGACGATTGGCGACCCTGATGGCTATAGAGACCACGCCATATAGAGAGATAAGACAGAAAAATATCTCGCACTGGGCGCTTCTAAAGATGTCAAGGCACGGGGGAAGTTGGTGTGGTTCAGACAAGATTATCTTATCAATCAAAATAGATCAACACCGCTACCGCTCGCGTGGTGAATGGGCCCGTTCTTGTTTTTTTTTTCCCTCGGGGATGGTCACTTATCTGATCCTCGCTAGCAGCGACGCTACGTAGTACAAAGCGCTACCAAGCTAATATTAGCCTTGACCATACGATTCGCTCTTGATGTGTTACATGTGTTGTTGGGTTGGAGTACTGTGCTGATGCTCTACAGGCCGACTTAGGAACGGGGAGTGGCGGTGGGAAGCATGTGGCTAAATCTAGAACTGCGTTCCCCGAACAGCAGGTGGTAGTAGTAACGGAAATCAAGAACTAGGTGTTCAAGTGGTGTGATGGTCCCACGCTGTCACTCAGCTCGCATTCGTCGAAACCATAAGTTTGGCTAGTACCGTGCTTCACCAGCGAAGAGCTATGGTGGAGTGTTTGCCCATGTTCATACAGTCTTACACACGTTTCGTGTCACCAAACACTCGCGAATTTCATTTAATTTGGAACAAAAAAAGTGCGAGATCATATCCCGAAACAGTGAAAAATCAGGTACAATGTGATTTACATACAGGAGAGAAAGGCGTTAGGACCATGGCGCAGAATCTGCTAGGCAGGCTGGGGGAAACCGTGTAAGTGGTGAGACAGCCGGCTGAATGATGCCGCCATAATGCAGTATCACCGGCAGGGATCAGGGTCACAACAAGACGATCTTGACCATCTGGTACCGTACGGACCCAAGGAGCTAAACCAGAGGCCGTAAAGTATCGGTTTTTCTGGCCTGTTTTGTTTGTTCATTAGCGCGAATAGGAAAAAAAAAAATTAGATGGCGCAGGTTGAACTAGATAACAACAATAAGAGAGCTTCCATCGCCGAATCTCCATCAATACGACTACACTAGCTAACGTCTTTGCTCGGCAAATCCCGAGTTAGACATGCAGTCAGAGAAGAGGGTCTGAAGAGGGGAAAGCTTGTGCCTCCCCGGCGCTCTTGGCCGGCATGATAGATCGTTCTACCCCATACAGACTAACATCATCGGTGGCAGATCGACCAACCAATCCACCATAGCTATCCATGCAGTAGGTATTCTCCGTAGCCGAAAGCTCGGTTTCTTTTGTCGATTTTTCGTCTTCTTTCAGTTTTCCCCTTCTTTCGATTTTCCCCCCCTCCGTCCGTAGTCGGAGATGAATTCGTAGAAGAATGTGTACTTTTTAATTAGCGCCTGTCGAGTAAGGAACGTTTTCACGCCGGCCCATCGAAACTAGTGTCTAGGAAAATGGGATAGATGGGCCAGTCTAGAGATAATCCCGCAAGGATAGTCTTTTTAGCTTCTCTTTCAAGACAGGGTCGCTTCTTACAGCCGATAGCGCCGAGCCGAGGGCGTTTACTCCGTTGCTGAAGATTCTGTAAGTAGCATCCTGCACTGACCCTGGACCCTGGATTATCATGTAGGTTTTGGGTCGGGGAATGGATGGGTGAATGGAGACGTGTTAGTCGGCTGCTCCACACCACCCTTGGGTTATCAATCGGATCACTTTTTATCAGATGGAAAAGATAATCGCGGAACGTCAGTCTTGATGTTACATTGATACAGTAGGCAGCGTACAGTGCGGTCCAAGCCAATCGATCAACCGGGGGTCGACCGGATTGCCTACCTACCTAGATACCTGATACTCTGCGACGGGTTGGATTTACTTATTCTCATTCCTTGTCGCCAATTTCTGGTCTTGTCTTCTTTCCCATGCGACCAGGTGTCAGAGCTTAGATAAGATTCACCATGGCGAAAGACGTCTTCTCCGTCCCCGTCTTCCTCGTCGTCTTCCGCGAGACACTCGAGACCGTCATCATTGTCTCAGTGCTCCTTGCTTTCCTCAAGCAGACGCTCGATGGCCCCAACCGTGATGCCGCTGTGTACAAGGCTCTGGTCAGGCAGGTGAGATACCTCTCTAATAAACTTGGATTTGATCAGTCAACCACATAGTTCCATACACGATCAGACAGGCAATTGTACTAATTATGAAAACCAAAAGGTGTGGCTAGGTGTAGCCGCAGGCTTGTTCATCGATCTAGTCGTAGCGGGCGGTATAATCGGCACCTTCTACACCGTAGGCCGCGACGCATGGCAGGCCAACGAGTACAACTACGAGGGCGCCTTCGCACTCTTTGCCGCCATCATCATCAGCTTCTTGGGCGTGGGCCTCCTCCGCATCGGCAAGATGCAGGAGAAATGGCGCGTCAAGCTGGCCAAGGCCATCGAGGCCCCCGTGAGCATGGGCGGATCCCGCGTCGGATGGCTCAAACGCTTCGCGGAGAAGTACGCCATGTTCGTGCTCCCCTTCATCACCGTCCTGCGAGAAGGCATTGAGGCCATCGTCTTCATCGCTGGCGTCTCGTTCTCGGCGCCTGCCTACGCTGTCCCGCTGCCGGTTGTCATAGGTTTGATTGCTGGAAGCATTATTGGATATCTCCTATACAGGTGAGTCAGACTAGGTTTTGTTTAAGGCTGGGTGTGGTGTATTGATATTGTCCCAGGGGTGGTACCACGACTAAGCTGCAGTATTTCCTCGTCGCGTCTACTTGTCTACTGTACCTAGTCGGCGCAGGTCTTTTCTCGCGTGCCGTCTGGTATCTCGAAAGCCAGCAGTGGAACAACCTCATTGGTGGTGATGCCGCCGAGCTAGGAAACGGGCCTGGATCCTACGACATTGACAAGAGTGTCTGGCATGTAAACGTAAGTGTAATGACTCGCTGTTAGGCCGAGTAACATGCTGATAACAAGCGTCAGTGCTGCGGTCCCGAGTTCAACGGTGGCGGCGGCTGGGGAATCTTCAATGCCATCCTTGGATGGACCAACTCTGCGACGTATGGTTCGGTTATCTCATACAACGTCTACTGGATCGCTATAATGATCTCGTTATTTGCCATGAGATATCGTGAGCTCAAGGGCCATTTCCCGTTCCTGGGGGGCAAGAAGAACTCGGCTACCGCTGAATCTGTAGAATCGAGCTCGGGAACGAAGCCGGAGGCTACCGAAACCGTCACGCCCGCTTAGAGACGTTGTCATGACCGACACGAAATCATATATGCTAAGGAAAGGGATGAAAAGGGGGAGAGACCGATTAAGCTTGGTAACAAGGAGAGGAACTAGTAAACGAATACTTTTAGCATAGTATTAATGTGGCGCGGCGTACTAGTAAACCTCCTCTTAGTTAAACTACTTCACATTAACATTCAGAGCACTGGGCGGAAATCACATTGTGTCAGCATCACCTTCTATCCATCTCAATGCTATGTTGAAGGTTCCTATTCAGGGTCCTTGCCTAGGTCTATACTACCGCCCTTGGTACTTCCCACCGAAGTTCTGATGGAAGCCTTGGATCATTCAGATTGCTTCGTACCAAGGCCTATAGTGCTTGATGTAATCTCAACTATCCCCAACTGCCCGTGCTGATAAAGCGCTGTAATTGCGGTTTGGGTCCCTCTGGTTGTAAAGAGAATGGTTGTGATTTGGTGCTTGAACTCTCCTCCGTTGTCGGTCTTGAAGTACTGTGCTTCCATGCCTGTCTGTCTCAGCTTCGACCCATTTTATGCAGTTCGATGAAGCATTCGGCATCAGACTTCTATTTCAGGAAATAGACTATATGCATACAAATCATATCGTCCACTATCAGGAAGTTTCTCCGTGGTTGTTAGATGCGTGATAGGGCCACCTAGATCAGCGTGCTGTCTGACACATAAAGCGCCATTTATGTAGAGCATAGAGTCCTACCTAAATCTAACAGCTGCGTTACCAGTGACTAATTCTTCTTCCCAACTTCCCAAAAAACTCAATGCTCATTGTCTGCTTCACTTCTACTTTCACTTCCATCTCCACTCTCATCTCCACCCCTATCTTGACTCCTATCTTTACTCCTATCTTCACTCGGCACTCGGCATAACCACTTGAGTGTGTCCTGCTTATAATACGTATTCCATAGTTACATCGCCATAACGTGGCTGTGGGTGGGTTACTTGTGCGTTTTCGAGCGGGTATCCGGGCAGAGTCCCCAACCGATGTTGCGTTATAGTTGGACTCAAGACATGTCCCTTTCCCATGCTGAATCAGGCTTCAATTGAGAGATGTACTCTTATTTGTGCTCTCGTTGATACTGGTAGCTTTATAACTGGTTGGTACCATTTGGGCTCATAAAGGACTCCTGTGTCCCCCTAGGTCGCCCACATGATCTGTATGTATGCTTTAAATAATATCGTATTAATGCAGGGGACAAGGCGGATTTAGATGTTATTTCTATTTCAAATATGTGACGCTAGTGATCCATGCTATGCGATGTTCCCGGCACCTTGTACTCGGTAACGCCGCTTATGCTGAGGCCTAACAGCCTTGACTAATAGAGAAAGTTCCCCTTCAGCTCCATCCATTTGATGCCTTGATCCGCTATACGCCTTCAGAATAATTTTATAATATACCTTCCATCATTCTTCGGTCGATCACCGTATCGTTTATAGGTCCATATGAAAGAAGTAGTCGCTCGGTACAGAGAAGGGAAGCAAGAGGAAAGTTAGGAAATATCGTACCATCCACACGTGTCATTGTGGCGGCTCTTCGTACCTACTGAGGTGCGAAGACTCTGATGCCTGTGAGTTGCCGCGCCTGGAGGGAAGGCCAAGGACCCACAAGATATCCCCATCTCTGTACCACGAAGCGGTAAACATCAGCGAAGAACTGGTCGGCTACAGCGTCGTAGAACAAGCGTCAGCAAGGAAATCAACGGTATGTAGGGCTAAATGATTGTTACCCGATTCAATCCGAAACCTAAACCCTTGGCATTCATCAAGGACACGCGATAACCAAGCTCGTCTGATATTCTGGTGTTGATGTATGATATCTAGGTGCCTTTGGTCCATGTTGAGACAGATGCCCTCGGGCTGTCTCCATCTCGCGAATGCCGTCGGTAGCACCGATGTCGCCGATGGGTTGATTGCTAGTTCTCGAACAGCTTCAACGAACAGTGAAGGTCTAGAGGGCGCATACTCGAATAAGAGTATAGGAGGCGATTCACTTCCCCGACAATCCCCTAACCGTTGTACTTTGAGACACCGTTCGAAACTAGAGTAGGTAGGATCACTGGGAGGGAGAAAATGGATATACCAGGCGTTGGAGGCGTTGGAATAGTTGTTATCATCGGTAATGACAATACTCAGGTTCTATAACACATTAGCATGCTACTTTCTTTTTAGTGATTTGAGGGTGGCCAGGAGACGGACGAAGTCACGCATATCCGAAGATGCTTGCCAATCAAGGCAAACATAGACCCACTACGACCGCCAGAGTCAGTAATTGCTCTTTTAAGAAGTTCTGGCGCTCTCGAAACAGACTCGCGAGACATTTCTGGAGCTTTCAAGTTATTGGAAAGGGAAGAAAATAACTCTACCGATAACTTACCGAGGGCTTCAGCCCGTGTGTTACTTGGACAAACGATACCATGGTATTTCGAACTTCGTTAGCTGGAATAACTATTTCGGGTGGATACGGGGTGAACGCCAGAGGTTTAGGCGATGAGTATCAGAGGATCGACAACTGTTCAGTCCATAAATGATTTGGTATGGCCGGCTCCAGCTCTATGAAAAAGAAAATTACATGCGCCTTGTTTATCAACATAAGATGCATTCAACCTGCCGTTTCGAATGATCGATCGGTAGGGACCAACCAAGTATCTACCTACCTTCAAAGCTACGATGATATAGTCGGCGCTTAAGAGAAGGTACGATAGACACGATAATAGAGCCTAATGTACCTAGTTGACATCATGGATATTGCTCTGAAATAGGTACCTCTTTCTCCTAGACTCGGTTCTCTTGGAGTCCAACGTCTACAAATCACTTCATTGTATCTTCTATCGCGAACCACAATATGTGCCGTTGTTGCTTTAATTGCAGTAACGGCGTCGTTTTAACCCGTCGCGGCTTCATCTTGAGGAAAGTGTAGATATACGATGAGTAAGGGTAGTTTGTGATTTTTTTTTTTAATTTTTCATTCGGCTCATGTGTTGCTGAAGCTGCTGAAACTTAACATGACAATCATGTGCTATTGTCGATGATGCAAGAGAAGTCGTCGGTATTGCACCCCTTAGGCCACATAATATCCATAACTGGTCTAGCGCGGATCCCCAGTTATCTCACCTGCAGCGAAATGATTCAACATAGGTACTTACTGTAAGAAAACATTAGCTGTCAGATTGCAACGGCTAAAAGTACCCAAGTAAAGAAACTTCCATATGTATACCATTTACAAGATTTAATCGTATATCTTTTCACAGATATGTAAAAGCAAAGCCGACGATATCCCCGTTGAAGCGAGTCCTGCGTCCCCTAAAACACTATTATAAGCACGAGTCCGATTCTCGCTCTCATAAGCCCCCAGGTCAGGTCTGGTCTGTGACAGAGAAGATTCACCACAGTCAAAAGCAAAGCTGATGAGGCCCTCATCCTCCGCCCTCTTCAAGGTATTGCCTCACACCGGAGACAGACCAAATGGAGGACTCGGGCGGTGGAGCACCGGACGGCGGGGATCCCTCGTCGGAGCCCTCGCTCTCCCGCGGCGGCAGCGGAGGCGGAGAGCTGCTGCCTGAGGTCGTCGTTGTTTCCGAACATGGCGACGTGGTGCTAGACGCCACGTTCCAGAACTCGAAGGACACGATTCGCTCAGCCCGGAAGGCGATGCAGACGCAGCCGCGACAGGCGAGTCGAGTCGAGCCGAAACAGCCACAGCCACCTCCTCCGCGAGCACGGGTACGTCTCGCGTTCCGCGTGGACCTTGCCGTGCTAAGGAGGCAGTCGAAATACTTCGACAAGCTCCTAGGCGACGCGCATTTCAAGGAGGCGAACGACATCGCAGACGCGTTCGCGGCGCTGTCGCTTAAGGGGGTGAAGCCTCGGGACGCCGACGCGCAGGATCTCCCCTGGATCCGAATCCACGATGACGACGGCGCGACATCATATGCGTACCGGGAGCTGGCGTTCGCGGATCTCCTGCGGATTCTCCACGGTCTTGATACCAAGACGCCCCTGGCGCAGATTACCCTGCCGTTCGTGACGGCGCTAGCCGTGCTCGCGGACCGTTTCGATTGCGCTGCCGGGGTGTCGAGGCACACCACGCGCCTCAGATTCGGATGGCCAGCCACTAACCGCAAGCCTGCCCGGGACGATGGCATTGGGTCTGGTGGTATGAATCGTGCTACTGAGAATGTTCTGCGCCAGAAGATCCTCGTCTCCTGGCTCTTGGACCAGCCTGTGAGATTCCAGGCTGCAACGAAAGAGCTCATTATGTACGGCTCGTGCCAGTGGAGCTCGTTTGGCGAGCAGGAGGAGGATGAGATGACTAGCGCTACGTGGTGGTATTTGCAGGACGGGCTTGAGCGTGAGTTTGACCCCTTTTTCTCTTACATCTCACTCATAGATACACCATATTATATACGTTTTCTTAGTACGAGAAACGTATTATTCCAGCCACATACCGTACCGTACATATTAACCACTGCCCCTTCATACAGAGGAGCTACAATACCGGCGTAACTGTATCCTCAATACACTCGCCTCAGTCCCACGCCACTTCCTCTCACTCTACACGTCGGCGCGCAGCGCACGACAGTGCAAGCTAGGCTACGACTCGAGCGTAGCCTGCGACTCGTACCAGCTAGGAGAGATGATCAAGTTCCTGACGAACAAGGGGCTATTCTTCCTCGTTGACTTCTCACCTGGCTCTCTCGACGCGATCGCCGACACGGCGCTCCTGCCCATCAGTAGCATCATCGCCACGCTGCGGCAGTGCCCCTCTTACCAGATCGACAAGAATCACACCAACTGCGGCCTGCGCACCCGCATGCTGCCCATACTGGACTTCATCGAGGGCTTGCTGTCCGCTAACTCCATCCCCCTTTCCCACGCGGCGTGGAAAGGCAGTCGGACCGCGCAGGCGTGGATGCCTGCTGGGGATAGTAATGGCGGGGGCACTGGGAGGGGATTCACGAATGGTGGCGAGCAGGGCGGGAGGACGTTCCGGTTCACGCGGGCCCTAGCAGGCGACCAGAGACTCCGGCTGGAGAACTCGATGGGCGTGGAGAAATTTGTGAGGGAGGTGTTCACGGCTACGAGCTGGGACTGGACGGCTGAAGATCAAGGGCCGGACCATACCTCTACGACTCCGAGGTGGTCTTTTAGATAGATAACTGTGCGGTTACGCGCATATGTCATTTCCTCAGGCCGAATGATCAGGTTAGGGATAGCATTTTCAGAATCAAGTCTACATTGACGTGCCACCTTAGTGCCCACTCATCCATGAGTTAACTTACTAGCTATCTTCAACTTTACTGGTCATGACTTAGCGCTGCCATGAAAATTACGGCTCGGCTATTGAGGGCTCGCCTCGCTTTTGGAACTTAAAAAGCTATTGTTACTTTTCTTGGTCATAACTTGGCACTGCCATAAAAATTACGGCTCAGCATGCTGCACGGACTTAATTCTTTCCCGATTAGATCCAGGCTATAACTCGCAAGAATGGTGAAGGTATGAATTATCATCACTTTCATTGGTTATATCAACTTAGCACTGCCATGAAGTTTGCAGCTCACCGAAAATGCCAAAATGGGGTCCAAGCACACTTGTGCAAAATCGCGAAGATTGTGACAGCATGAGCTATCCTTGGTTACATTGGCTCACAGGTCTTAGTTGTAAACATCCGTCTACTTTATACCTCTCATAGTGCCGTATGCGGAGCCATGCGAGTATAGTTGCGAAGGCCACGGTAACGAAGAGCGAACCACCGCAAGACTTTATCAATAATATCAAGGCAAACTATCTGATAATAAGTGTATAACCCTCCTGGTACTTAGAAAGTATAGCCTGAAGTAAGGCTTTGGTTATCTAGTAAACTATTATGTGATAAACACGAAAAACTAAGTAGTCACACGACCCGAATGCTTACTTATTAATAATACCATTGCTTAGACTCATGGGATCGGGCAGTCAAAAGTTGAAATCACGAAATCAATTATACACACAGTAGACGTGGGAAGATACAAACCATACTATGTACCCGCTTGATCACATAACATGAGTGCATTTCAGGAGGCGCAGTGTCACAACTACAACCCTTATCAAAGCCTATGCACCTCCAAGTGACTCTAAGCTAGAACTAGCGACAAGCAAGCAGCATGCTCTTTACACGAACTCCCAAGGCACTTTCAACATATTTCATGTCAGTGTTTCCATTTAGCATTGCCACACCGCGCTCGGATCTCGGTTGATGCCTCCTTCTCTACGCGTCTATGCCAAGTGAGAAGAGTAGGCTGAGAGATCTCGGAATATATCTCGTGAGAATACACTTTCCTCTATATGACACCCATCAAAATCTTCATATATTCTATGAATGGACTTGTCTAGCTGTGGAAATGAATTCAAGGAACGCCCTGACTCCGGGTCTAGGTGGGCGAATCGTGGCACAGACACCACATAGATACATTGTGTCGGTGCTCATAATCTATCGCTCTCATGCCCAAGTCAGAAATTTTTATAAAAAGTTGCAATCGCATTGAAGGCTCATCTGATAGTACCTCACAGTTCCTTAAAACTCGCCCTAACACGGCGAAAGAAACGAATGCAGACAGGGCCTTAAGCAAGCCCAACCGATACCTTAAGTTAGCAGCCGCACCCCCCCCTTCACTCAACTGTCAAGCCTACTCACTCATGCCCCCAGCCCACGGTGCTCTATTATGGGCGTTCACAACCAGGAGGACAAAGAATCCGATCTAGAAGTAGGGGTGGTGGCACTCCCCAAAGAAACCCTTGTGTTTTCTAGTGCCTACTGCCACTACCTACCATGGCTTGACTTCTGCGAGGACATTGATTAATTCAATCAATAGAGGACCAACGGACTTGTTCCACAGCACCGGGTACCTACTCAACAACTGCTTCAGAGTTGGACGAAGACAGGAACTATTTAGATGAACATGCTGTGGGCCGATGCTGACTGAAACCCGTGGCGTAGTAAGTCGTCAAATAGTCGGTCATGGATAATCAATCACTAGCCCGATAGGTAATCACCAAAACGTAGCCTGCCCAGGGGGGCACACACCAAACAGCAAGCTCAGGATTATTAAGACAAAAAGTAGGTTCCATTGGCTATCGAATTAATTTCGGGAGGAGGGGGAGGATTCAGTTCCCTTCCCAATTCGCCCAAACTGAAATCCTAGAACACCTCGTAAGTCCCAACATACCGCGTTGCCGTTACCATTTCTGTTCTATGCGCCACCCGCCCGCCGATTTGTACCGTGGAAATGGGACTGACCGTGACAGGAACAATATCTCTCGGATTGCAGGGAGCAAGTCGAGGATGGAGGGGGCCGGGAGTTTTATGATGTTATGACCAATTCAATCCCAAAGCTTACTTGTCGGCCTTAACCTCCTCGACCTTAGCATCATCCGCCTTAGCAGCAGGGGCATCGGCCTTAGCCTCCTCCTCGCCCTCGAGCGCGGGCATGTCATCGTCATCCTCCTCCTCCTCATCGTCAGAGCCGGCGTCTCCGGGGCCGGCACCCAGCTTGGAGAAGTCGATTCCGCCGAAGTCACCGCCTATGAAGGGAGATTGTTAGTTCATGTTTCCCCCTCGTAAGAACATGACAGCGTGGAGGAATCCGAATCTAATGAGTACGTACCCATGCCTCCCATGCCGCCCATGCCGCCCATACCTGGCATACCTCCTATACGCACAAACTAGTCAGCTCTTCCGTGCTCAAGAAACTAAGAATGCCCCGAGAACAGGTTAGTGAGTTTTCACATACCCATACCGCCACCGAATTGGGAGAAGTCGTCTTCGGGAGCCTCGTTCTGCTCATCCTCGTCGACCCACTTGTCAAAGTCCGTCTTCAGGAACTGGACCTTGGCAGCCTCCTTGAGCAGGCGGGGCCAGTATTCCTCCTTGAGATCCTTCTTGCGGAGCTTCATCTCGACATTGCGGGCGGTGTGGTGGATCTTGCTGTTCTCGGCGTCGATCTCGCCGTAGAAAGAGAGGTCGAGGTGATATGTTCGCTTGAGGGTTTCCGAATAGCCGTGGAAAGTCAAGGAGGTGGGCTGGAGATCGAGCTTCAGGTTCTCCTTGGGTACATCGGGCACGGAAATGGTGAGGTAGATGAAGTTCTTCTCGGGGTCGGTGCTTGAGGAGCGCTGAGCCCATAGGACTACATGTGTGGGAAAAAAGCGACCATGTTAGCTTTCCGGTTCCTTGCCGGTGCCGCACAGACAAGCTCCGACGGCTAGGCAAGCGGAAGAAAGTTGGGACATGCGAGAGCAGGGGCCATATGGGCGAGATGGTGGGTTGGCATGCTAGGATCGCGGGGCACATGGGACGAGGCTGCTTACCTTCGGGAGTGACTTGCGCCATGTCGATGGATTTGAAGTGGTGGGGGAGTGCGTAATTTGGGTAGCCGTCCACGCTGAGAAGAATTGGTGTAAGTAGCTGACTGACTTGCAAGTTGCGCAAAATTGGGGTAGTGGGCGAGAAGGCAGGCTGGTCAGGCGTGCTGTAGAAGAAGATGGGACACAGATCGGATGGGGAGTGTGAGAGAGCTCAGTGACTGAGTGAGGGAGGGATGAAAAATGTGGGATGGGATTGTGCTTCACGTGTTTATGTACCTGGACTAACAAGACAGAACAATCGACAGGTGATCTGGTTAGTGGTTGTTAAGGTTGTGGTTGTCTCTGCTGTCGAGGTAGGAAGTAGGTAAGGTAAGGTAAGGTAGCAGGCAACTAACTCAACCCGTAGTTGTGGTGTGTGTTGTGTTGTGTTGTGTTATGTTGGTGTGTCGGTAGGTCTGCAGGTAAGGCTGGGGGAAAAGATTGGAACGTCAAGGGAGCACTACACACTAATGGAAGTCGTCAGGTTCGTTCTGGCCGCTAGTCGATGGCAGGCACCTGCTGGAGGCGGCAGCGAAATTGGATTTGGTGATGCAACCGGCGTGGGAACCCCACTAAAGCCGGGGCCCCGTTTAGATTCTACGAAGTTCTTAGAAGCACTACGGCACGCTATAGAATCCATGCCCTTCCAATACCTACCTTCGTTTCTTCTTTGGTGCAGGTAGAGAGGCAGCCTGCAGCGCGTTACTTTTTTTTTTCTTTGCACGCCTCGAGGCATTTGACATGTATTGTCACCACCGCAACAACAAAGAAACAAACAGCAGATCACACTCATTTTGCATACTTGGAGCAAGCCTGTGAATGTGAATATCAACGAACAGCTCGGATAGCTGCACAACATGGGTTTCCATTTGTGTCGAAACATTTCTTTTTATATAAGCAGGCGTCTACTATACGTACAGATGTAGTTAGAGTGCTGTAAGGTACATATCGATGCGTTAGCTGTACTTACTTAGTACATACACTTGTACTGTCAGAGGCGCGGTAAGGAGGGGTTGGCTAGGCTCGGCAGGGCTGAGGGGAACTTGCAGCATGCCTTTGCCTTTGATATGCGAAAGGGGGTCTCATCATCAAGAAGCTGACCGCTTCTATCTAGATAGATCCTTGGTAGTTCAACATTCCTGTCGTCACCCGAATGGGAAACTTCATTGCCCTACTTTACCATCAATAACTACAAAATTTAAACACTCTTTCTTACCTTTTGCTAGCGCTCCTATCATACCGACTGAAATATACCTAGTCTTGAATAGTTGGGGCTTATATACCTACAAGCGGCTACCTATGTATTATAGCACAGGTATCTATAGTTAGTACCCTGGCGTCATGACAACAATACCTACTACTAATACATAACATCACCCCGCGAATCTCCCCTCTACCACGTTACCTCGGCTTTGTTCCTTCTTAGTCGATATGGCTGATATGGCTGTTATGGTCGATATGGTTGGTATAGGATGTGTCCTGAACCTTGCATGCATCTGCATCTGCATTCGCCTGGCGGCCTCTGTGTTTCCTCCATACAACCCTTGATCCGCCTTTTATATATCAACTCATGTAGCGTAGCGGCACGGGAGCTCTCTTCCTCAAATCCTTGGCGCTACCCCAAAAATTACGCAAAGTGAGGAGTTCACACAAGCAAATAGGGGATAACGATTAAAAATAGCTTCACTCGTAGGTTATAGAACCAAACCGTTGGTTGGTATCCTATGTATGTGTGCTGTAGGCTTCTGTAGACATGTAAGGTAGGAAGATCAGGTAGGCATGTATTATATGCTATCGAACGCACGAACAGAATCACGAAGGAGAAATGGAACAAGTTATTGAGAACAAAGTGGCGCGCAGGCTTCATTAACACGCTCAACATTGCCGGAAAACAGACGTGTAGAATGAAAAGAAAATCCCTAGCCAAAAAGCTAGACAAATATTTTTTAAGCAGACGCGAATATTGAGGATTCTAATTAGCAGATGCTCCTCGACGATGTGGTTGAGGTCATTAAGAACGAGCCTCCCAGCTGCATGGGTACTGTATAGCGGGGTAAGGTAGTTCCTAAAACAGGTATCGCCGACCCACTGTTAGGTAGTCCACCAACACTAAATCCAACTTGGTGTGCCCACACCATCACTATAGTTGACTCCACAGTCAACCGTCGCTCCTCAGCCTTGGGCAGTCCAGCCTCGGGAGTACCTTATCATTCCTCCCGCCAACGTCATCGCCTGACCCCACGATACGAGACAACCCGCCATCGACAGATCCATCTACGATCAAACACCGTCACAAGACAATAAAAATATCCCCGATACCTACGCTAGCCCTCACCACAGAACATCCCCCAAGATGGAGAGCCTAAAAGCTCTCTTCGTCAAGCCGGATCCCAATGCCCAGGTAGGCACCATCCATCCACCTGTCGTCTGTCTCCGAGCTCCGGCAGAGGAATTGAATGGTCTAGACGACTTCACATGAATACCCACGGGAATATATGCCTCAATGCTTGTCTTCATTGAAAAAGGAGGACAGACAATTCGAATAGAACCACGACTGACACATACGTCTTCCCTCAGATGCGCAAATGTAACCAGCTCATACGCTCGAACCTCCGCAAGCTCGACCGCGACATCGCCGCCGTGAAGCAAGTCGAGCAAAAGACGAAGAACCTGATTGTGGCCGCCGACCGGCGCGGCGCACGCGACGCAACACGGCGGGCGCAGGCGCAGCGGGAGGCGCGGGACTTCGCGCGCGAGCTGATCCGGGCGCGGCGGACATCAGCGCGGCTAGTGACGTCGAAAGCACAGCTGAGCAGCGTGCAGATGCAGGTGAACGAGGCGTTCGCGGTGCGCAAGATCGAGGGCAGCATCCGGGCCAGCGTCGGCATCATGCGCGACGTCAACACGCTGATCCGCCTGCCCGAGCTCGCCGGCACCATGCGCGAGCTGAGCCTCGAGCTCATGAAGGCCGGCGTCATCGAGGAGATGGTTGGTGAGAGCCTGCCCCTCGACGAGGACGCCATGTTCGAGGACGAGGAGATGGAGGCCGACGGCGAGGTCGATAAGGTCCTCGGCGAGATCCTCAAGGGCAAGATGGAGACGGCCGGCCCCACGCCCAATGTCCCCGTGGCCCCCGAGCCTACGCCTGCCGAGCTGGAGGAGGAGGAGGAGGACCAGGAGGCTATGATGGACCAGATGAGGAACAGGCTCGAGGCTTTAAGGAGTTAGAGTCCTCTCTGACTGTTGATTTACTGCTTGCTTGTTTTTCCTCGTACAAATCCGTCCACTTGTTCGGATAATCCATATTCACAGCGGCGTTTGGGAGCGGGGAGCCATTGGGTTAATGAAACAGCATCTCAAGGTTGGGTTGTATTCGGTTTGTCATTGTCATTATCCAGCTACGAGATGGAGAACATAGAACCAGAACCAAACTGGATGCATATATACAAGAGCGAGACTCTTTTTTCTCCATTCACATATGATGTTTGCAGCTTGATCCAAACTAGTGTTCTTTATTTTTCAGAAGTGCTATTCCTAGCTTAACCATTCGTCTCGAGAAAATGGCATATTCGCGTGGCCGCGCAACTACCAAATAAATAAACCTTCATTCCACGGTATTCCTGTTGTGTGCTAGGAAGGTTATACCCTCATTATTGATTCGTCTTGATATCTTGGCTAAATTATCGTGTCCCCCTCTTCGTTGCCTTTGCTTTTGAATTTATACACCCATGATTCTTACTTGTAGGTGAGATTAGCACACAGCATTTTGAAAGGTATGAAGCATATAGATAGTTACAGCCTTGATCGGTGAGCCAGTGAGAGTAGGGACAGCTTATACCATCGTATTCAGCCTCGGTAGGTAAGCCAATGAAAGTAAGGATGGCCCATCCCATCGCAATTTTCTGCGATTTTAGCATAAGCCGCATGTTCCAAACAGTTTATTTGCTGAGCCGTAATTTTCATGGCAGTGCTACGTTATAACTGGAGACAATTCCGATTTGAGATTCTGAATATGAAGCGGACGATTTTTCCTGAGCCGTAATTTTCATGCAATGTTAAGTCATGACCAATGAGGATAAAGACAGCTCGTACTTTCGCTGACTTAGGAACCCGAAAATGAAGCGAACGATTCTTTGTCTGCAATGCCAATGAAGTTGAAGAGACCCCTTCATACATTTTCTGCATCCTCGCTGTGCACACCTTGATGCGCCAACTTGACTCTCATTAAGTCACGTGCGGCTGAGCCATAGGGTCAATCCGTTCATGTTGACTTAGTCTAAACTTGGTCTACCTAGACTAGAGGTTTATAGAGCGTTGGATTTATACCGAGCACATTAGATCGCTCTTGGATTCATTCATCACAATATGGAATTTAAAGCAATTCTCGAAGCACTGAGAGAGCTAGACGGAATAAGTGGTCTGGAGGGGGCTAGGGGCATGTATTAGTCGTAGAGGTAAGAATGAGGCGTTATTACAGATATTACACGCATACATGATATCGAGGATTATCCGTTAACTCTCCCTCTATTTGTTTTTATGGGTAATTCCATAAGAATGAAAATGGGAGGAGGGTAGCATATTGGACCGGCTATGAGAGACTAGCATTGAGATTGTAATCAAGCATCAAAGTTTCAGGGGACTCGTAGATGTAGGAGCTTTGATGCGATGCAGTTTATATGCCACAAGTCCATAGGCGTGTAAAATACTCATATACAGAGGCTTAGCTATAAGTATTAGTATTCACCATGGACCATAACCGGCTCGAATTAGGACTAGATTTCCACTTTATGAGACGCCTGTTCTAGGGACGAAGAGCCAGTGATAGAAGCGAGGATAAACTTAGTTATGAATGCGTTGAGTTAAGGCCGCTTAAACACTCTGCAAGTGCGTTAGGCTGCGTTGTTGTGCTTTCCTGTCTAGGAAGCGTTATAGACGGATCAGATGAATTTCTTACGAAGACCTTACGAGTGTCAGTATACTCACATGTGAAAATCTAATCCACTCTCGTTGGGGTTTGTTGACCCGTAAATAAGAAAGCTGCGGAAAGATGAATTATCGAGCTGATTGTGTATGTCCAGTCCATTAGAATTCTGGCTGTTGCTGTCCAACATAGACAATGAGTTGGCAATCTTTGGGACTAGGGACTTGTTTTCGTGTATGCGAGGTTGTAGTCGAAGGGTTTATTCTAGGGGGCTTGCGGGGACTAGAGAGCAAACTTCTGTTTCCTGTACAGTCCAACGAGAGCCCGAGAATGTATTCATTCACCTTGATGAGCGAAGACACGCCTTCTCGCGAGTAATAGCACTATACCTAAAATGGCTCAAGTAGCTCACAGTTCTATGCTTCGCAACAGGAAACTTCATTCGAGGGTTAAGTTTTATATTTCCCTACATTGTCTATAATTAGCTCGATCATAGAAGGGAAACAATCTTCGTTGCACGTACTCCCTAACAACCGGTAAGGGTTTAAGCGACCCGAGAGCGGGCGTTGAGTAGGCATGTAGAGTTATTATGTCTCGACGTGGATACTAAGCTAGACAAGACATGCCTTCATATGTTAGTCGACTGAGAGCTGCCGAGCAGTAGTCTCGCGTGTTGTTAGCCGGGCCGGTCTGGCTCAATCAGATAAAGCTTGTGAATATTCGGCAGCTAGTGAGCTAGCTCAAACGGCACTGCATTGGACTCGGCGCTGGCTGCGCAGGCTCGCCTCGGATTTTTACTACGTACACCACGCTAAGGTTGGGTCTTGAGTAAAAGACTATACATTGGCTGACTATCGCGGCAGTTCGGTTTCAAAGTGGATAATGTCCGCCTAAGCACCTACCTAATTAACTGTATAGATGGGAAATAAGATAACTGGTTGACTCATCGCCTTGCCAGCATAGTATCGGCGGCATGTCATAATTACCTGGTATTTCCACAACACTCGTGGCATCACTTGCAGCAACGACACGAAAAGGGGTCAGCGACGCAGATTGGGCTAGATGAATAATCAAGAGCAAAGCGACTGTCTAGGTGTGAGCTGTCAAAACCCTCGGGTTTTGGAGCCGTCGCAGAGTGTTGCCCGAATTGACAAATGGACGTAGAGAGTTGGTGGGGGGTCGATGGAGGGGTAGTGGGATGAGATGTGATGTGATTCTTCATCGGTTCTATACTTAGTCTTGAGTGGTTGGTGGCTTACATCGCTACGACCGGTGCTGGAGTGATTCGGTTTTTACACCAAGTTACCCGGTCGCCCTGGATTGTGCTCATCACTATCACCATCACCCTCGCACTCGTAAAACAGCAATCCGGTCTCGAAATCCGGTCGTGGAATCGGGTTGCCACGTTAGATACTTGGATAGACCGGTAGGGTGTGAGATAATCAAACTCTTGCCAAGGTTTTAGAGAGAGAGAGAGAATACCACGGAGTAAATCAAGGAAAGCATCGAGAAAATAAAAAATCAAGAAAGAAAGGGTTGTTCGAATGCTAGCTCCGGCCAACTAACTATGGTCGTGATGATTCAGATGTGCCTTAGCTTGCATGACGCCAACGACGACGACATCGACATCAGACGCACAGAATCTCAAACGCCCATTCGTGTCGAACTAGGGACTGGCCTTGGTAGATTTCAGTGTGTCCAAATCTCTCGGCGGCTACGTGGATGTGCATCTCGACCTTATCACAACCAGGTCGACATCGTGCAGCAGCATATGTATGCAAAACGCACAGAGACCGACCTCGGGACCAGCCCTACAGAAGAATATTCTTCATGCCTAAGGGAATGATAACTAGATAGTAGATAGGTAGGCAATATTATAAGCAGGTATCGCTGTTATTCCACCTATTTTGCCCATTTAAGTTCTCGGCTTATCAATCAGTGATTGATCGATTGATATTCAAGTACACATGATACCTATGTCTGCATGTACTGTAGAAGCACGTCATGAAACTACCACCCGGTGTACTTGGACGAGACCGTAAATGCGGCCGCGAGGGTACTAGCAAAGCAAGCAAGCAAGACTGACTGACATGTCACTAATATGCAGAGGGAAGGCCGGCGGGACTGCATAGACAGACAGATAGACTAGATAGGTTACCGTAGGTATCCAACCTACTATCTACACCGGTGTCCTTGTGTCCTCGAACAATTGGGCGTCAACGCTTCTTCTACCGTCCCCCCTTTATCTTTTTACCCCAACGATTGATACACCTCCGAGTACGCGAAAGAAAAAGACCCGGAGACGGAAAAGAAGAACAGAGAAGAAGGAAAGGAAAAAAAAAAAAAGGAGAAATCTATCATTTTTTTTTCATGCTCCCTAATGGCTTCGCTCTCCTGGGTCCGCCTGGGCGTTGCGATATATTTACCAATGCTCTTAGCATCCTTCCTATTGCGGAAGGAAATCTCACCTAGGTATCTCACTTTCGTTCCGACCGTGCCGTCGAGCCCTAGCTGAGGAGCGGGCGGAACTGTTATAATTAGGGCTCGGATCGTATACTGCAACCTCGTGGCTTGGGGGAAGGCCACGGCGCAGCAGCGTTCTTGTAGGGTAGGTCTTAAGCGAGGGCGTGGCGTGGGGAAGAGTACCTACATACCTACATTCCCACATACATAGGAATGGAGAAATGGAGAAACGGACTACGGAGCTGGAGGGCGCAATTACCGTTGAGCCTGCCTATCGCCTATCGTACCGAGCCGCCATGGCTTCACATACTGCAACGCTCCGGCGATGGAGTTTACCCGTTATACGCACGGTTATTTATATATTCATCGTAAGCTGAGAGACGAAGTAACGACGGTTTTCAGCCCATAACGCTCCTTTGGGCAGGTTACGAATAAAGGAGCAGGATGTAGTTATTGGTATTATGAGTGCTTCTAGAATCTGCGCGGAAAACGAATATATTGTTGAGAGGGTTGCTCTCGGTAGATGTTGCTACGATTCGGTCTTTGGAGTTGTGGAGGATAGGCAGGTAAAGGGGATTGCTTAATCATAATCAGATCGCGAAGCGAGTGGAGGAAGACCGAGACCCATGGTTCATTGGGGGTCATAATCTGATTAGCGATCGATAAGTAACTACCTAGTTATGACTACCTACACACCAGTATACCAGTGTAAGTGCCATGCTGCGTCGCAATCTGCGAGGTATTTCTGGTGATAAGCGAATCCGACGCAACGCAACGCACCGCATCGTAACTTGCAACTCGTGGAAAATCCGCCTGGCAGCTTAGGTAGCTAGCTAGCCCTATGCCCTATCGACGGACTGCTGGGCTGTTTCATCGGTTGCGATAGGGAAGTGTTGCTAATGTCGAAACTGATCTTACTCACACACTTCGCTGCCGTCATTCATTGTTAGCTAGGATCTGGGGGTGTGTCGTCTCCCGACTCATCTCCGGCGGTCAGACGCCAGGAACGCGATCTTCATTGTCTGCCTTCTGCTTGGCTCTCTTCAACTTGCTGCAGTGATCTTACTCAGATGGCGCTTAACACTATACGTCCGGTCCCGACAGTCGTATATGAGGCATCATCCTTTGAGATTACAGATTGCTGGCGACATCCTGCAGATGCAAGAAACACGAAACATTTTTTTTTTCTCGCGACAGTCACCGATCTCGCTCAACACGATTACAATTCAGACACATTCCTAGCGTTCGTGAATAAAAAAGTGTGTGTGGACCACGATATCTACGTGTCTACCGCACGTACGTGTTAGGGTATGTCAGGCATGGAATGCAAGTTGTGCAGTTCCGCGCCAGCGAGAGAAAAGGAAGGCATTTTCAGAGGAGCGTCGGCTTGCCGCTACAGCAGGTTCACCAGGTTAAGTAGGTTTGTTTGGCCGCCATGACAGCTCCGGCAGTGGTGGCCCGCCCGTATGTCATGCAAGTCATGGCGGTGAGTTTCGCTCTATACTTGAAATCGGCCGCTAGGTCAAGGACAAGTCGGCTTGCGGTGTACATATGCAGGCTACTTGTAGTTAGTTAGTTATGTGTATGCATGTTATGGACACGACCGTGTATGTCTGTGTGGTGTTCGGGGGAAACAACAGGAAACACCACTAACACCGGTATTCCTCCTGCTCTCCCGGACCCCAACACCCCCCTCCATGCATTCACACCGCCCGTTGACTATTTCCGGATCAGGCAAGAAGGATCAAACGCCGCAGTGTCCTTACAGTAGGTAGAGAAGGGGGGAGGGCGCGGAAAGAAATAGGAATAAGAAAGGGTCCTTGCGTGAGCGGCAGACGCCAGCTCCTTTTGGCTTTGCTCCCCTCCTGATACTGGCCGAATACTGGTACACTATCTCAACCCGGGTTTAGCTGCTGCACGATGTATCTCTCCCGCCCTTTCACACCCCCGTTTCGGTCGTTTCCATCTTGCATCCGCTGTCCGTAGCGCAGTAGCGCGCAGTTCTGTCCAAACCCCCCTGCCCTACCTAACCATGGCCATTGGGAATTAAACGTGCATTGCATGCCCAGCGCTCTCGCGGCTGGCAGGAAGGAAGCGGACGCAGACACTCTGTTGCGATCGACTGGCTATGTCGCCGAATCGAGCACCGCGTAACCTGCCCGTTTACTTGCTAATCCCTTTGGGACGACGTATCGACACCTACAAATACACCGGCTGCAGTGAGCTATGTAAGTGGCTTGCGGGAGAACGACACTGATGATCCTGAAGCCGTTTCCGCGCTTCCTTCGACATCTCTATTTCGGCCATGTGGCGTTCAGTCCATGCCCTATAAGTAGGTATAGGATTCTGTCTACGTAGTAATGCTATAAACCTTGTGCTGAATGGAATAGTAATGCAGTCTACTGTAGAAATCACGCATGAAGAGTTTCTTGCGCAGGCTGTAAACCTTACAGGTTTTGCGAAATCGGACTCGTCACAAATAGGTTTGCAGATGCGTTACGAGTTTGTTTTTAGTGGTTCGCGACACGTAGGATATGTCCTGACGAGAAACAAGAAAAAAGTCCTTGCATATTTGTTTCGTCGGAAAATGAATCCGTTAGGATCCGAAGCCAAACAGCGACTAATCGTTTGTGGTGAGAGATACGTTTCGTGGATTCGTCTAAACGCTCCTATTGTATTTTCTTTTTAGTTTTCAGCTTTCTGTTACTGGTCGTATCTCTGGTACCGGCCGTATCTCTGTTACCTCCCACCAACCCCGTATTCGATTCCCACTGGATCGTTGACGCGGGAGATTCCCGTATAACTGGACCGGCCGGTGTGGAGTGTGGATAAACAGAATGATCGCCACAGAAAGGCCTGGGTGTCACAAATCCCCGTCTCATGATAGATCTGCAAGTTCTGGAAGGTCTTTGGACGAACTACCTAGTTGGGTACTCCGTGCTCGAGGCTGGTGAATGGCCATTGTGGTTTCACGCAGCCGTGGTCTCGCCGTGGCTAGTACTCGTCCAGACTGTAGAGTCGTGGCCTTTTGCTATGATTGATCTGATAGGAGGCGGTCCTTCTAGTAACTAGTTACGAATCAGGTGCTTCGGTCCTCATCCGGGGAAACACACGAGCCACAATACAGCCGAGCGTATTCGCCTCGCCTCTTTTTTTGCTTGTGTCAGCCCCTTACTACATTGTGCACTATCCCGCATTCTCTCCGCACAGACCTGTCCGTGAACTGGGAGTCTAACGGTACGCGTACGTACATACGCATACCAAGGTACACGACAACAGGTTTTTTGCTTGCTTTAGCCTACGCCACGCTGAATGTCCCGAACCGAGGATATTATCTATCATAAGTTTGTCACAGAGGGAGGTGTTGGGCTTTTCAATAAGGAAAATCGCGAGGAAATCCCGAGGATGAAGTGCTCGCGCGATTCATGAGAAGCGATATGTCTCGGCCATACGGGTGGGAGTCCATATGGGTGAAGATCAGCAGAATTGTAGCCGAATGTCAGTGCCAGCCTTCCACAAGAGGTCGGCTCGAGGTTAATCTCAGAGTCGAGGCTCGGCAACTCGGGACAATGCTGATCGTCGCTGTGCCGAACTTTTGCCAAACGTCCAGGTTTTGCGGGAGAGACGGGGGGCACTGACAATGGAAATGAAGCATGGGGAAATTTCTCATCTTTGGGAAATTACAATACCCGAGCGTCGGTATCATTACCCACAGCATTTACACATGGGCGAGGATGAGTAGGGAAAGAAGAAAAAAACGTGGTGTATGGGGCTCTCCCACAAAGGACCGTTTGGAATGGCTTGCCCCGGATAGGCAGGCAGCGGAACCTGTCAAAACTCACCCACATACACTAAAAGTAGCAGGGAGCTACCTAGACGAGATAAATTAACATCCTGCCATTACACACGTTTTGAGCGTTACCGCCATCGGGTCACAGCGTGTTGCCCCGGCCCCGCGAACCTAGTTTTGGTTTTTGCGCCGGTAACGTTTGACCATCGGTAATAGGTGGTACTAATAAGATGAGAGACTGCTTAGAATAGATAGGTTATTTTCCTCGAATAGCACACCTACGCTTCTGTTGCTTAGTGCACCTACTGCATGCAGTGTAGTGTAAGATAATGATAGAGCACGGCATTGTACGAGCGGTAAACACTAGTGTTGTGAGTGGGTATACAGACGTTCTAGAAAAAGGCAGTTCGGTGGATGGAAGCTTTCGACTCCAGAGAGCTGCCTATTGAAGGCTAGAAGACCGTTCTGATGGCTTGGAGTGTGAATGTGTAGATAGGCGGTCGGTGTTCGAGGACGGGATGTGGTGGTACTGGTGTTGGTACGACTAATTAGTGAGTGGTGGTATTACCGGTGTGTGCTTCGATGATGAGCAAGTCATTGCGAAAACTCAATCGGATAGCGCATCAATAACAACGTGGCATTCATGATTAGCCCCCGGACCATCGGTAAGCTAGCAAGGAGCGAGGAGCTGGAGCAAGCGACGTTCGTAGGCATTCCGTACACATTTGACAATATTATCCTAATATATCGTGCGCCACCACGATCTATGACATGACTGGGGAGGCACGGCACATGCTCTCCACGGATTGGGGATTGGGGAGGCGGTGTTGGGAATTGCGTTGCGTCGCATCTGAGTCAGAGCTCCGTAGGGCACACCACACACATGTGTAAGTGTAGTTATACAACGCGCACCCATTCCTTTGCGAGCAAACGCCGAGCTGGTGGTAGGCAAATGGGGGTCGCTCACTGGTCAGGACAAGCCCCCTATACGAGCGATGTCGTCGTACGGCGGGCGAGCTGCGAAGGACCGACTTGCGACTTGCGGTCAGGAATGAATCCAACCGGCGAGTCTGGGTTCACACCAGTCTGTCCCTTCAGACGCCGGAATGAGAACAAAGCAATATTCTGCGATGATATGCAACGCTTGTGTCAATATTGTTCATTTACCTCTGTTCGTCGCGACCAACCACCTACCTGCTAACTACCTAGGTATTCACTATTGACTGCAAGTGAACAAGGAACAAGCTGGATATGCCTTGCTATGTACAAGTATGAAGTCTGACTGACTCGCTCATGACCGGTGGCCTGGGTGCTGCCATGCTGGTAACACCGGGGGGAAGGATTGCCCCAGATGCTAAACACAGAAAATGTTACCCCGTCAAAAATAGCAATGGAGAGAATCCTGTCATCCCACGTTTCGTTCGCGTTCACGGGCCATCCGTCCCTCCTTCAACCCCATGCTGACGGAAATGACGCCGCACGGCGAAATCAGCAGGCAAAATAATCATGATGACAAACAGATGCTGGCGGGCGAGCAAACAGGCTGCGATCACTAATAAATCCGGATTTCTAATACCTCACCACCAACCTGCCTGCCTACATTGCTTCCGCGTGGAATGCGTAGTGTATGCGTAAATACCGCTGCCAGATGTGGTGGTGTGAAGCGACGCGCCGCATCTTAGGGCCGATGACGGCAAAGTGCCGCTGTACATACTTTGACAATACCGGTCTACTGACACCTTTTCTGCGTACATATGCGTACAGCCAGCACGCAAAATCCTGAGGCAGGTTTAGGGTAAACGATGAAAACAGGACCGACGGGGAATGGAATGCGTTGCATATGATCCGCGACTAGGGCTACGCGAAAAAACACCGAGGAATTTGCCAGGCCGGGAGGAAAAAGAAATAAGAAATCCAAGGGGCTTACCCAAACAGGGAATCCCCATCTCATTAGGATAGCAACACATCCCTAGGTAACTATGTAGGTATGGCGGAAGCGGTCCGGTTACCAGCCAGCCCAACGAATAGGCGTTATGGTATTAGGCTGGTAACAAATACCTAACCTAGCTGCCCAATAATCCATCGCGCCGCACCAGCAACAGACTTGTGACAAGAGCAATTAAAAGGGCTCAGTTACCTGTAACTATTAAGCCCGAGGCACGCAAGCCCAATTTCAGTGCCCCAGGGGAGGTAAAATAAGCTCCTTCTAGCGCAGACATGGCTACCTGAGCGCCGTCAAGGGCAGTAAACGGGTTCACATCCGGTAGCAGGGGCTTACTGTAACCAAGGTCTGCTAGCATCGGCGTGGCGTCGAATCTTGGTAGAGCCGTACAAGCCATCCTGATAATTTCGTGGTTGATTATCCTGATTAAGACGTGACTAGTGCTCCGAGCAAGTGTGTATCATATTTGACCGGTCCAGCTACGCGAGCTTCGTGTTTGGCCGGGAGCCATTTCCCGTCTACACTACGAATCTGCTTCGTGTTGTCCGTCTTCCCTTAGTGTTGGGCATGCGTAGTCGAAGCATAATGTAATGCCACGTTAGTGTTAATAGTGGTGTACCGAGCACACAAACACCTAGTTGCTTTGTCCCTCTTCTTCGGTCAGTCTGTATGTAACTAGTTACTTACTGATAGTTTTGGCCCCTTTGGATCTTAGCGTGTGTCGGTTTGCTGGGAAGGGCACCATCGCACGAAAAGGGAAACTCGAATAAATATATTTATTTTTCAGGAAACAAAAAGGGATCGGGTATGGCTTTTGTGACCACCAAATGCCATTGGCCGCGGCAAGTCTCCCCGGGCGGGAGGAGCAATTATACGCAGCAACGACCAGAGCAAAGCTGACTTTGTCACTGCTCAAGGCGGTCTGAGCTGACTAGTGCTTGGTTACATGAGAGGTGTCTGCGACCATGACAGACAGGCGGTCAGCCAGCGATGGATGGGAGGGCTTGGGGACGGATTGGACGGATTTGGGGGGCACGGGCGTGGGGAAGGATCATGGGGGGGTGGGAGATTGTTGTGTCAGACGCGGCGAGACGGGATGCTGGGGGACGACGGGTCAGCCAGATATGCCACGGGGAAGGGAAATCTGGAAAATTGTCAGAAGCCCGACCGTTGCCCACACCCCCCCGGCCCTTATGAATCATGGATCTACCCAGTTCAGGGACCCTGGGCCTTGACCGCACACTCCCTATCCACATGTACGTACCTTTTGCTCGGTGGTATTCATAGCTCGCATATATATCAGGACCTATCTCGAGCCCACCAGCTCGGCCTTCGTCCATGACTTCATATTTCGACCATCGTGATAATCATAAACACATTCTATGATTAGTGCTGTCTATTCCGAGACGCTATAATATCACGAAGCTATCCACCGGAGCACATCCACTTATACACACACCGAGTGTTTTGTGCCTTATCGTCCTTTCACAGCGACTAAGAAGAAGAGGTGGACGAACGAAGACGCCTAGTATAGAAAGGCTTAATTTCCAGATCATCAAACCAAGATGTACAGTCCGTACGGTTCATACAGCTCCATGGGCTCAAATACCCAGCCCTTGGATATCGCACCAAGCAGCTATCTCTCCCGCGATGCCGCCTACCACGCTAGCTGTGCCTTTCCCTCATGGCCCCAGCGCTCCTCGCTGATGGACTCTGCTCGGGAAGAGCGTGCCACATCCTACCTATCTGACGACGACCTCTTCCCTATCGACCCCATCAGCGACGACAACCACAGCATCTCGAGTGGAAGCAGCACAGCATCAGCCTCACCCTTTGTGAGCGAGGAGGAGTTATTCGAGATCCAGCGCCAGAAGATGGCCATGCAACGAGAGGCCATCAAGCACCTGCTCTACGAGAAGGAACGTCGCCGTCAACAGTACAAGCGCGCGAAGAAGGGCGGCTCGAGCTCCAAGAAGAGCAGCAGCCCGAAGGCGAAGCAGGATCAGATGACGCCTATCACAGAGGCCGGTGAATGAGAGGCGCGGCGAGAATACTAACGATGATACGACAGCTATGACTTGTAAGTTTTGCGCCTCACTTTACTTGCTTCGCCCCTATTTGTTATGCTCAGCCACTGACACATCTCGCCCCAGATTACGAATGTTTTCACAAACACAATGATACCCCCGGCATATTATTACAGAATTACGGCATTATACAGCATTTTACGATGATACCCCCCCATATGATACCCTACTGAGTCATAGAATACGACTCGAGGACGCAGCACCAGTGGTCTGCGCCGCGAATGACCTAATTAATGCGCGCGCAGTAGTGTCGCTTGAAGGCGCTGCGACTTAATGATACTCATGACGGAGTTGGTCTTAGTAAGCGGGGAATGAGAGCGAGCGGCCATGGCTGCCTGGCGATATTGGCAGGCGGCGGTGGCACATACTGCTCTTACTACTATGAGTCACGATACATACCAACAGGCTGAACAGGGTTGTGATGCCTAGCCTTGTTCGGACATAATACACACCACAACAACACCACTACACACGAGTCGTATCTAGGCCACTTGGCCTGGATTAAGTCGGGATGCGGCGACAACACATACATACACACATTCCACCTGCCCGGTATGGTGTGTTTCTTTTTTCCTACTAGAGCGGAAGTCCAGCGCCTGTCCCCGAAGCAGGGGTAGGTGGGAAGAAGGGGGGAGGGGCACCACTGTGAATCATCCAGTTGGGTGTTTTCCTTGCGAGCGGTGAGCTGGTGCTTTGTGGGTGCTGCGATTGGATAGAGGGGAAGCCGACGATGTCGGAGGACCGGCCGGACCACGGCCTTGGGCGTGGTGCCAGCACGGTTCCATTGGGCAGGAATGGTAGTTGGGGGTGGAATGGGGGGACTACATCGAAAGAGGAGGAGTGGTACAGATCCCAATACCCGCAGACATGAGCCCCTAATTGGCTGTCTCGGGAGTCGGTGGACGTACATTGCTGGGGCTGGGGTAACTCGGTGAATGGAATGGGACGAATGGAGTTTCATTTGTTTTGTGTTGTGGGAGAGCGAGGTTCAACATTGCCAATACCCTATAACCCTTACACCCCATGGAAGAAGTGTGCATAACGTGGAATAATCGAAAACATCTATAAACATAATAAACCAAACAACTTACTGTTACTATTATTTTGCTCGCAACTGTGGTGATTATTATGAGACAATAAGTGCACAGCATATGCATGAACTACCGGCCCTCCGGAATCCACCCGTGATGAATATACTAAGACGAATATACTAAGTCGAAATATATGATGTGTTATATTACTCACCTAGAGGTAGCTACTAGTTGTCCGATGGGACGATATAGTGTGTGCGTCAATAGACAGCCCCCTCGCGGCGGCCCAGGGGAATATCAACGACTAGTTCCGATCGGTTTGCTTTTTGTCTCGGCTGCCCTCATCATCATGAGCAGGCGGTCAATATGTCGCACGGGAAGCCGGAGAGGGAGATTACCGCCTATCTATCTAGTCTAGGGTCCTCTTTTTCTTGGATGCGTAAGAGGGAAAGGGAGGGTAAAATAGATGCGGTGAGTCTCAGACAAGGATTTCGATAATCCCAAACTCGATGTTGTGCTCTCCCAAATAAAGACGAGAAAAGAGGAGTTTGTTGAGGGGTATTGAGGAGGGCCAGAAACAAGAACTTTGCCCTATTGTAGTATGTCCCGCTCTCCCGTCGCTGGCGGGGATCAGGTTGTAAGTGGGGGTTAGGTAATACTATTGGTACGCATAGTTTGTCCTCATCTCTTCATGGTGTAGTGTATCTAAGCAGGCAGGTAGCTTGATAGTCAATTTCAACAATACATAATTGTGCGAAATGGGCAGTTTTGGCGAGTGTGGGGGAGAGATAGATACTCGGTCGTGACATGCGTCTATCGGGCATTATCAATGTGATTGCTCGATACGAATTGAATAAAGCTCGGCAACTCTCGCACTAAAGGGCTCGAAGGATGCGCTTTGGTAGGTATGATGTATGGCGTTATCGCAAATCCCTCCGTAACGTTCCCTCTGCCGGTACACTGTAGATCGCGGGAATTATAACCCCGACGAGGGACGATCTAGAACGACAAAGTCTCGGATTTCCCTAGTTGACAGGTTCTTGTTGGTGGACTTGCTTGCGGAGTTTCTTTACTTAGATACTACTAGCTACTAGGCAGAATACTAAGTAGCCCATCAAGTTGAGGCGCAAGCTACTTGATAGCTAGTTCGCCGTCTGTCTAACAACTATCGTTTTATCAATAAGCCCGATAGTGACTTGATTGGCTCATGTTCACCGTTGGACGCTCAGTTGACCTGCTCACATGTCGAATCTGCGTACGTATGAGAGGTTTCATTTGGGGGCCTATTCCTCCTCATCCTCACCTATTTGTGCGAAGCTCGGTGGTACCTAAATCCTGGATTTGGGGGTTTCGAGCATTATCAGCAAGCCCCGAACGAGAAACGCACGATTGCAATGTGAGGGTCGGGGAAGATCGACGTAGGGCTCTTCGAGGCCCTGCCTCCAAGGAGGGGGAATGCACCCCACAAAGCTGTGGCGGCGTGCTCATCACACGCTATAGCTTGTTAGGCCAGTGATTACGACAATGAGGCGCTCCCGATGCAACCAGTGGATTGCTTTGCCTGCTGTGTCGCTGTGCTTCGGGTAGATTAATACATCGTATACCGGAGCTTGCCCACTCGTCGTCTGGACCAGACCAAGTCGTCCCGTGCCGCCGCTGCTCGGAAGCCATCTGGGACATACAGTACGTTAGGCTGATGGTCAGTGCTTTACGATATCCCGCCCGGGACCGAATTTGTCAAGGGCAAGGGATCTTAGCTAATACCACCCGTCGCAGTAGACCGGTCAGCTCGATGAGCGATATCCGAAGATAAAGAACTCACCGGTAATCAGATGATCAGAGGTGAGGAGAGATACCTAGATAACGACGATGACGTCGAGTCTCTCTTTCGTTATGCGTGTAAGTCCTATCCCTATTTGATGGATGGACGACCTGTCACCTTTGCTTAAGATTGTCTAACCTAACCTTCTCCATATTCTGTACTTGCGGTCCGTAGCGACACGGGAGCCAGGATTCCCTCCCCGTGCTTCCCGTGCTAAGTGTTAGTAATGTAATGTATGTATGTTGGGCGTTAGGTAGGCTAAAGCTGGAGAGGAACGCAGCGCGACATTGCGCCAAGAACACTAGTTGAACATCACCATAAGGTGACGATGTGATCTAGGTTAGACTGTATGTACACCATTTGCGTAGAGTCCCTATCGCAACTAAGCGCCTTTTTTGGCGGCCTGCCTGTGGTATCTAGTGCGCAATGCTGTGATTAGTAGCCTTGCAGGCCGTCGCATCTGGCCTGTCAGCCCAACGTAGCATTCGTCATTTTATTTTATCTCGTCCTCGTGCCGTTGGGCCGCATTTCGGGGCGCCGTCACAGCCCGAGTACCTCAAGTGTCGTGGCAGATATCGAACAGAAGGTCAATGCACCAGCTGGGAGGGATGGTTACCAACAATCAGGTTGAGATATACCATGATGAGATGACGGAAGGGTAGGAAATGCTACCCTATGCCATATACTCCCCTTCAACGATGCCACTCCACCTTTTCCCTGAGATTTATCCCCCCTGAATCGCGTTTAGTGTCTTGGGTATGACAGCAGGGTCTGTTATGCAAGGGCTGCTCCTGGTCATCTTGTTAGGATCGCCCGCAGTATGTATGTACTTATATAGAAACCTATCTAAGTACGGTCAGCTATGGTGAAGGATGGCGGTACAGCATACTTGCATTGAATTGCGAATTATAGTAATTGGGGGTGGCTTATTCCCGGGAATTCTATAAACGCCGAGCCGGCTGCGACTGTTGACCGGATATAGAGCGAAAGTGCAATTATGTATGCCAATTAAGGCATGGAGGTTCACGTGTGTGTCTCAAAGGGTCCGACGTCACCGTGAAATCCCAAGAAACGACAAGTCGAAAGTATGGAATACTAGCTAGCATAGGGGAATTGACCGTGTACTTGTTTGATTTTGTTGAGAAAGGAGGTCAATTGACATCAAGCAGAGTGCACAAACTTCACGAACCATGCTGCGCAACCTGCAATCGCTTTCCCGTAGATCTATACATACCTACTTACATACGTGCTCGTGAAAGCACTCCGCCTCAGGGGTTTGATTTTTTTTCAATGCGCGCATCTGTCCAAACACGGATTCCAGCATCAATTCCCAGGGGTTGGATGGGCCACCCGTCTTGACCCGGTAATCGTCAGCGGGTCTTAACCAACGATATAATAAATCATTCATGCGCGATAATCTAGTAATCATCTAGCTGCCGGTTGCCTCGACCTGCCCCCGGATATTCTGCTGCGTTGTTCATGATCATTCTCGGAACATACAAGTCGCGGACAACGTACCTAGGTAGGCAAGCGGTCAAGTACTTTTGCGGTGTCTCATGCAGCAGCATTGAGCACGGGCATCGCGCAGGTAACTATATCTGTGTACTTGGTGACGTGGGAACCCCATGTGGTAGGTGCAGGAACTGTTGAGTATGTATGCGAGGAGCCGTCCGCGAGGTAAAGGAGCCAGGGTCTCCGAAAGCCAATTCTACTACATACTTGCTCGTGTCGGCTGTCCACGTCGCTAGAGGATTGAGCAGATACGAGACCGACAGTGACAACAACAGCGACAGCAACATAGACGACGATGACACCAGACCGCAAAGCAACAACGCAGAAAACGGCGAGGTGGGGTAAAGAGTGCACGATATGCTGCTACCCCAGCCCCAGATATTAGTCTAATAGGTAGCTGTGAACAGAATTAGAGCTGGAAAGTGGAGTTCAGAGTTGCAATCATACTATCAAGACCCTGGCTTTGGAGCAGCCGGATCGGGGTATACTGTAGCATGGCATGATAGACGAAGGGAGAAACCTTGGAACAAGCTGCAAAGAAGAAAGAAGCAGCAGCAGCAACAGTACCTAGTAGCATGCAGCTATCTACGCTCATCACTCACTCACTCACTCACTTACATACCCACACACAGCACGGCTACCTATCCCGATAGTATATAAGTAGATAGAAATAGGAGAAATCGAATGCGTGAATAGTGCATGTAAATAGTATTTCAGTGAATTGTAACTATAACTACCTCCAAGTAACTAGGTAGTTACCCCTAGACAGGTACCGTACTGTAGGATGAATATGCTATGGCATGATGTGGTGTACATCCATACTTAACTACTTACATACCGACTTAGACGTGGGAGCTAGGAGAGGACCCCTGCATCTCGGCCGACCAACGAGGGCCTCAATCACTCTTTTGCCGCCGAGCCGACTGCCAGGGTACTGCCAGGGCCAGCTTCGTGGCCAATGAGCCGCGCCGCCTGGCTAAGATCCGCCGCGATCCCTGCGATCCGCCAGCCAATCTGTGTGCTCAACTGCCTTTGCGCCACCTTTGGCGCTACCCAAGTGACTGGAGTAACGACGTCCGTTGGCACATCCTTCGTTGACTCGTCCATGCTAACATGGCGGCGGTCCAACCAGCTCCCGCCGTCAGCACCGTCGTCGAAGGGAACAATGGGGACTGCGAGATGAGCCCAAGCCGGCCTATTGTATTGGCCTATTGTTATGCTCGCCTCGCTTCGACGGACTCTCTCCCATGTGCTCGCCTGTGCTCTACTGGTCTCCTTGCAGCAAGTGAAGAAGCATTGTCGAGCGAGGAGCGGTTAATACTGTATGTACGTATGGTGCGAAGTATGTATGTATGTAAGTACATCTCCAACGCCGAGGGAGGAGAGGAGGTTGGTATTACTGGTATGTATTATGCTGTAGGTAGTAGGCAAGGTCTTCGCAAAATCCCGCCCCGGATACAACTCGTTGCAGCTCCAGATTTAGCTCGTTCTGCGGCACATCGTTGCGCGTCTGGGGCAGACAGACAGGCCAGGCAGATGAATATCTAAGTACGAATACCTAACTCGACTATGGACTATGTACAACTAAGCATCAATTGCACCGCCATTCGCCTGTCAAGTGACGGGCTAGAGTTAGAAGGGCGCGCACAGGAACAAGAGGTCTAGCTAATTATATCAAATATCGGCATCCGTCGCAGGCTCCCCTGGTCTCGAGCTACTGCAAAACCCAGCCAGTAGTCACTCTCAGCAGGCAATTCGACGAACCTCCCTGTGCTACCCTGGACCACTCCCATGGTTCTGAGCAGACCCATGTGCGGTGTAGACCTTGGCTTAGCCGGTCCGTACCCGCTCTAGATAGACATTGCCCGCCCATGCGTCTATTGTATTATACTACCTATGCGCCTCGAGCCATTGACAGCTCAGAACCTCCTCCTCTTTAGGCGCTGGCTTTTTAGTAGCAACCGACGATTCTCGTTATTTGCTCCCTCACACCCCCTTACGCTCTGTCCATGTGTCCTCCTTTTCTTC
This sequence comes from Nemania abortiva, assembly GCA_022578505.1. Classification (NCBI taxonomy): domain Eukaryota; kingdom Fungi; phylum Ascomycota; class Sordariomycetes; order Xylariales; family Xylariaceae; genus Nemania; species Nemania abortiva. The sequence continues at coordinate 113,650 of MU392566.1, forward strand.
TTTTGCCTCTTTGGATCTGTGATTGCTCCGGTTGCGCATACACCCGCCTCGACTCTCACGAGATCTGATGCGAGCGACGATCAAGCGCCAACGCCACAATCCAAAGCTATACCGACGGTGTTACACCGCGCTCAACATAGGACGTTCGCACGAGGCCTAGACAAATACGTGTACGAACGACTGTATACTCTTTCGTCATCACCGCTTTTCACCTTTTTGTCATCGCCAGTGGGTCGGAATAGAAAGAGAGACAAAAAAGTTAATTATAGGAGGGCTGGTTCTGTTCTTCTGTCGTGTACCGGGCCTGCGCGCATCCTCGTACAACTTCACACTCTTTTCTTTCCGACGACGAGACTTTATCCTGTCACTACTTGCGTACGGAACCCCGAGAAGGAACCAAGCCGGCAACCAGCAGGCGGGATAGCGCGTAATATGTACGAGCACAGAAGCAAGTAGCGCACCTGTTTGGATATTAGGAGGTTTTGCTTGAGGACGTTGCTCGACTTTCGAGGTGAGTGTTCTTGGCTTCTATTTCTATGGCAAGGCAGGGCATGGACAGGTAGTAGATTGGGGGTAAAACGAAATACATGCTTGGCTCCGCTACCGTGTGCAGTCACTTACACACACCAGACTAGACCGTCGCGATGTCGTCCTCGGCGTATCAGTCGACGTCTCATCGCCATAATGCCTCCATAAGCTCAGCAGGTCGATCGTCGAGGAAAGGAAAGGCAGTTTCAGAACCGAGAGAATTCACCTCGCCCAACATGCCTATAAGATATTTCGAACCAACGGCGGCGACAGAGAAAATGTTGCTATATGGGCGTACGTGTGGAATTCTGCCTACGCAGGCGATATTGCGACAGCTAACAGTTCTATAGAGGGCAATTCGGTAGTGGTCGCACATCATGATACGCTCACGATCGAAAGGCGTTTTTCTCGACACTCGGCCGAGGTCCAATTGCTCGCGGTTGACACGCAAAGCGCAACAATGGGCAACGGAAGATTTGTCGTGAGCTACGACGTGGACATGACGGCTATTGTATGGGACTTAATGACGGGTGAAGAAGTTGCCCGGTTCGCCTCGTATGAGAATCTCACCTGCGCAGCGTGGATGCGTAATGGAAACGTCGCATTCGGTATGCTATCTCTCGACGCACCTCTGTAGTTTTATGATGTATTAATTTCAACATCAGGCAACGTGCAAGGAAATGTTATTCTCTTCGAGCCTATGACATCCGAGCACTTATCTGCACGAACGATCGATCAGATTCCCATAACTGCATTAGCTCCCGCTGCGGACTGCAGAACCTTTGCCATTGGGTACCATTCACGATGCTTTGCCCCCGGTTTCTCCTCCAGCTAACTGGCTCTAGGTACCAAAATGGCTCTCTAATCATTGCCACTCTCCAGCCCAGATTCACAATATTACACAGCCTAAGCACCTCCAGGGCGCCCTCGCCCATAGTAACCCTCGCTTGGCATGCATCGTCGTCCCGTCAGAAGTCGGACATGTTGGCCGTGCAGACCGATGACGGAGACTTGAGGGTCTGGAGTGTGGCAAAGTCGTTCAATAGCAACGACCCAGCCAAGGTGGTACGGATCCTAAAGCGGAACGACAATTACCAAAATGGACCCAACTGGATGGGTTGGTCGAAGAACGGCCGCATTATCCAGTTTTCTGACAAGTAAGTCATACATGCATACACACGTACATACATGCAGATCGGCTACGCGCGCGCTTGCAACAATTGGGACTAACATGATTTGCCATAGCGAGACGCTATCGTGGGATGTGCGGACCAAACACGTCACTTGGGACAGCATCCCCACGCTGGAACACGTTCGCGGCCTCGCCGTCTACGGGCCTGGTGCGATGCTCTTCACCCTTGGGGCTAATAACACGGTGCAGCAGTTTGATCTCAACACGCCGGCTATGATGATCACCAATGTCCAGCACCCTGCTAACCTTTTACCACCGTCACCACCCGTTTCCATCGAGGAGCAACCGGAGCAGGGCGTCGTGATCATCGGCACCGAATCCGATTCGTCTATCCCGGTTGGTGCTGAGATTTCGGAAAGTGACGATGACCACATGTCACCCCTGGCCAGGATGGTTCGTGGAACCGACTCCGCCAGTGACTCAGTCGATCAGGACAGATACATGTCGGCAAGCCCTGTTTCGACCAAGAGTTCTACCATCTCCAAGTCATCTGCCAACTCGGGTACACAAGGGCGGTACCAGCCGTCACTACAGTCACGTGGAATGACCGAGAACACTTACATTTCTGCTGGGTCGTCTTCCCTGCGGTCATCGGCCCGGCCTCCTTTCGGCGATAAGGATGCCTACTCCATTAGTAGTGTTAGCTCGGCCTCCGTTACATCCTCCTCCAGATCTCGAAACCGGCCGTCGAGATTACGGAACGAGGTTCTACCAAGTCCCGATGAGTCCAGGGTTCACGACCTCTTCAAGTTTACTCGAAGTCGTCTCCATGATGTTCCTTACAAGCGCACACCTCTGGTTGACCAGTCCCGTCTCACTAATGATGACCTTCGTCGACAAATGCTTAGTATCATCTTTGGATGGAATAGAGAGATGGAGGACCTCGTCCGCGATGAGATGCTACGACACCCTGCTAGGTCGGCGAGTCGCATTCTGCTTGCCAAATGGCTCGGTGATATCAATGCGGATGTGATGACGGCAACTTCAGAGAACATGACATCTTCGGATTGGATGTTGCTCGCGTTAAGCGGCATCGGAGGTCAAGCTTCGCAACACAGCCTTGGCCGTGCATATGTACAGCGACTTCTCGAGAACGGCGACGTACATGCTGCATCTACGATTATGGTAGGAATGGGTGACTACAACGACGCGATCGAGATATACGTTTCACACAAGAAGTTTCTGGAGGCCTTGGTTTTGCTTTGCCTGTTCTTTCCTGGTGTTTGGGAGCGCCAAGCTGCAGTTATCAAGAAATGGGGAGACTTTGCTGTTCAGCATGGACAGCAAGGTTTGGCTATTCGATGGTATGAATGATACGACCTACCTCTTCGCTTTTGGATTTTCACTAACCGCCCTGCTCTAGTTATGCTTGCACTGGTATCGAGTCTTCGGAACCATGGGCTTCGCCATCCGCCCAACAAGTAACATTTCAGTTCGCTAACCAGAGCATACCTGAGGTGTTGAGCCCTCCTCTCTCTCCTCCTGGGAACCGTGGACCTCAGCGCAGCATTGCGAAGTCGTCAGCTTTGAAATTAATCACTTCGTTCGATGACAAGAAGCACAAGTCGAAGTTCTTTGCAGCTGGTGACGACGGGAAAACCCCAATCGCTGCAGGCGTAACACCCATCGCCGAATCTGCTATTTCTCCAGGTGGTCGTGATCCAAGTACAGCTTTCCTGCGTCCATCTCAACGGAGTGCCTTCAACACCCCGTCTTCTGCAAACCCTACGACACCCGGTGGCTTTGGACGGCAATTACTACCTTCCATTGGCGAAATATCTTCTAACAGTTTCCGACGCGACGTGGCCGATAATGTCTCAGTTGATACTGCCTCCGACATGACCCAAATTCAGCCTCTGGAACAACCTCGGCGGGTTTCAAATGAACAGTACAACACTGGAATGTCTCTTCCAAGAGCCTCGACAGCAAGCCCAATGATGATGAGGGATAGCCATAACCGCAAGGAAGCGCCTCCACCATCTCCGTCACCAGAATCACTCCAAGCCTTAATGCAACAGGGCCGCTCAAGCCGGAATGGTGCCCGAGATAGAAGACCCGAAGGGATGGAACTTAAACTCAACTCACTTGACGCGGCTATGTCCAGTGATGTGACTTCTCCAGAGCAGTCTGTCACATCCTCGACACGTTTCCACTGGCCTAGCCGTCGCCGTGGGCCTGGATCAGTTGCTGGCTCTGTTACTTCTAACTCTAGTGCAGGACGAAGCTACAGACTCAACTATACTGGCGTAGGAAACAGAAGTCTCACCGATTACATTCACAGCTTGGAGACTGCTCAGCACTATTCGAGGAAACAGCGCAGCCGGGAAAGTAGCAGGCATCGTCAAGATGACCGTGCTGGGCGGAGCCGTGAAAACAGCCGGAGTCGCAGGGCCGCTCGGGAAGATTCAGAAGAGCGAGGACGAGGAGGCCATGGAAGGAATTGGACACCCAAACCCGCCAAGCGTTCCCCCACCTCTCCAGTCCCCATGTCTCCTGAAGAGCTCATCAATCTTAGCAGCACGAAACAAGCTGATGACGAGAGCATTGTTCCCCTGAATCTCGATTCCACTGAACCTTCTACAGTTCGCAAATCGAGTCAGATTCGGAGATCATCGCCTCGAAGCATTCGCGTCGCCAGTCGCACGTCGAGCCGCGCAAGCCGGCAGAGGAGCCGGGACCGTCGTCCACCAGCGCTTGATCTCCGGGGCCGTAGTAAGGGCCGGGGTGATGGCTCTGTCGTGCGATCGCCGTCGTCGCCACTGCCCATGTCCAACCAGGCGAAATTATATGCATCGTCGGATGATGAGGCCGACTACCGGGCGGCACTCGAGGCCCAAGAGCAATTCAGGAGCCGGCATAACAGGAGCGGCAGCGCGAAGGATCCCTCATCACCTGCTGTTTCGAAAGCACGGGACCGATCCGAGAGCCGCCGAAGGAGGAACAAGACTCCTGCTGACCAGGAACCTCCAATGCCAGCCCAAGCAGCGCAGCCAGCTCAACCAGTTCAGCCAATTCAGCTACTCCAGCCAGTCCGTGACCAGCTAACGGCCCAGACTAGTGTCGGGGATTTGAAGCAAATCTCACTCGAGAGACAGCTCAAGAAAGAAGCGGCTGCTCGTGAACTGGAAGAGCGCCGCAAGTCTCTCGCCCGGCGTCCTTCCGTACCGCCAATCATGCATCCCGATGAGCTATCTCCCATTATGGCCCGATCGCCTAGTGCCTTTGAGCTTCCCCCGACCACTTTTGTCCCTCCAAAGGATGTGCCGCCCAGAAGCCAGACCGCGGATTACGCCACTCGGAGGGGTTCTAACATGCGTAGCCCCAACGGCGGCCCGATCATCGGCCTCCCCGCGACCCCCAAGGCCATGAGACTCCAATTCCAGAGCGACATGAAGAACAAGCCCTCCGTCCCAGCTATCCCTGTGGCCTATCACAAGACCTCCCCTTCGTCCTCCGGACAACCTTCACCTGACAAGATCAGCAACAACTCGCCCACCAAGATCCCCGAGGATGGGCTGTTGACCCTGCTCCCTTCCACTGTCTACTCGCCTCCGGTCAGACCCAACATCCCGCGATGCATGTCGGCTCCCATCCCCGAGGAACCAGCGGGCCCTCCGACGGGCGGCTTCCCCGGCTACCCAGGCTTCCAGCACGGTGCTGGCTCGCCACCACGAAGGGGCTCCGCGAGCACGAGGAAGATGAGCGTCGACGCCACGTCCGGGATGCGTGGGATCGACGAGATCATCGGCGGCGGCCGACACTCGCGGAAGTCGTCACGCGACGACATCCCGCCGCCACCTCCGCCGCCCCCGATCCTAAAGGAGCTCCAGCATCTAGCCATGCCGCCTCCTCCCCCTCCGGCCCCAGTGCCGGGCCTACGGCCAACCGTGTACGGCAGCCCGCCAGGCACGGGCTCCATCGAGATCGTCATGGACGAGGAGGAGCAGGGCCAGGGCCAGGGGCAGACGATGATCCCCGCCGCAGCGCCCATGCACGAGTCGACGGTGCCCATCATCGCGCCGCCGGCACCTCCGTCGTCGCGGAACGGGCATCGCCGTGGGCGAAGCGTGACCGACAATAGTATTGCCGGCCGCCTCAGCCGTGCCACGGGACGCATGCGGTCTGCGAGCCGCGGCCGGAGTAACTCGATTCTTGACGGCAGGACGAAGTCGCCCGACCAGACCTCGCCGTACGAGAGCGTGCCGCCGCCACCGCCGCCGTCAGTGCCAGTCGGGTATAACAGCCCGCCTCCCCCTCCACCGCCGCCGTCGCAGGGACCTCAGTCTGCCGTCGAGCGCCATCCCCGTGAAGTGCGGATGGCGTTCCAGCAGCAGCAACAGGAGGTCGGCAGCGGACTGCATCGGAGCGAGATGATTTAGACAATTCGAGACGAGACGGCCTTGTCTCGCTATTTCATTCCTTTCGCGTTGAGTTTGGGCTTCGCGACTGACTTTGAACTTTTCGGGGGAAATCCCGTACATACGACGTGTGTTGTTTTGCATGGCGCCGGCGTTCTAATTTTTTCTTCCCTCTCGCGTCTTGATTGCCTCTGCTTTCTCTTCATCGATACCTCTCTTGATACCACTTCTTTCTCCATTCGCCGTGATGCGAACTAGTGATACCTTCTCTCTACTCTACCACCTACATCGTAGCAGAGGCAACGACCTATCTTGGTGCACCTTGACTCCGACAGTAAAACCCAACACGACTCAACCAATCAACCAATTATCTCGAAAGAGTAGCAGCAAAACCATCTCCACCTAGAACAACATGCTTGTAGGCATCGTTGACCAGATTTCTACCTACCTTACGGACTTGATTCAAGATAACCGACGAATTTCCTTCCTACCAGATATTTTTCTCCCTTTTCTCTTACCCCCCTGTTTTTTTAGTCTTCAACAAACCTCATGATTCACGACAACGGCCGCAGGGAAAGAAGGAATACACGGAAACGATATATACCAATTTCGGAAACCAAGAAAAAAAACATGCTATGACATGGCAACGGGAAGAGAAAGAAAGACGCGAATATGGAAATAGGACAGCGAATGCCACGCGGCAGAAAACAGACCTAGCGATCTCGTTAATCAAGATTGATCGATTCTACGGTCTAAGGGTGTGTGTGTGCTGTACAGAAAGGAAAGAAGTTGCGGGCATTCTCTTTTGTCGCGAGGGGACGGATACACAAACAAACCATACTCATGATATGGTGGAAGGACGGGAAAGGAAGGGAGAAAGAAAACTACTATCTTTTTTTCTTGATATTTTATTTCTTTTTTCTCTCGCGAAGAATAGTGCTGCCTCACGGCATCCCTGCTATCTATCTCTATCTTATCTCATTTCTTCATATTTTTTCGGTCCTTCTCTTCGTTTATTCGTCGGTAATTCTAGGGGATGAGGGGAATGTGGCATTATTTTCTTGTCATCACTCATCTGGTTTTTTATTCCTCTATAAATTGCATGTTGGTTACGAGCAAGTCTGTCAGTTTTAGTCGGTAGTTAAGGTAGCCATCTGGATCAATATGCTTTTGATGCATGTTTACGCAATCACTCGTCTTATTGTTTAGGTGTGATAGAACGAAAAAAGCTTCTAATTGTGACTATGGATGTCTATCTAGTAGGTGAACTTGGGTTTGTATGGTTACTCGACGTCTAATTGACTCAATGTTGAATTGGTCAAGCAATGCATTGCTGTACTTCAGGAAGTTGGTTGTAGGCACTGACTGCGGTACCCCGCTGTGTGGAGCAGAAGGGGTTCGAATCGAGATCCGAGCAGCGCGCATTTTACAAAAGGAAGAAAGGGCAAATGCAGCCTTATTTAATGCAAGATGAGATGGATAAATAATATGGAAATAAGGAAAAGATAGAAAAGGAAGGGAAGATGAAAATAAATCGGTATAGAAAAAAGAAAAAAGAAAAAAAGAACGGAGTTGACAATCTCCATCTCAGACCAGCACCCCATGTCCCCGAGCCAAACGTGTTCCAGCACACCATGCGACGGGGGAGATACTCTGCAGCGTGAAGCCTCCCTGAAGTATACTCTCCATTTCCTAGGGCCGTCTAATCAACACTGGCTACCCAAGTGGATAGACGGCCACCGCGGCATTTGCGCTGGGCGCAGCGTCGGGGGTTCTTATGGTCATGGGTGTGACGGTCTAAGAATTGCAAGCGCCTTCAACCAAATTGACCATTACAGTCGAAAGATTGCGCCGGTATTTGGGTTTATTAGGGAGGCGACGGATAAAGTCCGGCAAAGGATGTGGGATGTGAGGGTTGGGGCGGACGTGATTGGCTACAACATACGAATTACGTAGTCATACGGGAGGTACCCACCATACCCAGGTAGCGCTGTGGGGGGATTTACAGAATAAGTATCCTGATTTCCTGACTGCACTGGCTGTCTCATTCGAAAGATCCATCCCCTTCTGAACAACTCCAGCTGCCCAGGCTTTCTCTTCAATGCTTCGACGCGGCTCTGATCCCACAATGCAAATCCAGTATCCCGCCACAGCCTCGGGCCACGATCCAGTAAGAAATATTTTACGGGGTCATCCGGTACTGGAACGGCAAGAGTGGCCCTACAGAGCGCACCTCCCCACCAGTTTATATACTGGCCGTCTATCGCATCAACCCATCCGAACGGTGGTAGGTCTATATCGTCTCTAACGAAGTCAATAGTAGCTACAGCATCCCCGATAGAGGTGACGATGACCTCGCCGATACGCAGATTCCGCTGATCCAGCTGGTATTGCTCGGGTTGATCTCTTGCCGGATCTGGGTAATATATTCTGCGGTAGCTCTGCCACTCAAGCCCGAAGTAGGGAAGAGCATACTGTCTTATAAACGTGTCGTACGCGGGAGGACTTCGAACCTCTGAGTTTTCAAGTGTAGATATCGACTCTGCGGTATGGGGCATGACGTCTACAGTATCAGGGTGCTCGCGCATAGAACATACCAAGTACTCTACGTGAGAGAACATTTGGCCGAACTGATCCCCGTTGCGGGAGCAGCGCGCTTTACACTGCCATCTGACGAATTGGTCAACGTGATCAATTTGCTGTAGCTCCCAGGGCTCGAAGGCCGAGAAAAAGCCTTTGTGGCCTAGGGGACTGCGAGTATTAGTGTTCCCGGTAATGCGCACGTCGTCGTTCGTCCAGTAAGGATCTTGACGTAGTGATGGAGTCCAAATATTGCAGAGGATTTGGCGGCGATAGAACGACCTTACTATCCGGAGCCTCTCCACGCGCGAGAGGGGATCACCGCCGAACGTACGCTGGTGTGCGGCGAAGTAAGCGCTGGCGAGGAAATTTATTTTGTGGAGCATGTGGCACAGTTGGGTTAGCTCCTCCATGTCAATGCTAGACATGTCGCCTCCGTTAGTATTCAGCATGTCCCTATACACAGGTGAAAGCTGGTTCAATTGCCGATCCCGGTAATGAAAATAGGATATCGAGAGATCCTGTGCTCGCCTATCAAGGAGCCACCCACCTCGCCTGTCACTGTATAGGGGTCTGTACTGAGGATCAATATATGGATATACGCGGAGGAACCTAGCATCTGCTAAAACAGGCCCAAGTTCATTTTGCAGGACACATCGTATAATAAGCCTTTTCCTACTTGCGAAGCGCTGATATATGAAGCCGGCAGTCATGATAAAATGGCTAAGAGCGGATATCGAGTCGAATTGCTCAAGAATACCATCGATAAGTTCGGGAGGGAGATTCCCCAAATAGCAATCGGCCATGGCTATCGGTAGACCTGTAGTGAGGTGAATTGAAGTTTACAATTGTTAAACTACTACAAGGTGCAGTGTAACTTGTAAGTTGTGTCTGAATACTGATAAGACCGAGAAGAGCGATTGATATGTCGAATTACTCAGTTAGACCTGGATTGAGTGTGTAAGTAAGCAGGAAAAGAGAAGACTCTGGTCCAGACGATGATATATATATCATCTCCGTCCTTTGTTTAGACAACCACACTTCTATCTGGCCACAATACCTATATACCAAGGGGATCCGTGATATACTTAGGCGGCTCTGAAAGAGGCTTTGAACCTTATAAGTGCCTAGTAAATGCGTGAAAGACTATTTATGTTCGAGTCAACACTGAATCCATTATAAACAGTCGTTTGAATGGTTGAAGCAAAGAATGAAAAAAGAAAGGCATTGATCAATTGTTAACTCACTCTTGATCGACTAATAATTGATCGTTGCTCTGAATGTTGAGCATAAGATGGGTGGGGGTTAATACAGTACTATTAGGTCTCAACCTGATTACGATGCCAGGATACAAGAATAAATGTACGCTTGAATTCACCCAAGAAAAACCAGCCAAGTGAATTAAATATATAGATACAATATAAACTTCCTATATTGTATGTGCAGAACCGAATACCTACCCGGGAAGTAGAAGAAAACACGCTAACCCTGAAGTGGTTAGAACATTCAACCTTGAGCATGTGTGAGCCCTCGATTAAAGCTCCTACTAACTACAACATACAGAGTACCAAAGTAAAGCATCGTAACAGTGCGCCAGGCAAATCCTCAAGATATCTCGTTCGGTTCAACCTCTACTTCGAAATGGATTTCCTATGATTTTCCACATTCCTTCATGGGTCAATTAGCCACCGCTATGCAGTAGCACACACTCTCTCACACGCTCTCTTCCTCATCAAATCAACGAACCAGCCGCCATAGCAAAGCATTGAATTCCACCAACCAACCATTCATCCCACTTCACCATCGAAACGAAACACCTTCCACGCCGCCGACCCGTTAACAATGTTAACAACAACCCCATACCTGCGCATCCGGCGCCCCTCGCCCACCGCCGCCGAATTCACCGTCTCGACGCTTCCCCCTCTGACGCTCGCGCTGCGCCTCACGCTCTACGCCATCTACCTGCTCCAGGGCGCGCTGAGCTTCACGATCCTGCTGGTCCTCTACGCCGTCTGGACGCGGAGCTCCTGGTGGTCGCCCCAGTCGCTCCTCCCGACTCCCGCCTTCCACGCCTTACAAACCCTCCTCGCCACGCCTGTAGGCGCGCAGGCAACTCTCCTGTCGCGGAGTGCCTCCCCGTGGGTGCTCGTCCCGGCGTGTCTGGCCGCGCTGTACGCGCTCACGCGCCGTCTGCACACCGAGGAGTCGCTGCTGGTGCTGCGCGGGTTGGGCATTCAGACGAGCTCGAGCAAGGGGAATATTCTTGCCGGCCGCGCCACCACGCGCTTCATACCGACCGAGAAGATCCAGGACGTCCTGATCAATGAAGCGTTCCGCGGCTTTGGGGTCTTGTATTACCTCGTTGTTGTCGTGGATGGCGAGCCGGATGTTGTCGTGGTCTTTCCCAAGCTGCTGCCGCGCGCGCCGGTTGTTGAGAAGGTCTGGAGGGGCGTCCGAGAGTGTCTTTATCTGAGGAAGGCGGGAGAGGGGTTTGTGAATGGGAATGGGGCGTTGGATGTGAGGAATTAGGGGCGGTGGACTTGAGTAGCTGAGGTACCGAGACAGGAAGATTTGGAGCTCTTTTCATTATGACATAGCATGGCGTTTAGAGGCGGGTTGTTGCTGGTGGTGTTACTTATTTGGTCCTTGACCTTGGAGTTGATGATACCCTTTGGACCTGCAAAGCGTGGTCTCTTGCGATCAAGCAATATACAACATTGATCTTAATCTAGTATCTTGCTAGACTGGCTATCTCGTGATATATCTATCCGGTGGCATATTATATAAACTTCACGCCGCAGGCTCAGCACTCTCGCTTTCCATACTCTGACCGATCTCAACACCAGTCGCTGCCGCTGCCGCTTCAGCTTCTGCCCTCCTCTGCGCAATGACCTCCTGCATGTGCGCCGAATTCTCAAACCCCTTCCTCCTCGCCTCCTTATCATATGCCTCCTGCGGGGTAGCTAGCTTCTCCTTCTTTAACATAGGTACATACGCGCCAACACTACGGCCCCTATTCGCGCCCTCGAACACCTTCTGCGCGCGCCGCTCATACCGGGGGCCGCTCGGGTTCAGCCACCGCGAGAGGTCGGCCTGCGCGGCCACGACTGACAGCAGCTGGCCGGCGAGCAGCTCGTCCATCTTGCGCTCGCGCCAATGCGCCCACATGTGCTCGACCAGGCCAGAGATACCGTGTGCGTTCAGCGGGTTGTCTTCGCCGACGTACACCCAGTCCATGCCGTCCTTGCGCGTCGGGTCGTCGAGGTCCTTCGGAAAGAAGCAGTCCCACAGCACCAGCGGCGTTTCGTTCGCCAAGACGTACACGGGCCGGCACGGGTTGTCGCCTATGTCGAAGAGCTTGTCGACGATACTCGGGTCCTCGAGACCCTGCCCCACGGCGAAGAGCACGGCGACCATGCACCGGATCTGGTGCCATAGGAAGGCCGACCCGCGCACGTGGAAGTAGTATACCTTGGGGAAGTTCTCCGGCGGCGGCGGAGGCGAAGCTGTGGTGCTAGGTTCTTGGGGGGAGTCTGGGAGCGAAGAAGGCTGGAACTCGCTGTGTTGCAGGTGCGGTAGCGCTGTCCCTACGTCCGGCACCTCGACGATGTCGCTCTCAAACATCCGCCGCACGAAGGACTGCTGCGGTTTGGTAGGGTCGATCTTACAGAAGTTGCGGAAGTCGTGCAGGCCCTCAAATTTCTTGGCCGCGGTGCGCATTGCCTCGATGTCCAGCCAGCCGTTCTTGACCTTCTTGCCATCCTTGGTCGCCGGGTCCTCGAGATTGTCGGGCAAAGGCGAGTAGGCGGGCTGGGTGAAGAAATACCGGTACTGTCGCTCCCGGCAGTGGTGTCTTGCGGAGAATTCAGCAGGAGTAGTTGGGCACCAAGCTAGGATCCGGATGTCTGGCGGCAGAAGCCGGTTCAGGAGTCGCGGGTAGTTTAGCTCATCTATCAGATCGTCGAAGTCGCGCTTCGGAGTCTTTTCTGATTGCTTTGCCGCTTCAACAGCATCCTGAGCCGCCGTTTCCGTGGTAGCTTCATGACTTATTTCTGTAGGTTTTTCCTCCGGTTTCTTTGGTAAGGGCCGGTTACTCCTTACTCTGACACCGATGACCTGTCCGAAGGCACTCACGCCACGGTCCGTCCGGCCGCATTTTGAGTACTCTATTGCCTCCCAGTTCCAGTTGACCTCGTGTGGATTCTCAGGGAATATGAGACATCCCTTGACCATGGCCTTCCATAGCTCCTCCTCGATCGTCGGGGCGCCGCTGGACTGGTACTCATAGCCGCCGTAGTTCTTGCCCAGGTATGCGAGCTTCAGGGCGATGAGCCTCGTCGAGTACTTGGACGGGTCGACCGCACGCTCTTCTTTCCTTTTCTTCCTCTGCGGTCCGGAGTCTACTTTTTCTTCTTCTAGGGAAGAGGCTGTTTTTGTAGATGTGATAACGGGACCACCTATATGGTTTTTTGCTTGAAGCTCTTGTTCTAGGCGCTGGATGCGCTTGATGAGAGCATCCTTGGTCCATCGGCCATAATCGGCCGTACCGTCGGCCATTTTGGGCAGTTTTTTGGTGTGCAACCGTGCGATAGCAGTAGTGGAGAAGTTGAAGCTGTTGCATTGGCTTGCCTGTCGCGCAGCATTGATGGCTAGCAGTTGGTGCAGTCTATGGAGGCGCCAACTACGGCATGCGCGACTGCTGAGAGGCCACATGCACTTTACCTATATGACCATCGCAATCATAGGTATACAATAACTACTGTAGTTATAAGTCCTTTTTGTTTTCGTTAAGCTCAAACTTCTTTGGCATTTATCACGATGTGAAGGGAGGTAGAAGTATGCTGTAAATGATGGCTGCCATTTTCTACAAGTTGAAAAGTCTTATCGATAACAGCAATACTAGAGCGTCAGATCTTAGTTAAATTCTGGATGAATTGAAGTCTTAGATCGTCCATCAGTTCTATCTACTCATGTATCTAATGATATATACCGTTTGGGCTGTTTTGGGAATATAAAAGGATCACCTGAAATGCGCTGATTCAATGGAACAACATATCGTCAAAGTTCTATTACTCGGCGATGAAGGAGTAGGAAAGACAACGTTTCTATCGTGCGTCAATACACATACCATACATAACTGAACGAGATCCAGCGGTATTGACAGACAAGATAGCCGGATTAGCGGAGGCGGTAATTCTCTTGATGGAAATGTTCCGATTACATTATTACAAGACATAAATCAGCCATTCATCTTTGAGCTCCGTAACCGGAGACGGGCATATCGTCTTGAATTCCATGACACCGCCTGCCCCGAGGACTGGCGACTATTAGAGCCAGACCTGATTCTTATATGCTATGACATCGGCCAGCGACTGAGCCTCATTAACATGGAACGAGTTGTCAGTATTTAACATCTCCATATTCTCCCCTCCGGCTCTAACCCTCCACACAATTGCAGTGGATCAAAGAGGTCCACGGTACCTTTCGCACAAGCGACCGCATTCCTATCGTGGTAGTAGGTCTAAAGAGGGATTTGAGATCCGAGACCGATCCAAACGGCACCATCTACCCCCAGGAAGGGTACAAGGTATCCCAAGAGATGAGGGCCGATCAGTATGTCGAATGTTCAGCTGTGACGGGTGAGTTGCTCAAGTTGGCGTTTGAGGAGATCTGTAAAACGGCTGCACAGACCAAGACCGAAGCAGGCGGGCAGAGCGAAGGGGGTTGCACCTTGATGTAAACGTAGATCGCTAGTGTCGATAGACCATCGCTGAAATTTGGTTGAGATTCTTCAAAAACCAGTGCATTAAATTTTCCGTAGCTAGCGCACTTTCCGCTCTAGGAGTTGGTCACCGTCCGTCCTCAGTGGTTTCCATCGCATCTTCGTCGCCCTCTTCAGCAGGTGGTGGGAACTCGCCGAGAACCTCGATGATAATGTTGAGGATCTCCTCTTGTTTCTCCTCGTTGAACCGGTTCTCCATGTCCTCTATCACGGCGTTGAGCGCAGCAGTGCTGGTGGGTCGCATGTTCACAACCATGATGCATTCGCCCTTGCTGATCTTGTATGGCCGCAGCCTCTTGAGCAGAACGGGGATAGAGTTCACGTCATACGGCAAAGGCTTCTGACTCAGAGGGCCGGGGGATGTCTCAAAATACTTGATCATCTATGCATCTTCGTAAGCTATGCAGTTCGTTCTCGGAATACAGTAGTGATTTCCCCTACCTCTCCTCGCAGCATCTCGAGATTGTTCGGGCCACGGCGCTTCTGAGACTGATACTGCTTGGCCTGGTCTGAGAGGAATGTGTAGACTTCGACATTGGTCAAGACGGCGTTTTGAGCCTCGAGGATCCTCATAGCGAATAATAGGCTGCTTAATTTTACAATTACTTAGTCTAAGTAGTACGCTGAGTGTCCTCTCGATACCCTCGTGAAATTCACCCAGAAGTGTGTTGCTCGATTTTTAGAAGTGCTCCCAATGAGGAAAAGTTGCCAAGTGATCTGGTAGGAAGTATGAGGTAGGCATCTAAAGTTCTGTGGAGGACAAATGACAACACTTGGACACGTCTTGGTGGGTCTTGTCTGCCAGCCGTTACCTCAGTGCGAGCCACCCACAGTACTGCTGTACTGCTGTACCGTCATCCATATTCTAGCAATTCTCAAATTTTATTACATCTTAGAAGCACGACAGATCGTGTACTCGATCATTTGACTAAGGGAAACGGTCATGCGCAAGGAAGCAGCCTAGTAACGGCCCGCGTAACGAACCCGTAACAGTCCTTGTAACAGTCTTCGAAATGATTTGTTTGTTTTTGTTCTCAAGGAAAAAGAAAAAAGAAAAAAACATCAAAATTAAAAGCACTTATCGACATGCTTGTTTCGATCCTCAGTTCAGAGGTAGGGGGAGCCAAAGACCATGCACCCAAACTACCAAGTAGACTTTCAACATATCATTAAACACTAATTCTACGTTTATTCAAAATCTTATGTCTCTGTTATTTTGTTCGTTATACGACATCCTGTTGAAATAGTAGTGTTCAGGTGCTAGTTAGAGGGTGTCTGTGGTTTCTGGCTCCCCCTGCTTCTGCTCAGTTAGCGAATGGGCACGACGTAACACCTTGCTATTGCAGGGATTGAGCTTTCATATTTGAGATCAACAAGTTACTCTCACAAGCACCAAGCAATGCTCTAGAGGCCTTCATACGATTCATACCATCATGCTTCGTTCTTGTAGAGTTCATTGGAGAACCTCACGTCTCCTTCCCGCATGCATTTCTTCTACTCTTACTTCTCCTATTTCTACTGCTTCTCGGCCTCGTTTGAGTTATCCTGCTGCCTCTTATGGACTTCGAACATCCCAATTCTATCATTCCACCGCTTGTACTAGCGCAACACAATCTACATCGCCCGCGAAATTTTCCAATGACTTAAATGTGGCACCATCTGTGATAGAGATGACAGGCCAGTGTGGTCGCTCATACGTTGTCGAAGAGGTCCTTCAACAGAGAGAAACCCCCCGGCGCTATGTCTACCTCGCAAAGTAAGCCAGCGAATATTTCCCAGTCACACCAACATCAATAATTAACTTTGAAAACAGGGCTGGGTCTGAGAAGTTCATTCTCAAGAAAGTGCCCGATTCCTTTTACGCAGACCATGAAGATCTCTTCAGACCACTTCATGACTGCCCTAACCTTCGCATCGCATGCGATACGATCCCGGAACAATCTGCTCTTGTATACCGATACTTTAGCGACCACCTTTTAAACCTGGCTCGGGCAAATCTCCCAATACAAGTCACAAAGCGTATTCTGAAAGATGCATTACGTGGTCTGGCGGTCCTTCATGATCATGATATTGTACACACAGGTAAGATGAAGACGGTTCATCTCGGTTACCGGAGAACCTAGTGACACTTAATATTTTATAGATATTAAACCGAATAATATATTAATCGACCGAAAGCAAAGTGATGGTATAGAGGTGGAACAAGTCCAACTAGCCGACTTGGAAGATTCCGCATATGTCCCTCCCGATTGCGACATAGTTGGGAAGCAGGCTGGGAACTGGATGTGGCGTAGTCCCGAAGCTCACGCATCTGGACCAGTGAACAAACCCTCCGACATGTTTTCTTTTGGGGTTGTGGTAAGGATCCCTATTCCTCACTTCTCTTTTAGCGTTAGGGAAAGCGAATGACTTACTCAGGAACAAATAGTGTATTTACGCAGTGCACAAGCGGATCATCTTCGCCGTTGGCGAAGAAGAGCTGGGGGACGGAGAGGAAATTCTAGCCCATGTTCTCGAACGCCAGATTTCTTATTTCGCCGACGAGGAAGGCCTAGACGCGCTTTGCAAGCACCTCGGCGACGACAACCCATGGGTGCAAGTTTTTGATATCCTGCGAGGCGGTTTTGGGAAGGATAACCCGCGCAGACCAGTCTCGTTGTGGAAAGACGTCGACCCGGAATTAAAGGATCTGGTAGGAGGATTGACTAATTTCGATCCGGCGAAGAGGCTAACGGCTCGGGAGGCTCTAGAGCACCCGTGGTTTAAAGACATGTAAATAAGCTCTGTCTTTCTATCAATAACTGCGCGCGCGGGGCTACAAGGGAATACTCAATATAGTTTTGTGAAACTAGGGTGTTATAAAACTCGCCATCAACCGATACGAAAGCTTGTTAAGGCTGCAAGCATATAAGGAGCACTAACCGACCTGCATACAATATTTAAATATGTAGATTATTTAATCTATTATAACCGTGTATTTAACCACGAACGACTAAATAAGTGGAAAGAGTAATTTGATACAAGTTGAAGAGCGGCTTGATATATTGAACGTACGCTTGGTTCCCTCGTTATTAGTCTAGTCCCCCAAGATCTATGACGCCGATCATAGTAGCAACTTCATCTTGTGATGTATCCCTTTAAGTGCCCCTTCGGCTCCGTGACATAAGAGTAGAATAACGGGCATACTGTATTACTAAATAATGCAAGGATAAGTCAATCATATCATCGTATTAAGCTCGGATAATAGTCTTATTGGTATATCTTACATATGCAGTACGCCCCGTTATTCCACCCTTATGTCACAGAGCCGAAGGGGCACTTAAAGGGATAGGTTGGGAGTCACCTGGCTTAGATCGATTCAACATACCTAAGGTAGGGACCCTTTACTTTCTCCAAATTCCTTTCCCCAGCGATGACGTGCATCCGCAGAGTGTTCGCTTGCGGGGAAAGACGGTAGTATGTGGCGAGTTGGAGGCTCATCCCTCGACGAATGCGGAGAATAAACTTTAAAGGGTGCTTAGTATCGTTCTGCACATTCTGCTACTACCTAGGTACCTACCATCTTTGATGAGACGCATCTCGATTCGCTGGGCTAATTGCATAGTTCCCCCAAGGCGAAGTTTGAGGGTATGCTTAACGTGTAATATTATATCATAATGACGCTCCAGAGATGGGGTTGGGGCTATTACGGCTAACAATCAGGTGATCTCGCCGCATAGATTTGAATAAAATGTATTCAAGAGCCTCTTTAGCCATGCTACCAGAGAACATATTATCACTAAATACCTTTGTCTGATATTGACCACAAGAAAACGCCAGTCTTGTTTGTCTCTAAAATGCCATCAGGAGAAAGAAACCGACGCCAATTCCAAGGTATGAACTACGGGGCGTCGGTAGCGGGGGAGAACGTCGATTTCGCAACGGACTCCAGCACGGAATCGGTAGGACTGTCTTGTCTATACCCCTTCGCTTTCACAAGTCTCCCGTTTCAACGACGCCGAAAAATGGTTACTTACGTTGAGACAGCCCGGGACCCGCGACAGAGCCCTCCTCGACAAACTTAAAGACGCCCTGAAGCCCGGCGACGCCCGCCGGTTCTCCGCCTCGGGCTCCTCGGGCGACACGACGCACGACGGGCGCCACGGCGGCATCGAAGAGGTCATGCAGCCGGGGCACCGCGACTACGACGAACGCGAAGAGAATCCCCACCCGCGTCGCGGCAGCGTTCTAGACGAGCTAGGTGAGCGGGGCCACGCACGCGAGACAGCGCGTCGGGGCAGCGTTCTCGACGAACTCGGCGAGCGCGCCACGGCCCGCGAGACCGCGCGGCGCCCCAGCGTCATCGACGAGCTTGGGGACCGGGCCCGCGCGCGGGAGACGGGGCGAAGAGGGAGTATCTTTGAAAGGATGCCGTTTGGCCTTGGACAGCGCCAGCCTGAAACGGGCAAGCGGGATGAGAACCACAGAGGTGGTAGTGGTGGTGGGGTAATGAACTCAGTGAAGAAGACGGCGACAGGGACGGGCTCGCATGAGCATTATAGGGACTCGACGGATATGAGCAAGGCCGACGAGCGCCATTTGCCCGGGACTATGTATCACACCATTCGGGATGATCTCTTGAAATAGGGGGAGGGTTGGAGGTGTGCATATGATACACGTGGGGACTTCTGGCGAATCGGAAAGGAGTCGTTTGTTTGTATTGAGGGTTGTGTATAAGTAGGCGTTTGATGTGGTCGAAAATACAATGGGCTTCTATTTGGGGACTGGGTGGCTTGTATTGTATAAACGTATGGATAACGGAATGAATATACGGCTTTTCTACTACCGCACACGCTGGGACTTACACGGCCTCTGGCTATAGCTTTGATTTGGCTGGCGAGACTCATCTTCAGATGTCAGTGTTACTGGAGATAACGAACCGTCGGCTCATTTACTGCTGAGATTAGATCAGCTACATCGTTTAGGCGCACAGATAGCAGCTTTTTAGCAGCATATTTAAGTGTTAAAGAGGTAACTATTGTTCTAGGCCTTGTGTTTTGCGTGGATATAACTACCTAGGTACCTAAGGTGGGATCCGGAGTGAAATCGAAGTATCGCATATACATCGATTTTGTTGGCTTATTGGCCTGGCCTACTATGTAGTTCCCGAAAGAAGTACTGGTGCCGAGGGGGTCTCCAAGGGGATAGATTGAGCGCGTAGGGGTCCACGAAGGGCGGCTCCTTTAGTACACAGTCTGCAGGCGCATACATGTCTAGCGTGTCCTCCGGATAGAAGGTTGCTCCCGAAAACTTGGGGCGTGGCACCTCTGGGAAGAGCCAACCCTGGGAAGAGGGACACGGCCAAAGGAGTCCGGCCCTAGGAATCTCCATATCATAAGTCGAGATAGTGCTCCTCGGCAACGTAACGATAGTTTTACAATCGATCGTTCGCCCACATACCTTCGATGCGTAATCCTGCATTGCTCTCCGAACTCGATCCAGACACGGTATGA
Organism: Nemania abortiva; assembly: GCA_022578505.1. Taxonomy (NCBI): domain Eukaryota; kingdom Fungi; phylum Ascomycota; class Sordariomycetes; order Xylariales; family Xylariaceae; genus Nemania; species Nemania abortiva. Next base: position 133,582 of record MU392566.1, read on the forward strand.
ATTCCTGACAAAATTCAACACGCTCTGCGTGGTTGCGCCAATACTTGGATAAGAGTGACATTATTGCCTCAACCGAGGTTGGGAGATAGCAATTGCAGTCAGAGGTCGTTGCCGGTGCAGACCAATACGGTTCACAAGTTTCCCAGAGAGTTTGGTAGTCGACAATGAAGTAGAAGCCACGGAGTGCTGGCATATTTGCAATTGCTTTGCTAGGCGGAAGGCATTCCACGTAGCCATAAGGCGACGAAATATTGCACTGTAACGAAAGGCCGAGCCATTGAACATGGCTTAGGAATAGCTACTGATTTGGCCGCGGGAGCGGCCGAAAAATCCCACGGTCTGTAACATTGCTGATATCGAATATATCACGCCTCCAATCAACGAAGGCATATCCATGACAATCTGGGCGCGTGACCTGCCGTCCTCGTAAAACGGCACGCCGCGCTTCTTGGTTGACTTGTCTGAGACTCCAGAACTCCGGCATCATCCGCTTCATTTGCCATAGAGTTCTCGGGTTTGTATTATAAAACCAGTAGCATATGGGTCCCTTTGGTAAGGCGTATAACTCTAAAATGTCTAGTCGAAGCTCGGGAGGAAGTAAAGAAAAGGGGAAGTATGGGAGAGAGCGTGTAGTAGGGCCAAAACAACTTGATCTAATATCCTGTTTACTACACGTCGAGGACCCGAGCCGCTGAGAAAACATATTGAAGATGCGTACGATGATAGACCTTTAGCAGTGTCTGACGGCTCGTGGATGCAAGCTTGACAATGATAGCGTAGGGGTGTCGTAGCGACAATGCTTGTTCGATTTTCGCCGCAAGTCGTAACGTGGGGTTTGGCAGATAGATCTTGCTCAATACGCATATCTCTTGATTTAGCAACTATTTGAGACGAGAACAAGGTATTTAGAATAGAGCTCCGACTTATCCTTTTTGTATACTAGCAATTCGTAGTTATGGAACACTAGAAGTTAGGACCATCCTTGAAAGAAGCTATGAGAAAGCTACAATAGGCGTCCTGTAGGTGACGGGGTCGCCCCGGGGTTACCAGCTTAGAAAAGGTCAATCCGCTGTAGAATCGACTTCCATGGGCGTCGGCAGCGATCGCTTTATTTCCTCGATCCGCTGTAGTATACCCTCCTTCCATTCACGATACTCGCGTCGTTTCTGGTCCGTCATATCCCACCTACTCTGAAACATTGTGTCGGCCCTTTGGATATGAAGCTTCTCGCTGATTCTGCCGTCTTCGTCGTTGTCGACGTCGTCGCTAGAGTTGTCTGCGTCGGGATCGGATCTCTTGACCATATCCTCAAAGCCATCGAACCATTCCTCCTCCTGCCAACCCCTCTTGATGATCTCGGCCATGGCCGTGTCTACATTTTTCGACGTAATATCAGACCAACCGATCCATAACTCGTCCTCATCCATGCCTTGGACGGCCACTTTCTCCTGTGCATGTTCTAACACACCGAGGATGGATTTCCGTATTTTAGAGTACTGCCTATTGTCCAAGTCCTTTCCCTGTACAAGAACATACAGCTGACCGGAAACAAGACAATAGACGGCAGCTAACAGGGGGGTTAAGTGATCATTGACCCATTGATCCTTCGTTCGTCTCCCGTGGGGCGCAACGATTGTCTGCATCCCGGCTAAGACGGTCCGGCCGATGAGCTCCTGATCTAGCTCCTTGCATAATAGCTGAATAGTCGGCCGTATCCATGCAGGCAAAGTGCTGTTGAGACCGCCGGCCTTCTTTTTCACAGGAAGTGGCGGTGGTTTCGAGGCAGACTTGGTAGGTGTTCCATCTGCCCTCGTGGCGGCAGGAGAGCGGAACTTGGCCAAGGAGGTATCCTTGGTAGGTGTCGCTCGAGATGGTATTCGCTGGGCACTGCCAAAGAGGCTGGCCTCTTTCGCTTTGGAGGTAGGCGTCCGTATGCGACTAGGCTTACCTAGGGATGTCGAGGGGAGGACATTGTCGAGGTGGGAATACAACCGCTTGTACAGTCTCGGCGGGATAGGCGGGCGCACCTGTATGGGTGGTAGGTCGAGCGATATTTTGAGCCGCTCACAGGCGATGTGAGCGCATGCGTAGGAGCGGGCGACTTCTTCGTCAACCTTCAAAGCGCCGGCGCTGTGACGCGACTGGGCCAGAAGAGACGATGCAAGCTCGAGCAGAGGTTGGGGCAGCGCCGTCGAGTAGCTGGGCAGTAAAGAGTACAGGGTCGGCTCTAATGTGCGGCTCATCTTGCTATAATACAAACCAGAGCTGCATCGGTACAAATTAGAGTACTAGAGTATGTAGGTGTCGCATTGACGAAGACATCGAATCGCAGAAACCCATAAATTAGTCTAGTCTAGCATATGCAGTGTTGGTGACATGACGTTTCTTGGATGCGAAAGCGCGCCGCCGACCTGCATTGGGCATCCCGCAAATCGCGTGCCATGTGCCATTAACTAGTGCTTGATTAGTGGGCATGACCCCTGGCCGATGTCCGCAACGGGTAAATCTAGCAGTGGGGGGCGGCTCAACATCCCCTGTAACGTGTAACTACCTGGGGCCGTACGTGGTCACTATCTCCCAGTGAGCTTGCTCAAATTCCCTATCTAAGGACTTCGCAGACATTTAAGTAGGTAACAGCCTAATAGTAATCGCACGCTTATTCCTCATCATCTACCTTAGGTACTGTGTTGAAACGAAACGAAGCAGAACAAAGAAGAGAAACACACGAAACACACGAAACACCAGCCGGCAGACATACGACACAAAAAGAACGATACAATAACCCTTGCTTCTATCCCAAGCTTATCGGTTTCCATCGCACTTGGCGTCACTCGTTCCCAAAGCGGGAGCAAGCCGGCAGCGTATTCATCACGATGCGCTCCACCATCATAGCAGCCGCCGGCCTATTGACCAGAGCCCTTGGCCACGGCTCCCATGATCAGAAGCCTATGGTGCCTGATGATGCCAATTGGATGACAAAACATATGGCCGGTACGTTATGCCCCTCTCCGATTCGGCGTCCACAGTCTGCTCTGCCTTTTTGTCCTAGACATGTCGTGTAATGCAAGTCTCTCGTCGCATCTGAAGGATGTAAGCAAATGCAATAATTCGGCAGCATAGATGATCGCATAGAACCAATACATAGATAGCTAACGTGACGGACACAGAGGAACACCATATATCCTCCTTCGACCCCTCCTCTTTCTTCACCCTCCACGATTACAACGGCAACGGGCGCTGGGAAGTCGACGAGATCCTGCGGACGTACGGCCTCATGGACGAATCGAACAAAGACATACCGCTGTCCAAGCGCGACGAGTACCAGCGCCAGCTGACTGGCCTCCTCGACCATAACGGCGACGGCTTCGTCTCGCGCAACGAGTTCATGGCCTTCGTCGCAAACGGCGGCACGCTGCCAGACCTAGGCACGGGGCCCGGCCACCATGGCGACGACGAGTACGAGTACGAGATCCACCACTGGGAGAAGTACCACGACGAGAACACCCGCCTCGAGGACTTAAATCATCCTGAGGACATCGAGCACTTCCGCAAACACGACGAGATGGAGGAGGCCGAGGAGCGGCTTGCCAAGCTCGACCGTATGGCTATCGTGCAGGAGAACATCCCCGCTAAATTCAGGAAGTCCGGCTAATCTGGCGATGATGGATATGTTCGGACTAGCGTTGCTATAGCGATGCTGTGCTTTTTAGAAGTTTAAAATTACCTGCGTAGTGTATATTGAGCGCATGGCTGGCATGGCGTCTTCTTGGGCTTGGGTTATATGTGTGTATATACGACTTGTAAAGAATCTGGAAATGGCATCTGGCTGCGTATGATTACGTAGGAAAGGGGGGACGGCGTGATTATGACACTGGAAAGCGAAGTCGAATAGACGAGTTCGTTGGTCAATGATGAGATATACTCGAGTGTATCAGGACTTATAATCAGTGTCGAAGTAGAAGTGATTTCGGGCCTGCAGAGACAACCGAAACTATAATGCTTCACGACCACCTGTCGGGAGAGAGTATAAGTGTCCGTATTACTCCACCAAAGTTAACATTGTGAAATGGTCCCAAAAAACTTTAAGGGTCCTCGTTAAGTAACATCAAGTTATATTGCCCTCTGCATCCATCTGCCTTCTAACATACAGATCGAACACGCAATGCCAGACTCCCGGCGCAAACGTCTTTACCATCTCAACATGTTCGACACGTAGGTCGGTCTGGACTCTATCTTCGACCATCTGCTCCACGAACCATTCCCGAATCTCCTCTTTCTTCGCTTCGATATCTGCCACGCCCACGTTTTCATGGACATGAAACCAAGCCTGAGAAGCCTGGCTAGCTATATCCCAAGCAGTGGCCCAGGAGCCCCGACTAGAAGGTAACAGACCGAGATTCACATGCATGACATCCCTCATCCGTAGTCCTCGGTCGGCCTTCTCATCCCCGTGCTCATTCCTACTCTCTTCTATCCGTTCCTCATGCTCCCTCGCAAGCTCGTCTAGTTTCCTAATCCTGTTCGCCGCACGTGTGTTGTCCTCGAGAAACACGACGATCGTCTCGTTGCCGGTGAGAATGTCTTTAAACATCTCTCCCTCTTTCCTATCCTCGCCTTCGTCTGCCGCACCGTGCTCCGGTCCGGGTTCAGGCGGGACGACAACCCTCACCCCCCACCCGTTCGCCGCCGCGCCCCGGCGCAGCCCCTCCACGCTCCATGGGTTCAGCTCCCAGCATAGCACGCGAAACCCTAGCGCCGCGTAGCAGAAGGCGAAATACCCGATGCCAGCATATAGGTCGACGGCCACGGCCCCGGCGCGCTCCGTTGCGGTTATGTGGCGGTGTGATAGGGGATTAGAGTCGTGATCACGAGAGCCATTTTGGTCTTTGGTGTTTGTGTTATCGTGGAAAGCTAGGAGCCGTGCTTTCTCTTTGATGTTGCCCCGACTGAACATGGTCCAGCGAGGTGCCCATATCTGCGTGATTCCGTTCTGCTTCGTCGAGACCCAGAAGGCGCGCGTGAAGTCCGCTTCAGTAGGTGCTGATATCTCAGAAGGTCCGAAGTCCCCGTGGAGCATGCGTAGACCGCTTGGGCTGCGCAGGATGTTCTCGCTGTCGCCTATTCCTGCCCCAACTTTTGACTCTGATTCGCTATCTTTCGAGTGCAGCGGTATGCCCTCATTGATAGCTAGATGCGTGAGCTTAGCTTTCGAAGCGCCGGAGATTTCGGTGAGTATTGTCCTCCATAGCAGTGAGGGGCCGCTTAGGTTCTGGTTTTCGGCTCCTCCTTTATCATTACCCGTAGACCCAGCAGATTGGGCCAAGTCGGAGGGTAAATCTAGAACCTCACGCCACGCCGGCGATGTAAATGACCCTGCGGGAAGTAATACTAGCGGTCCGTAAGCTGTCCATCTCTTGGGGGCTTGTGCGATGAGATCTCCGACATCGTGCTGATTCTTTAGCTGAACCGCATGTTGCTCAAACCAAGCACTGATTGCGGCTTCGATAGGGTTTAGTTTTCGTCGAGGCAGCCTTTTCTTCTTGTTGTGTGCTTCAGCTCCGTCACATTCTTCAGCATTCATGATGAGATTCGTCGTGGTGATGCGGAAAAGGTTCGCACGTTGGAGTGGGGCTAGTGAAGTTTATCTTGGCCTCAAGCCCCTTTTTGGGCCGACTTACCCATGAAGAGGTAAATTAAAATACTTATCTATTCTAACTATCAGATGAGCTACCTCTTTTCTGTCGGGTTTCTACGCGATGGTGAATTGGGGAGACCAGGTAGTTATTAGCTGATTTATGCAATCTCGTCGATACGTAAACAAATTCTCCAAGGACGTGGTACCCGATGCGCTTCTAAGGTTTGTAAATATAGAGATCAGACTTACGAAGTCACGTTGGGAAATCACTGACGAATAGTCTAAGTGCCCCAAATTATTCCTTATCACGTTACTTTTCTAAAACGTAAAAAAAACCTCTAAGTAGTCGGATGGTCCGGCGGCATAACAAATCTAGCAGCTGGCCAAAGGCCAATAAAAGGTCATCTTCTGGTTTTGCGAGTAGCCTCATACTTATCTAAATTAAGAATATAAAGTTGATTTCATATCAACCTGGCACCACAACAGTCGTAGCTAATGATTCGTCGCTATCAGCTGGGATGCCATACAACCCCTCCTCTCACCCCACGACATCGCACCACCAACATCAACAAGCTCACCGAGCATTACGCACATGTCTCCACAGCCAAAAGCTTCCTATCGTGGGAAATAGACTTCTCAGAGGATGTATATGGGAAAAAACCGTCACGGGCTAAATAAGATTAGTCTGGCGTGAACTCAACCTACAATATCACCTAGAACGCAATCACCAACCTAGCCACGCGTGAGAATTCGCCCACGAATTGACTCATCTAACAATGTAATGCTAGACACTTCTCTCCATGCAAGAGGGTGTACTATTAATAGGTTCTGCTTCGCACAGATGAGGTAGATGACCACCTTACGTATTGAAGTTATATAAGCTCTCAACTCCAAGTAGGAGTAGATCCGGCAGGTAAATGTCACACCCCGGAACTATTCATTAGTTTCCCTACTTATATCAGAGTAAACTACATATAGGTAAGTGAATAAAAATGAACAAGATAATTTCTCTCGTTTATTTCAGGTAGTATGTAAATTTCGTATGCTGAATAGCTTCATTTATCTTGTTATTCCATGTTAATGATTATTCGAACGGTACGAGATTTTCTTGTAGGTTGGCCCTCTACTTTAAGCTATACCTTTGCGGGCAATTTTTCCTAGGCCCTCATATACATAAAAGCTTACGATAATTAGAAACGCCGAACAATCCAACGACTTGGGATGGAATTAGTGGTAGTGTATAAATATGAAGTATCGGACTGAGGCCTAGCCTACCCTCTCTCCAGCTGGAAAGTCCCATTCACATTTCATTTAAACGGCCTGGAGATAGTTCTCGCTCCATTTTAATCATATCTAGATCCCGCCCACGCCCTATTGCACTCAATACCTATCTATATCTCGCCTAGAATCAGATATCACCACGATGAAGATCACCGACACTATCGCCCTAGCAAGCGCCCTGGCGAGTCTAGCCGTCCTCGCGGCTCAAATGCAACCTCCTTCGATTACAAACGGGCCTCCAATAATCGACGATCCTCCACGCCAGCTCTGCATATGCGTCTCGGACTTCAAGTGCTGCGTCGATTTCGGAGTCTTCTCGAATAACTCGATAGCACCAATGTGCAAAGTCACCGGATGCTGCAGAGGGGATGGATGCCTGAATGTCGGCGACCCCCCTGAGTACCTGTCATTTATTCCCCCAGGCACGGGGGCGCCGTCCTTTTCCCTGTCGCTGTCAATATTACCGCCATCGGGGACAGCACCAGTGGAACTAGAGCCGTCGCTAGTGCCTCGAACGGCAGTCGGGCTCGAGGCTTCAGAGGAGTTTTGGTCGGCCGCTCCTAGGGCGACGGAGACGCTGGGTTCTGCCAACTCTAGTGTTGGCGTGGATCTGTGGGCCCCTAGAACGCTGATAACGCGCGTGGTCAAGATCATTGTTCCAACCCAGGCTTCGAATAGTCTTGAGACCGAGTCTGCATAGTCGCTTTTCATCGAGTTATATTCATGTATATCGGGACAAGCCGGCACTGGCCGAGTGCTCATTTGGGGGGCGCAGGTTACTACTCTTAAGAACGGGAATCTATGGTTGTTAATTTGATACTATGTGTTGTTCGATACTCTAGTATGGAGCTAGGCTGTTGTTGAATTGGTCGAGTCGGCTGCTTCCGTCGCCGTAGGTGGCGATACAACTAACTCCTTCAGGGTGGTGATGTTGGCTGTTTTGGCTATAGATAGAGAATCTGGGAGACTTAGAAGTCAATTGATCTTTCTATTGGGCCCTATACTATACTTCTACCTAGCGTTTCCATTCACTTCGCAACTGTATTCCCCGACAGTCGCTCCTTTATTGACTACTCGTCACGCCGTCGTTGAGGCTGATTATATTATGAGAGTCTGTACGGATATTTTCGGTTTCTCATATTAACCAATACGTCTCTACCATGAAGAACGGAATAATCATAATTTGCTGGCGACAGTGGATTATATATCACGAAGTAGACCTCCGAGGAGTTTCTCAACATAGTTCATATGATAGTCTGAAATTGCGTGTTATGTAAAGTAAAACAACTGGATCTAGCCCGTAAAGGGTGGTACTCACGTATGTTAGAATTAGAAATAACGGAGGGTGAGATAGAAAAGGTGCCTAGAAAAGAGCACTACTTGAAACACTAGAGATCGAAGATAATTAAAACGACAATGAACCTACAACACTTCCTGTCTTTGGGTATGAATGTAGCCTAGAATTCCTTGTGTTTCTTCTACCATTGGGCACATGATAACCTCAACAAAACAGAGGTACAGAGCGGAAACATCATAGAACGAACGAACCCCGGCTACTGGAGGGCGAGCATATCTCAATGTGTAAGGGCACCGAACTCAAGGCTGGTAGTTATTGTTATTCTCTAGACTCTTGGACCTAGATACCTATCTCATCAACCCGTACGAACCGAGCTGACATTGAAACGGGCATGGGCCTGCCGAGGTCAACTGCCCGTATAGAGAATATGGCTAATGTGGAGTGTTGGGCACATGAACCAAAGTTTGAGTGTCTACCTACCAAGTAAGACATCTATCTTCCGAGCCCACCTACATCTGTCACCTTTCATAGCTGGAGACCCCCCTCTGCCACGCTAGTATAATATCGCCGCCAAAGCTGTTGTTAGAAGTATTTGTAAATTTATTCGACCGCAGAATAACGGACGGCTAGTTTAGGTTATATGCTGTATAATCGCGTTAACTTTAACGCACTTATATAATACATAAACAGCTTATATACTCAAGTATAATAAGTACGAAAGCTTTAAGTACGCGTTTAATCGGGGTTTAAACCGGTGGCCTTAAAGGCACGCGTTCTATTTGGTACAGTAGGTAAATAAGCAATTACTGCGCCGTCAATACTGACTCGGACAGTGAAAAGTGCACCCAATGCATTTCTTCCCGCAAGGGGAAAAAGGGCGGAGGTTGTGTTCCTGTAAGTATTTCGGTTTTTGTGAGTCGTCGCCGCTTCGCCGGCGCCTCGTGGACGCCTCGCTGACGACTCGCCAATAGCTCGATCTTGATGGCTTGGGTTGCCGTGCTCCGTGGGATGTCTTCACTGCCGCTCTGTTAGGGAACTAGGTTGCAGGAAGGAAGCTGGACCCCTTGGAGTGTTTATATTATAAGCCTACTATTATATAAGGAGCCGAGACCTCCCTCAGACTTGAGGAGAGGTCTCAGGAATCAATGATATTGAGCCCTATACCTATACTGCGCCCCTGCTGCTACCCTAGTGCTACACCTATAGTGACCTATCTTCACTCTGGAGCCCTTTTCAATGACACGCTCGTCGAACTGCGCGCCTTGAGCGCACACCGAAGACCATTTTTTGTAGGCCTGCCTTTGTTCTCACCCTTACAAAATCATTAAAAGAACGGTGAACTACGTAGTTCGAATGGGGTGGCAGGGGAAGGTTTCCAGTTATGAAAGGTGGCGGGTGTAGGTGGACTCTATCTTGCCGCGGTCTCAGCTTGCATACCGAACATTCCGGTCGTCTTAGTGCCGACGTTTTGAACAACGGTCTCCTTAACCTTCGGATCCTGAACACATGTGATAACGAACAGAACTCGATTTAGAAAGTAAAGATATGGACCAATCAATCGTCTCGACAAGCATACCAAGACTTCCAAGGCCAGTTAACGCGGGGGCAAAGAGAAGACCAAACTTGGCGGCGATGCCGTCGCATAGGCGGAATGGTAGCTATCGGGCTTAGCTCATGTACAGCAGTCAAGGTCAAAAGTCTGCATAACGCCAAGAAATCTAGTAACGTATGAACGACTAAGCGTTGTACTGTAGTACTTTAGGACCACCTATAAGCTTAGCGTAATCAACCGCTATAGTATTCCGCTTGGGTGGCTATAGCACCCTTTTCTTTGCCTAAATATAGCGGTTAATGACGCTAAGCGTATAGGGGGTTCAAAGTACTACAGTATGGCGCTTGATTGTTTGTACGTTGCTAGATCTCTTGGCGTTATGCAGACTTTTGACCTTGACTGCTGTAGCTGTATGTTGCATGCTGCATGAACTAAAGCACGTCCCCCGAAATCGCTTGTTGATTAAATAGGTATAAGTCGACGGTTGTAGGTGTGATCAGCGAAACTGTGGGGTGGAAAGGCGTGCTGCTCTATCTTCTTAGTGTACCTGTCATGTAAGTAAGTAGGGAGGTGGGCGGTTAGTTGAACGGATAGGTGAGTGGTCGTTCGGAATTCTGACCGGGGATTCGGAGCTACCAGATAGATCTGATTGACCATGGAGTGATGGCTGTGATCGATGGTGCCATACCACGTCCCTTTGAGACAAAGACAAAGATGGGGGAGAAATCAGTTAGGCACCTAGCGCGGTGGGTGAGCGGGGTCCTCCGCATTGTCAGGGGTTGATTAGTTTGGTCTTCTCCCTGCCTACAGTTCTGGCGGTGCTCCTCGTCGACTAGTAAGACGATTTCCCACTCGGCCGACTTTGATATCGTAAGATTCTGACGCCGCTGTTTTGGTGAGCAACGCGCGGAGTTCCGGGGTTCTGGCAGAATTCTGTTGACGTAGTTGTAATAATGGTGACGTCGGATTATCCCGATGTCTTAGGTTAATAGTCCAGTTCACCCCATGGGGACAGCGATGAAATATGCCAGATAAGTTTGTTTGTCCGGACAAACAAATTTCTAATTCTGTGGTGAAATTCAAGGCCTAGACAAATCAAGGCCTGGCAGGTAAAACAAGTGAATAGGGCAATCCACTATCACGCGGCGCCAATCCTGTCCCCGGTTCATTTCATCGTGGGAATGTTTGGGACGTGTAAGCCCTGCCGATAGTGTCTGCACAGGATCTGCATTCGTCTAGACTACCACATCCATGCAGTGTAGCAATCCGAACCCCCGTAGCCCGGCCTTGACAGAGTAGCGTACCACACCGGCCTTAAGGCAGCCTGAGGTTGTCTGCGGCGTCCATGCAGGAAGTTCTGGGATATGACAGTATGTGATACTGTATGCTATAAGCTCCCTAAAGTCTTAGGGACATCTGCTTGGTACACACTAACTACCTACTACGTGGGATAATGCTCAACAAATATCTAGGTCAGGCGGTCTGTATGATAGGTGAAATATGACTTGGCACATCACATTTCACAGTCTGCAATAGGCACACCTAAATATACTGAGTGTGGCTGTCATAGCTTGCAGTTGATATTCTGTTATGGATATACGGATCTTTGACTAGATACCTCAATGCTTTAATTTCGACTTTAGAATCATTTCATATCTCACTATTTCTATTAGACCAAGTCGTAGAGATGCGCCCTCGCTTCCCTTGCTTTGTGGGGTGAGCGGCGTGCTGCTACGCCTTATATGTCCTGACTGAATGGACTACGATGCAACTATTGGGAGGAGGAACTACGATTTTATCGAAAATCTATCAACTAGTTGACTCGCTGCTAACATCGGAAATTCAAGGCAAAATGCAACCACGTGTTAAGCGATTACATCTACTACCAAACAAGTCCCAGGAATTGAAGGAAGTCTATCATTGCTACTAGTCACCAACAACGATATTCAACCTAGGAGCTCGGGAGGACGCGAGAGGCGGAAACGTCAATTCATGCTTTATTTATTCATGGGTGTGCAGAAGAACCATTTTGAAAAACCCTGAAACCCCTGGACTCGCCCAGCTGCCCATGTCACCTACGACTAGTACGCCGAAATCCAGTATAATGTGGTTCGCAATGGGGTACATGCTCTTAACGCCATCCCTAGGGTCAACCCTTCCACGCCACGACCACTGTCGTTCTCTATCCCTTCTTCTTGGACACACCGACGGTACGACCGCGGCGGCCCGTTGTCTTGGTGTGCTGTCCACGGACACGGAGGCCCCAGAAGTGTCGGAGACCACGGTGAGCGCGGATCTTCTTTAGGCGCTCGAGATCCTCACGGAGCTTGCTGTCAACAGCAGATGAGATGGCATGCGAGTTGGTGCCGGTAACGATATCTCTTTGTCGGTTGAGGACTGTCCGTTGTTAGACTACATGTTCCGCATATCCCGTAATTGATCTGACTATCACTTACACCAGGCGGGGATCTTGTAAGCGGAGGGGTCCTTGACGATCTGGACGACACGCTCGAGCTCTTCAGCGGTAAGCTCACCGGCGCTAAGGAGTATTCAAAATTAGGATGTATGCTAATTAAGTTGTTCGGTATGGTTTTTGAGCTTACCGCTTGTTCTTGTCAATATCGGCCTTCTTGAGGATCAAGTCGGCGAAACGAGGACCAATACCCTTGATCGAGGTCAAGGAGTCTAGACATAGGTTAGTAATTGTATATGAGAGATGTAGTAGGTCGTAGTCCCAGGGCTGAATAGTATATTGCTCGATTCCCCCAACAATCACAATAGAAGGAAATGATGGTTTACTCACAGAGGGCCTTCTGCTTGCCGTCGACATTGGTGTTTCTTTGAAAACAGTCAGTGGGTGATAGATATATTGGGTGTTTCGAGTGTGGGAGCGCCAGTTGTAATGATGAATAGACTTCACCAAAACTGCCATTCGTCCTAACACCGGAAAACCAAACTATATAGAGGTAGGGAGTCCATACAGTAGACGAATAATGAACTATGAATATCATGTTAGCATGTTTCTAAATAGACACTGGAGAGTTCAAATGATCTGAGCCAGATCGTAGCCTCCAACAGTCAAAAGTCAAAATAAACCCGTCACTCACCTGAAAGTTCGACTTCTCCCCCGAGACGAGCGACTACGTGATATATCAGCACTGTCCTAATATTCAAGGGTATTGCGTTGTCCGGCTGTTCAAGGCTTCGTTATTCCTGTCGCAAATGCTCAAGTGCCGGTTGATATTTTGTTTCGTGGGCGCTGCCTGCCAAAGTTGGATATCCTATAATACCCATCACGGCTCTATAGCAATGTTTTGATGTCGATTGAAATCATGCGTTGTTCGCATGATCCCGGGTTGCGATGGATGCACAGCGGACATCGTTATGTTGCCGCACGGGTCTCGGTTTCGCGGCGACATGGTGGCGTCGGTAGGAAGGTAACGGTATCGGGGTAATCTCGAGCATTTGTTTCAAGGAATAGCGAGGCCATTGAACGGGGGCGCATCTGTTGGTTGGACTCACCATGATGACGGCGTGTGGTGTGGTGGACTGTCGATGGAAAGGAGGCGGAACAGTCCAAGCTACAACTTTTCAGAGGTTTTTGGTAGAGCACGAGGATTCTGTGTGTGCGTGTGGTTGACGGGTGCCAAAGCTTTTCCGAATCCGATTGTGTGTCTACGTGATTTGATTGGGTCGTTTTCTCGCGGGTGGGACTGCCCTAGTGGAGCCACTCTTCGTTATCTTATCTGAGAGTCGCCAGTCGGTACCTAGGTAACTTCACCCCGCCTTAAACGTCGTGGCTTGTTAAATGTGGCTAAGCATTATCTAGGCCAGTCAAACTATCTCCATATTCACCTAAGTACGATGGCATCAACGCCTCTTTCCAAGAAAACCACCTCTTTGTTTCCCCAGTTTAGTGCCTCTATTACTCATCATAAATCAGTTGCGTGGATGTAAAACATCTATTTTGATCGTTAAATACATAGGTACCTCAATTAATTCTAAATCTGAACTTTGAGCAAATCTATACCGAGAATCCCGATTGATTCTCCCCAGCTACAAAGGAACGAGTTTCAACTCTTACTGTATGCATCTTGTCTCACGTAACACGAATACTGGCAACGTCAAGTTATTTAGCCTAAACTTGCCTAGTAGCTAACGAGATCGCTGGCTCAGACCATCATGTATGAAATATTATTTTTCATGTCATGTCACCAGTTGCTCGTGAGCTTGTAGACTCCTCCGTGTCCCATTTGCTTGAACTTGAACTATAATATTCGTCTACGTAGGAATCTGACAGATAATGAGGTTTAGCGTTCGCTGCGCTAATCTGTCTACTTAAGTTTGTACTGAACCCGTTTTGTTGTCGTAATGGTTTTTAATAGTAGTGGCCTGTATAATTCTTTAATGTTATGAATCTCGTCGCTTTTCTTTAACGCTTCTTGTACTATCCATATCCGTTTCGGTGGGCGACTACCTATGACCTTGAGAGTGGCGATTACCAACAATGTCCAATTCATTGGCGATGGTACCTGGTACGAGTGGACTAACTCGTCTAGACTGTGCCTGGTGCACAGTGTCGCAGGCACCTGCAGCTGCAATTGTTCTAGATAAGCCCCGCCTAGCCCATGGCCCTTAGTCCGAAGCCGCAACAAACATCAGGCCAGGACTACCCCGGTCAGCCGGTGGTGAAGGCTCGATGAGCGGAGATCTTATTTCTTACTTAGCGCGTCGGCGATAACGGGTTATTTTCGACTAGTACTTAGGAACCCGGAACCGCCCGTTTTCTTCCATCTGATCATTATCATTCTTCCCGACCCTCTCCCGTTTGCACGCCATTATTTAGTAGAGAACAGAACAAAGTTCTCCCAGACAGCCTCTCTTTAAACCCACCTTGCTTGAAAAGAGTCATTAAGCGTTTACTGAGCCTCTTAAATTACCCGGCTGATTCAGAACTGAGCTCGTAGCACACTGAAATTATATCAATACCACTAGACCTCGCTTGCGATAATTATTCACACTCGTGTCTGCTCACCCACTCTGAAAGGAAGACCGAAACTTTCCCAGTCGGCCTCGTCTTTACAAACGCCCGATACAACCAACCTGCAATTGAGCTTGTTGGGGAATCTGCCGGACTTCCGGATCTATTTATTTCTTTCGCTGCCATCTTGCTAGATAGTACCTTGAAGGAGGGACTAGGCGACAATTACCACCACCACTATTCCCTTTCTTTCCATATTTCAGAATAATTCACAACCATGTTCGCAACTCGAGCTCTCCGGCAGGCCACTGCCCACGCTGCCGAGCGCACACCTTTAATCCGCTTCATTGGCAAGCGACAAATTCCTGGTGAGTATCTCCGTATCCCGTGTCTCTCAGCCTAGACTCTAGACATACCCCTCCTCTCGATCCGTTCTTTATTGTTTCCTCTAATTGACATGTCTCACTAGCCAACATCGACCACACCCCTCTCCCGCACCCCGCCTCCCCCACTGGCTCTCTACCAGCCAACTTCGGCAATGGTAACACCCACACTAGCTTCTCTTCATACCGCGACTCGGCTCAACAGCACGGTCCCCTACGCAAGTCCATCGGCGCGCTGTCCGCCTCCAGACTTGGCCCCATCGAGCCGCCCCAGGGCCACTACTTTGACCGCAACCAACTCCCTGAGCGCTTCCGAAGAACGCCACTAACCGCTGCTGAAATCGAAGCCATTGAGACCGGTGGAGCTACTCTCTTCGGTTGAGATCCGACATGAGAGAGGGTTCGAGGAGTGCATGAGGGAACGACTGCGTATGTTAATATGTACGATGAACGACGTTGTATTACCACGACATCGGAAAAGGCGGCTTGGTAATGAGAGAAACGCGGATACCAATTTCTTGAAGCTTTAGATGGCATTCAACAATGATCTGAAGCTAACGGATAGGGCCACGGAGACGAGCCTTGGAAGAGGAACGTTGACAGTGGTCACCGCTCGGATTTCGCTGAAAGGCTCCGGCGAGAGCCCGTCGATGATTTGGGGTTATACCCCCAAGTACTTGTGACAGCTAAAATCGTTGGAAAGGAGCCTAGATCGCTTGAGATTGGAAAGACATAGATTCCATGACATGAGTTTTGCTCTCCTGTATCGTAATGGGAATTTCACTTGAGGCATGGCGCGTTTAGCCTGAGCCTAGCCTTGTATAAGCCAAAATGAATATGCTTCCACAGCCTACTATACGTTGCTTACCGTGAATACACTACCGAATGGGATGTGCTTCTTTTGGATCTGTAGACTAATGGTAAGATCTAATATCCTGCTATTGATTCAATGCTCAATAGTAAAGACTTACGTAGCTAAGATATTATACGGTATTAGATAGCTACCGTCAGCTCGGTTCTCTATAAAATGCTCATAGTTATCTTATTCCATGTACGAAGATTGAAATCTATGATGGAGGACATGGTAGATCAGGTGATACACTCCGAACTAGCCTGGGAATTTAAATCACCTAATGCACATGCCTACGTACTACTGGAAGGAGGAGTAGGTTCCTGTGTATGAAGCTCGCGAGATAGAACATATTCCGGGGCTTGAGTATTACTGCTTATCTTGCTAAGTAGGCGGATCTCTCCATTCCTACCGCCGGGTTGCGTTATTTCGTCCTCATGTAGTCACCATGGAACTCTATACTTGCAAAGGGCAATTGCATTTATACAAAGAGGAGGGAGCGAATTTCAACATTCGAGAAACTGAAGCAAACAAAATGAATCATACTCATATTCGCATGTTCCATGGAGTTTCGCGCTTTAGATTCCTAGGCCTATAATAACTGGATATTAGAAGTGAATGAGACACTCTAGAATATTTTCTTAAAAATTACCAGGTAATTCGGACATGTACCTACCGAAACCCCGTGATCTCGCGACAATCTACGGAACTCCAATTCAATTACAAACGCCAACCCCACGTCATAGGTGCCTTTTTAACGCGCCGTACCGCGCTGTGCTTAAATCATTCCTCCAACCGTCATCCACTCATTCGTCTCTCAATCACATGCAAGTCCATCGTCACATTCCTCTTATTTCCTTCTCAAGGCCATACAAATTCCTTCCTCTCAGCATTGTTTATATCCGATTAACACAGCGTCGCTACTCGACCCAAAAATCCACGATGTCGAACCCGCCATCCCCGGGAAGTTCGACATCGAAGCGCAAAGCCGGCGCA
Source organism: Nemania abortiva (assembly GCA_022578505.1). Taxonomy (NCBI): domain Eukaryota; kingdom Fungi; phylum Ascomycota; class Sordariomycetes; order Xylariales; family Xylariaceae; genus Nemania; species Nemania abortiva. The sequence continues at coordinate 150,557 of MU392566.1, forward strand.
TCCGCCGAGGAAAGGCCAATTTCGCCTCCACCCATCAAGCGGCGGGCGGCGGCACAGAGCACGATATCTCGGGGCGCGGTGGCGAATTTCTTCACGCCGACGTCGCAGAAGCCGCGGGAGCGGACGACGTGGACAGAGCGCGGGGGCACACTGCTCGTCGGCCGGTTTGAGCCCGAGAGTGTCGCAGAGGATAAAGAGAAGGGGAATAAGAGGAGGAAGATTGCGGCGTTCGATTTCGACTCGACGCTCATCGTCTCGGCGTCGGGCAAGAAGTTCGCGAGCGACCCCGCTGATTGGAAGTGGTGGGATGCGGCGGTGCCGACACGGTTGAGGAAGATGTATATGGAGGAAGGGTGGGTTTTGCGTTTCCCTTCTCTTCCTTCGCTTCCTTTTTGGAATATGGAAGGGACATGATACGTATTGTGGGCGGCCATGAGCTATGAGCTAATGGGAGCGCGTGCATAGATACCGCGTCATCATCATCAGCAACCAAGCAGGCCTCACTCTGCACCCAGATCCGAAGGCAAAGGGGCCTAAGAACGCAGGGAAGGGCAAAGTGTCCAATTTCAAGCAGAAGTGCGCGGCGGTCCTGACACAGCTCAACCTGCCGACTACTATCTACGCCGCCACGGCGCGCGACGAGTACCGCAAGCCGCGCACGGGGATGTGGAGGGCGTTGTGCGAGGACTATGGGATCTCCGAGGACGAGGTCGACTTGGAAAATAGTGTCTTCGTTGGCGACGCGGGTGGACGACTCGCGGATGGAAAGAGTTCAGCGAAGGACTTTAGCTGCTCGGACCGTAATTTTGCGCATAATGTCGGCGTGGCGTACAAGACGCCCGAGGAGTTCTTCCTGGATGAGCCCCCGCGCGACTTCACTCGCGAGTTTGACCTGGCTACGTATCCGTACCCTCATAAAATTGGCGACGGTGAGGAAGGAGAGGAGGAAGTACTATTCGAGAAAACGAATAAGCGAGATATCGTGCTGTTCTGCGGCCCGCCTGGAGCTGGGAAGAGCACCTTTTTCTGGACGCACCTCAAGCCCCTCGGCTACGAGTGCGTGAACCAGGACACGCTGAAGAGCCGGGCGAAGTGCTTCAAAGCGGCGACGGGGTTTCTGGATGACGGGTGCTCGATCGTCGTAGGTGCGTGATTTTGATCTGGCAATCCCTGGATTTCGTTTCGTACTTCAGTCTTACAAGTTAGGATGTGGATATACACCTTGTCTGACTCTTAGTACACAGATAATACGAACCCCGATGCCGACGGGAGGAAGGAGTGGATTGACCTTGCGCGGAAACACGACGTGCCTATCCGCTGTGTCTGGTTCAAGATCCCGAAGGCCCTTTGCGAGCACAACGATGCTGTGCGCGCAATGAACAAATCCGTACGTCGGTCCTACCTCCCTCCCCTGTTTTCTCTACGGCCCACCTTGGTCTACATTCTTGTTGTGCCTCCTCCCTTTATCAGCAGAAGGAGACTAACTCGAGCCTTTTGCTTATAGTTAAATCCCGAAGCACGTTCTGCTCTCCCTCCCCTCGCATTCAACAGCTACTTCGCCCGCTTGCGCGAACCCACGGTAACGGAAGGGTTTCAGCATGTTTTACCCATCGAGTTCAAGTTTCGCGGGACGAAGGAGGAGTATGCTGTCTGGGGCCAGTATTGGAGCTGAAGAGATGAGAATTAGAGTTGGTGTGAGATGATAGATAGAAATCGGTAGATATTGCTACCATAGTCAGCATAGATTTGATGATCAAGATACCCCTTATTTGCTCCATATTATTTTCCTTCGAGGCTACTCGTTGCGGAATATGCTGCTCTTAGTCGACTCTTTGACAGTAAGTAGATTTCGATTGATACAGCCACTTTACTTTGAACCTCTAGAAGCGCAACGACGGGGATGATGTGGATGAATCCTTAGCAAGCAGCCAGGACTGAAAAGGAGACATCTTCAGTCAGAATGTAATCGCCTTATAGGCAATTAGCACTCTAGTGGCTAAGGACTCACTGAAAACCAATATGATATTTAGGAGCAAGAATGAGGACATATATTCCATCATCGATCCAACCACTCTTATAAGATTCTTTTAAATAAAGGGGGTATCAAAACTCCAGCTCCTCCACCTCCATCCCACAAGTCGTACACGTCTTAACCGTAAGACCCTCCTCATTCTCGATCACGCGCCCCCATTCATGGACGTGTTTCCCACCATCCAAAACCGTGTCGCCGAACTTCGCCTTCTTCCCCGCCGCAGCCGCCCGTCCCTCTTTCGTATCGAACCGGCCCTGGCCCCGCAGATACGCGTCCGTCCGCGTCCGCTTTTTCAGATCTAGCAACTTCTCTTTGAATTTGGCTTCTTTCCGTCTCTTCTTCTCCGCCTCGCGGCGCTCGAACTCGGCGTCTAGTGCCTCGGCTGACCCCCATTTCGTTTCGAATGCGTATGCCTCAACTTGGTACCGTAGGAAGAGCATCATGTCGTGCCAGTGTGACTTGTGCGGGTTTGGGCGAGAGAGATGAGGGAGAAGCTCCGCGTCTCTTAGTTCGGCTGTTTGCGTATTTTATGTTAGTTAAACCATGTTTAACAGGTAAGTTGGGCGGAAGGGAAAAGGGGAGAGAACAAGAATAGAAACAAACGTACGATCCGTTAGGAGATAATCCTCCCTGCACTCCGTCTTTGTCAACAGACTGTATTTCTCGGGGACCTTCTCCTTGCACGCATTGCACACGGCGCACCCGAACACCTCCTCCCAGACAAAGTCGATCTCGAGCGTCCCGCACTCGCGACACTTCTTGCGCTCGGTCTCGTCCGTCAGTGCGCTTAAGCCAGGCTCGAACGGCCCGGTCTTCTGCCGCCGCAGCTTCTTCAGGAGCTGTAGCCTCTCCCACTGCTGCATCGTCATGCCCTTCGGCCGCTGCTCCTCGGCGGGGGCACCACCCTCGGGCGCTCCCCCTCCTTTCCCATCCTTCGCATTACTACCGCTGGGCCCAGACATGGCCTTGTTCCATGGGTCGTCTTCGGCGCTCAGGAACCCGCCCTTCGTGTCCGTCATCTTGCCGAAGTCGTAGTCGACGAACTTGGTGAATTTGCGCGCGGGCCGAATGGCGCCTTCTTTCTCCTTGTCCCCTGCCGCTGCCCCGGTGCCATCTTTCTGCTGCTGTTGTGCGCCATCTTTAGATGGGGAGGCGGAGGCGGCGCCGTTCACGCGGCCGTCGCGGCTCGTAGACGGGACGGAGCGCGTGGCGCTGGATATCGAGTCGTAGGCCCGCTTGCGCGTGTTGGGGAGCTGGATCTCGGAGGTCGCGATGAAGCCCGAGGGCGTCCGGGACTGCGTGGGTTGGAGGCCGGCGGCCCGCGCTTCGGCTTCTTTTTGGTCGCGGATGGCTTTGGCTTTTAACCTGTTTTCTTCCTGGGGAGACCAATGTAAGTAAGTAACTAGGCTGGACCTTGTCTCGCTTGGCGGAGTGAGTGGTCTGGGACAGAGTGAAACTCACGATACGACGGGTGACTTCGGGTGTAAGCGGAGATGTAACGGCTCTGGTTGATGCGGTAGAGGGGCCGTTGGCGGCGCGGGGAGGCGTTGATGGACGCTCCATGTCCCTGGATCTGTCGTTGTCGTGGTGGAATTAAACAATAGGTATAACGCAGAGCCGTTGGTATGATAAATGTACATAGTAGGATAGGTAGGTATCAGCGTGAATTAGGTAGGGTAGGCATGACAAAGATAGTAGGTATGTAGGCAGCTGGCTAAAGATCGGTGACGTCGGAGGTTTTAGATAGCAAGGTAGCCCGTACGCCTGCTTCTGCGCAAGTTGCCCACTAGGTACTTCTCTAGGCTTACTTAGGTATTAGATACTTTATTACTAACTATCCAGACGCATTTCATAGCTTGTACTAAGGCAACTAGATTTTCCCTCATAGATCATAGGTATTTCTCATCATTTTGCTAGGACTATCTGATGTCGCTAGGTTAGTCGTTGAGCAGCAAGACGAAGTTGGGGAGACACTAGACTAAAGCGCCACGTGCGCGCAAACGGACGGGTCGCATTCCCCATTCATTGAGGCACTTAGAGGCACTTGGACTAATTTGCGAAAAAATTAGAAATAAAAAAGTGTTATTATCTAAAAGCCTGGCTTCGTAACGAATAGCGACTGTGACGATGCAGCATGCGCATTCTGCAAAGCGGCCCAACGTAGTCTTTTTTGAGCATAGGTGATGCAATATGCATGTTTACTGTCCAAGAAAGAAATTAAATAAAAATCCATCTATTCATCCTTGGCACCACCGCGACCGGAACGCTCGGCCGCCTCGACTGCCTTCTTGTCGCTCTGCGCAGTGCCGTTCTGTAGGCCGCTCATGAATCCAGCAGCTTGCTTGAAGGGACGCTTGAGGTCGCCGCTCGCGGGCTTGCCGAACAGGTGGATCTGGACCAGGTTGGCCTCGAGTGCACTCTTGAAGGGGATGATGGACTGGATCAGGAGAGGGTTGGTGTATTTCATGTAGAGGTGCATGAAGCACATCATGGCGAGACCCATGAGCTGCGACCGGAAAGCGGCCTTGATCTGCTGTGCGTCGTAGGCCTGGATCGTCGTCGTCACCAACTTGCCCTCTTCCGAGGATCCCATGGGCGCGGGCTCGACGTATTTAAGTGTGGTCAGATCTACATGCGGAGGCCATATGTCAGTATACTGCCACTTCTTCTCGACATCTCGTGTCGCAGGGTCTATTTATACCTTTCTTCTTGTTGATCTGTAGGAGGACGTAACCGTAGATGGCGGCAATGAGGAGGTTGCTACCGACGTAGAGGGCTCGGACGCCGGTGAGAACGGTAGGGTCGTCGAAGGGGATCTTCTTCGAGACCTGCATCATTCCAAGAATGATGATCAGGTTGGTCCTGTTGGGCGCAAATCATCGTTAGCAGGTGAATTAGATAGACGATGGAGGCTAGATGCCAGATCCGGTGAGACCACGCGACTTACACCTGAGGACTGAGGACGGCCATTTTTGCGATTGCGATGAGATCACAACAAGATCGAAATGAATGGCGAAAGAAGGGAGAGTCAATAAGCCACCTGGAGAAGCGAAAAGAGTGATGATGGGGAGGAATAAACGTTGTGGTGGTGGACAGGCGACGGTTAGACTTAAAGCGCAATTATGTCTTGCTCCGCTGTGGATTGACTGTAAGGCGAAGGGAAGTGGATAGAGGACAGTGGAAGGAGGAAAAAAAGATCGGAAAGTTTTCACCACCACTAATCGCGACACTACCTAAAGCTTAGGGGTATACCTTAACTAAGTACCTACCTAGGTACATAGCAGTCAGTGGTACTAGATAGCTGTCCACCAAAGATTGGCTGGATGGATGGCGACAACCAATCCCCTGGTATGCCGGGGCTGCTGTGCTGTAGACCCCTGAAGGATCCCTGAAGACCCTGTCAAGAAACCGCTGTAGCGGGAGGCTCTAATTTAGCGCTGGGATGCGCTAAATGCCGCTAAGCGCAGCTCTGTGTCAATTCCATGTCAATTGAGAAAGGGTGGCGAAAAGGACACTTGTTCTAGATGCGTTCGAGACATTCCTGTTACCCACGTCTGTTGCTTCTTTATCGCTGGTTTCCTATCTGGTCCCTTTTTGGACGACTCAAACTCCGTTTTCATGGACAAAACCAAGCAAACATGAATCTTTTGCAAGATCTGTTGTATTGTGCTCTGCTATGGATAAGGACGGCGGTTCAAATCAGTCTTCACGACTGCCTACGTACCTGGTCTATGTTACCGTGGTTTATAGGTTTGTAATGCTTCTTCATCCCACTTGTATGTTTGTCCTGCCTGTGAATGTTGGCGTCAGAGCAGACAGTCTGATGTCTCTTATGAGTAATAGCGGGCTTTAATCGAAAACAAGCGGAAGAGGAGCATTCAACATGTATTCGCTCCTGCTTCCTTGGGCAAGCCTGACAGGCTTTGAGGAGGCCTTATACATGCTTGCTTTAGTATAAAAGCAAGTGGGGCAAGCAGCACAACGACTTTAATACATAATGAGCATGGTGACCGCTGTGTCTTTCTGGGAGATTCCGATGTGAGCAGGAGGTCGTGGGAATCGCCCGTGCCGCTCCTATGATGCTGGTTGGTATTTATTTGACCTTGTTTCTCTGTGCAATGGACGTGTTCTGTGTGCGAACGAAGCCTCACCATTTCAGAGGGAACTACAACAGAATAGGGGATCAGAAGGAGGAAGAGGCGAACAAGAAAAAGGGGATACTACCCTTAGGCATCGTACAGATTGAGCGTCGGCTAAGGGAGGATCTTGCGAGGAAGAAGAAGCCGGGAAAACAATCACTCCGCAGATCCAGAGCAATGTCTCAACCGCCGCAGCATACACAGTCACCACCAGGCGAAGAACCACGATGCCCGCGCCCCTGCTGTGCGCAAAACGCCGTTCCGTCGACGCCGGGTAATCCCAGTCCCCATCAAGGAGTCAGCCCCCCTACTTGTAGTCAGGAGGCTCAGCATCAGGAAAATGTACGGCGTGAGGCGGTGCCATTGAGACAAATTTACATACACCCCTATTCCATAGAACACCAACGCTTCGCCGTGGTTGACTACAGCATGACCTGCCACGGCCGTCATCCCGATCCTTATCCGGTCTGCTACATGGCCGTTGCCCCCAATGCCGCAACCCCGAGGGACATTGAAACCGCCCTGGCTGATCGCCCGGGCTTGGTGGTTATGGCCAGACTGACGGAAAATAATGAGTTGGCTTCTATTCTCAATTTCTCGTGCATCCGGACTCTATGCAATGCGTCGTTGCAACTGGAGATACGGGACCGGCAATAGCTGAGTCGAAAATGCGCGAAAGGGGTGAAAGAGATCGATCACTTCATGGGGTTCATGTGTTGGGTGTCATAGTTGACGGGCAGGAGTCCACGAGGCCTTCGGCAGGTAGGCATGGATACGGGGAGGGTCATACTTAACACGGAACACTCAACCGCAACATGCACAGTTAACGTCAAGAGCATATACTCAGAGCTCTCGATTCACCCGGGAAACAGGAACGCACAAGATTTGATTCCCCCAAACTAATAAACTATCTGTCAGAGCACTTGCCCAGCCCAACCATGTGTCTAACTGTATTATCCTACATAGAATTCCTGCCCGAAACCCCTGATATTCGAATATTATCTACCGCTCTTGGGATCGGACCGAAGCCCTTGGTCACGGTCGGATTTAAGATGAAAGGAAAGCGTGGAGAGCGGCTGGCAACAGGCCACCTCATATATGTTTCTCCAGACCCGTGGTATCCCGTCTCCCCCAAGACTCCTATCCCAATCTGCCTCATCCTGCGCCACCTCCGCCACGGCGCTGTCGTCCGGCTTGGGCTGGCCGAAAACCGTCTTCAAGTTCTCTAGTATACTTATAACCGGCTGTGCATTATAGCACGACGTGCCGCCACAGTTCCGGCTTTTCCAGTCTTCCCACGTCCCAATACTCCGTCGTCGGAGCATGAACAGCACGCCCTCCTCTATATCCAGCAACGCCGTGGCCCACCCCTTCAGCAACTCCTTCGCCATGTTTTCGTACCTGGCCATGGCGTCGGGCCCCTCTGGGGTGTGTGGCTCACTCGAAAACTTGTCCCGCAACCGAACCAGGGACGACTCCACATCATAGTATAGCTTCTCTAAACGTATCAGGCGATTAGTTAGTGCCGGGAGCGCGTTGTGTTGCCGCTGCTCCCACACGTTATTCCTGAGCGAGTGCTTGAGCAACGGCTGCAGGGCCGTCCGTTCGTGGCCCAGCGCCGCTGCCACATTTCCCTTAATGTCCCAGGCTCTGAAGAGCCAGGCGTGCGTAATCGCGGCGTCCTCCAGGATGGCTCGCGCCGCGAGTGTCAGCGCGTCGTAGCTGTGGTTGTCGACGGGGTGGGTCATCGTCGCCCACGGGCCTTCGATCGTCCAGTTGGCTATAATTTTCAAGTCTGTGGAGAGAATAGCGTTAGGGCTGGGAAGAGAAGAAGACTCGAATAATCGCCGCATCACGGCTGCCCAGTACTTACCTATCTCGCCCGTTCTGGTATCGTTTATAACCTGTCCGTTGGCGGAGACGTACCCGGACGCCGCGGAACGAACAATCTCTGCTATGAGCCGCTCGCGCGTACGCGTGAATCCCTTCCACTCCCATCTGATTTTTTCTAACCGTTGAGACCGGGCCATGGTGAGGTTTTTCCTTGCGTTATAGCTTATCTCCTCGTGGAGCGGCAACTTTGTTTCCGGAGGTTGGACTGCAGAGTTCATGATCTCGAGGGCCTCGGTGGCCTCGTCTACGTCGACGAACCAATCCTCGTAATGCTCATTTGCCGACATGAGGTCGGCGTAGTCGCGCCAGAAGGACCTTATTACCTGGAGCTCCGACTCCTCCGACTCCTCTGGTTCCTCTGGTTCCTCCGGTCGCTCAGGTTCATTTCCATAGGAGACACGCGCTTCTCTAGGCGCAGACACACGCTGATATGCATCCTGTACCGCTTTGGGGTCAAATATCTCCAAGGCAGCGATCATCAAGTAGCAGAGTACTAAGCCTAGTACGACAAACCATACTGTCTGTATTCTATTTTCCCTTCGTCGACGCCGCGCCATTGTCGCCGCTCCTGAGGACGATCCATACGCGGGGTCTAGCTGCGATTCTCGCACACCTTGGCGTTGAGGTATGGCCACACGGGGGGAATACAGCGGCTGGTCACGATAATACCGGTTTAGGGACATTTTATGCACATGAGGTTTTCTTGCCGTGTTGTTATAAGATGAGAGGGTTGGCTATTACTCTCATAATAGTGACTATGGGTGAATGAGGGGTTTCAGAGTAATGCTAATCGCATATCAAACAGAGTATTTTAACACTGGGGGGCGGGAGGGAAAATGAATCGCAACCAGTCCACGCTCTATGCTGTATATAACGCCTTGTCCAGCATTGCTACTATATATGAAAATTGTTCGTTTGCGGAAATAGAGGGCTATCTTTGTTTGGCTCTCTCCGTCACATGAACAACTATCCCCCCTAATTATCAGGTTATGGCGAATAGTACGGGCTTTGTGGTTGAATAGGCTTACTTAAGAAAACAAAGACAAGTTACTTAACATTTTACAGCAATAGATAAGCTCGATGGGTTTGTCGATAAGTGCGCTGTGCATGTAATTACTGGAGACCTTAATATAGTTTTCTAATAGCATGAGCTCGCCATATCGTTCATATCTTTCCCTACCCGTAGAGTGAAAGTAGTTTGAGTAAGAGTAGAGTTTACTGTTTATATGCGTGGAGCTCCTGTTCAAAGCCTCCGATACAAAACCTCCCGGGAAGACGTGCGTTCTTTAATTACCCTTACAGTTCAGAATTACATCAATCATACGAGCCAGTTATCCTCTATCGATGTTAAACATTAGTTAGCAATGTATGCTACTAGTAAAGCTATTTGAACCACAATATCTCCATTCTGAACACTGTTCCGTCCCCCAAATAATTACACGTCTCTCATCTCCCGGTGAAGGCCTCCGGAGGTCGTTATATGATATTCATGTAAGACGCGCGGCGCTCCTCCTGTGAGCAATCGTAGTGAAGGTAAGGCGCTACCAGATAGCGTGTCTTCGGCTCAATAAGAAGTCAACTAATTGATAAGGTACACTCTGCCTAAGCCTTGAGAGTGTTATGCTCTGTGACCAATTACTTGTAGTTTTCGCAAATAAAGAGCTAGAAATGAAGGTTGAGATGTTACTCGAATTGAACGTAAAACTCGCTCAGCAGTTACAACTGGGGATAGTTCGTATAAAACAGAGCAGCAGCGGTTCTAGTTATATCAAGCAGCGACAAGAGATATGGATATGCAATGGTTTGAGAGCTTCATTTCTATAGTACAGTTAATAACTCATTATAATACCCTAACGCTGTGACCCTTCAATACAAATTCTTCAATCATTGCACACGGTATTTGTCTCATGCTAATCGACCAATCGCTCAATCAAACACATCAGTCGCATACCGCACGTTCCGCAACCCCTCCCACCATTCTTTTACAGTCTCCTCCGTCGACTCGCTGCCGCGCTCCTTCTGCTTGCTCACGACGAGCTTGATGACCTCGGCCTTGACGCCCTCGCCAATGGCCCGCGAGCCGCAGATATACAGCCTGGCGTTCTGCTCCCACAGCGGGACGACCTCGTCCTTGTGCGTGGCGATCAGGTCCTGCACGTACTTAGCCCCATTAGACTTCTCCGTAGCACGGCTGTAGGCCCGCTTGACCGTCACCGCCCCGGCCGCCTCCCACCTAGCGAACTCCTCGGCGTACAGGTCGTCGCGGCCCGGGCGCCGGCACCCGACGAGAAGCAGCGCGGGCGCGAGCTTGCGGCCTGCGGAGATCATCTCCGCGCGCTCCTGCATGAAGCCGCGGAATGGGCTGATGCCCGTGCCCGCCGCGATGCAGATCACGGGTGTGCTCTCTGGGTTTTGTGGAAGATGGAATGCCGCGTGCGACTGGCGCACCGCGACGTGCAGCTTGTCGCCCGGCTCGAGCGAGTCCAGGTAGGACGAGGCGACGCCGACGTGCGTGCCTTGTCCGGACTTCGAGGGCGCTTCGAGGACGGCGAATGTTAGCGTCACGTGGGATGGGTTCCAGAGCGGGGATGAGGAAATGGAGCTGTGAGTCTGTTAGTGAGATGTACTTCGTTTTATATCTGAGGGGTATAGGGGTTAGCATACTATTGCCGCACACGCATGGGCGGGAGCATGGCGAGGAACATTCCGAGGGGGAGCTCGAGGGCGGGGAATTTCTCTAGCAGATCGAGCACGGAGATGCGCTTGTCTAGCACCTCTGCGTAATCCTCGGTTGCGAATTTCTTCAAGGCGTCCTTGTCTGCTTGGTCGGCCGCCGTCTCTGCCAAGGCGAGGATGTTCTATTCTCGGTGTAAGTGACTGCTGTTCTTTCGTAGAGATGAGTGTTGCTTCGCTTGCTTACCCTCTTTGTTGCTGGTTGGGCCAACTCGACGTATGCGCTGAAGACGCTCTGCGCTGGCATCGACGTCTCCGTAGGCAGTGCGGTGTTTGCGGCCCCTGCGATAGTGATGTGGGCATCCCATGCTAGGTGGAATCGCCGCATCACGCGCTGTACCACGGACTTAGGGTTGATGGGCAGAACGGCTAGATAGTCGCCTGATCGGTATGTCTGTCCGCTGGGTAGAGCGATTTCGATGTGCTTCTTGACGGGCTCACCGTCCGCTGTTAGTTTGTAGGTGTCTACCACGAATGCTTCCATCACGTCCTGACGAAGAGTCGATGTTCGCGGGTTCGTGATCTCTACGCTCAGGCCGGTTGATTGTGCGTCTTCTCCCTTTGAATTCTCGGTGCCGTACTTTTGATGGAGAGCTGGCCAGAGCACGTTGTCTTCCCATGTCTCGAAGTCGGTGAAAGTGTCATTCGAACCGGCGTCTGAGAGGCCTATCTCGGCGATTCGAGTAGCACCGTTCTCTTCGAGCTTGGCGTCGACGAGTTTGGGGATACGGTGGAATGTCTGAGCCCAATCGTGGTGACCTACACCGAAGACAACGTAATCCACTCCTTCGAGCATGCTCTTGTCTTTAGAACTGGTAAGCCAGGAGCAGAAGAGGGCCGCGTTGTCCGGGGGCTCTCCTTCATATGAGGCTGTGATGATGATCACCGGCTGGTTCTTGGGCAGCGCGCCGTTAGCTGTGTCCAAGCAGTCAACCTTATCGACCCTGAAACCGTGACTGGCAGCATCACTAGCTAGTCGTTGAGCCAATGACTCGCAAGTACCACTGTTGCTGCCGTAGAGCACGGTAATTTTCTGCCCCTTTCCTGCTGAGAGCGATGAGTCTTCTGCGTGCAATTTGGATGATTCTTGAGATAACCCTCTGCCAGCCAAACGCTGTTCTAGCTGGGTTGGTGTCAGACCATCACGAATGATAGCTCGCATATAGAAGTTGTCGGGCTTGATGGTCAATGTCTGCTTAATAGCCAAATTATAGGTGGGATCGTGCATCACGAAGTTAAAGTTCTGGAAGAGCACAGCCATAGCCAGGATTGCCTCCTGCATGGCAAAGGGTCGGCCAATGCAGGCTCGGGCTCCGTTTCCGAAGGGCTTCCAAGCGTGCTTGGGCAACTTGTTGAAAGATTCGTCTAACATCCTCTCCGGTTTAAAATCGTGAGCATCATCGCCCCAAACAGCCGGGTCGACATGAGCGCGGGTAAGGAACAGCCCCATTGGCTCGTTCTTGGCCACGGGGTATCTTCCAGCTAACAGCTGGTCCTCGAGGGAGACTACACCGAATAGCGGGATGGGTGAGTCGAGTCTTAGGGTTTCACGTAGGACCTAGAAAGGGGGTCAGCTGAGCTTCTTAGTCCGTAGCATGCGGATACACACAGCCGTGATGTAAGGGAGCTTCGATAGATGGTCAACGGTGATAGGGCCCTTTCCGATGACCTCATCGACTTCTTTCTGGACGTTCCGATACGCATCTGGGTTCTTCAATAGTCGGTAGAAGGCGAATGACAGCGTCCCTGAAGTTGTCTCGTGGCCAGCAATGAGAAAGGTGATGAGATTATCGATGATGCTCGAATCGCTCATGTGTTTCCCTGTCTTCGTATCGACTCCATTGAGCATGGCGTTCAAGAGATCTTTGCGGTCATCCGGATTCTTCTTCCTCGCCTCGAGGACTTCTTGGGCTGTATTCCTCAGAACTTCGATATCTTTCCAGTATTGAGCGTCGTCTGCCCGGTAAAAGAAAGAGGGTAGCACCCTACGCGGCCGCTTTCCAGACTCGACCAAAAACCCACCCATTGCCTCGATCATGGGGTGGAGCTCCTTGGTGTAAAAACTATTAAAGCGGAAACCCATAGAGCACAGAGCGAGGGTATCAAGCGCCAAGCGGGTGAAATCGTCCGATGCCGGAATTGGCGTGCTGGGTCCATAGCGAGCAAACTTCAATGCCATCTGAGTTGCGATGTCATGCATCTCATCGAACATGCCACGAATAGACAAGGGTCCGAACCTGTGAGACGTTAGTACTATTGTAATGTCTTAGACTGTACCACATGTGTTATGAAAACCGCCGGTGTGGACAATCCATTACGAAAACACGAAGTCACGTACTACGCTATGATCAGTACACATCCCAATACCATGACTATGGAAGATCGCAATAACTTACCGCTGGCATCAACACACGATGTGCAATACCCCAGTTCTCCTCGCCTGGTCTTGCCTTGGGATAGCCGTTAGCTTGTAGTAGACCAAGACGATGGCCAAGACGTAACTCACTGTAAAAAGTCCATCATGCACTCCATTTCTGATTTGCTATATTTCTGGTGAGCGGCGGTCAATGCATGATGAGCAAATAGAGGACCGACGGACCTCGAGCACGCCGTTCGGTATTTTAGTGAAGCGCTTCTCATCACACAGCTCATTAATCAGTCGATGGCTATTCGCCATGACTATGGTCCTCGAGCCAGGCAAGTGTAGACGATAGATCTCGCCTATGAAGCAAGTCAGTGTGCTGCTCTCCCTATACCTTAAGTTGCCAGTCATATTTTGAATAATTATACATACCATACTTGTCGGCGAAATCGCAAAAAGAACGGCGTTGGGCTGTTGGGTCGATTTGGGTAGCGTTTCCGACGATGGGGAGACCTGGGGGTGAGGGTATAGGTGTTATTGTTGACATTTTCTATGATGGCTAACGTATGCGTGTATGTTCGTGTGTGAATAACTTGAACTCTCCTCTCCGCCTCAAGACGCGATAGCAGGGAGACAGTAATATATAAAATTCTCAGCTCGCATTGAAGGTGTTTGCTTGGCGCCTGATACAAGAATTAGATCGGACTCGGTTGTACGGTGTGCCATCGGGGCAATGCTAGACCCCGCTGCTAGTCCCAGCGGTGATGGCCGGGATTCGCGCCTTACGCAGCGCCGGGAGCTATGATGCAGAAACACTGGAGCCATATCTGGAGACATGTTCGACGAACCGAGGACGACTCTCCTCGAGGCCAAAGTGAATTACCTAATACACGCTTGGCTATCTATCTACACGCGTACATAGGCTAGGTAAACTACAATTAAGTGGAGTTGCTATAAGGCTGAAGAACCGAGGCATCTCTTCAACCCTGTTCAAGATCCTGCCAAGATAGATACCTACCTAGAGTGGGAAGTGTAATGTCAGCAAGGAGGCCGATAGATAATGCCTAGGTATGCTGTACAGATACCTAGTGGCTAGTCATCAGTCGTTAGTTACGATAGAGACGACCCACTCGGGGGAGCCGAGGAGACTCAATGCTAGTTAGTACCAATACTCTTCGTTTGTTATTGAAAGTTCAGGACAGATAGATAAGATGGTGGGAATTCTTGTCGGTCGAAATAACTCGGTCTTCCGACTTTCAAGGTCTCAACACCGAATATATTTTATGGCGGGGGCTACTGGTGTCCGTCGTCGTCGTTCGTCGCAAGAAACTGTATCCGCCGGCCTAATTGAAGACCCATGGACCGTTCCCAACTCCAACGTGACGTAAAACTTCAGGGCGGACCAACGCATATGCATATATTAGTAAAGTACGGAACGTTGCCGTCATATCCCCAAGCACCCACGCTAGTTGGTTAGCGGGTACCCAGCCCATAACACTTGGCGTTGGTCAGACGTAGCGCACGTTTTAGACTTCGTTTGGAATGTTATTATGCATGTATTTTGGTTGAAGCTGCGCCAATGACGAAGTCGGTCTGGCCAATATGGTTACGTAGCCCTAGTATGATTGAACCAATTGCATTATAAACAAGCAGCATCCCTTCGAAAGGTTTGCCTAGAATTGCTATCCCTATATTGAGGCCTCATGCCATCCCATTAAACGTGAAACATAGTTGACCGATCCCGATTCCGAACCCGAATTAGACTCTCTAGTCTAGCCCGGATAGATGTAAGTGCGTGTGGGGACATTTTGATATTTCCTTTTTCTGGGTCAACCACCTCCACCTTTCTGGTATCCCTACTTAGACGGAAGCATGTCATGACTAGCGTTTCGATCTTATATGTATGTTGCTTTTCCCATCATATATCCATGAGGAATAGGATACGTATGTGGCCGTTCGGGGACGTCGCATTGGGACTGTCGCTTTTCCGCCGGGATGTCAGCCATTGAATACCGAACTACTGGGCTTTCGTAGCGTCTCTTCTCCCACATAAAGCGTATTCATACCTGCCGGCATACGCCACACAGTTAGCTTATTCGTAGTGTGATATTTTGTGGAATTGGACGCGGGAAGCCGGTCATAAGATGTCAAGCAAGCACCTAGCTATGCCTGTCGTTTGACATTAACAGTTTGTTGCTCTAACCGGGCATTGAGGCATACTGTAGGCATTGCTTAGAGGATAGAGGTCATTTCCTGGCTAGAAGACTGGTAACATGCCCAGATAGGTTTGATCCATAGTTACCTATTTGCCTGTTCTCTACGCTTCTAGGAGCGGGTCTTAGGTATTACCTGCATAACTCATCCCATCGAACAAATGGGATTGTCTTTAAGACACCCTTAACTTGAGACATATTGATGATAGCCCCTCGAACATTCCGCAAATTCGACGGTTTTATACCCCTCTTGAGAACTAGTCGGGTCGCGTTAAAAAAAAGTAGATGCACCTAAATTAGCCTACAGACTAATGTAAGTTTAACAAGAACTAGCGTGCCAAGCGAATAGGTATGTTAAACTGCTCGACTGCGGACTCGGTTTCTAGTGGGAGATAATCACCGAGGTTTCTACTCATCACCGAAGCTTTTATTCGGAGTAATTGTTAAGCGCCGGAGAGACACCGTGAGTAGAAGTTGCGGTGCTGGCCTCTCTTCCTCGCAACAATTCTGCCGCTATACGTATCCAGGGAGCTAAGCCTTGAAACTCCAGCACAAAAATCCATGAACGCGGACCAGAGACGCTCTCTTGCAGAGTATACCACCGCTCCCAACATTCTTCCAATACTAGCTTCCTCAGAACCTCGCCCGGATCGGCGCCTCGCGCTAACCCTGCTCGTGCATGCTCAAACGCCCGGTTGAGGGCATATGATGTCAATGCAGGATACTCCTCTAACATTTGGGATACAGCCGAGTCCGCCACGGAACTCCGGGACAACGTGCTGTTGCTGAGAGATGGCCCGATATTCACTGCATGATTGGCATATGGGGACTTGTATGGATTCCGAGGTCGACGCAAAGCCCTTCTTGGGACCCTTTGCTCCTCCCATTCCTCTCTGATGCGGTCGTCAACAAGGATCGTGAGACCAGTTGCCATAATTACACTATGAGAGAGAGGTCAGTCAATATTTCATGGCCGTGTAACCGCAAAGGAAAGTAGAAGAGATTACTCTGCGATGCCTTCCGCATTTTTAAAGCTGTTACTATCAATAAGCCGCATGAGGTGCGGAGGAACCCAGGCTCCAGCGAGGCGATCAGCGGCGATTCTCTCAGGCGATCCGGCCACTGGATCAATAGTCGCAACCGGGTCTTCTCTATCACTGCCCCGAAACAAATGGAACGAAACGGAGTCCTCGTCCAAGACCCGATTCCAGCTATATTCTGTCCCCCAATAGCCAAACTGATAACTTCGAGTTTTTCGACTATTCACATATTGTATTTCAATCGTCGTATAATTCTTGAACTCTAGCCGAATCAAGTCGGTAGGCTGCAGATCTTTAGTATCACTAATATTGTTATCCACGGATACCCAAGGACTGTAACCGGCGGTGGCGGCCAGGGAACGACGAGCATCAACAATATCGGGTTCCAATTGACGGTCGGTTGACCGATCACCAAGTCTTTTGATGGCTTCTGTAAATGAACGTTGTAATATTGGGCGGTTGTCGGGTCCCACGTATTTCCGCCTTGACTGGCTAACCTCACAACCAGAATCACGACAATAACGTCGTAGCGAAAACCTCCTTTTGGATAAGTCGTACATTCGCAAATGAAACAATTGAAAGCGTCTGCCTAGTTCATCAGGCATTAGAGTCTCGACTGTGAGGTTCATATTACTATCAGAAGCAAAATCGGCATGCTGAATAGTAAGATAGTCCCCAGACGGGAATAAATCGGCAAACTCTTTAGGTGTGGAAGGCTGTGGGTTTCGGGGGATCATTTCTGGGCTTAACAGCGGCAGTTGTGGTGGCAGCGGTAGCCCTCTAAAGTCGAGGCTGTCAGACTCCCGCGCGGCCTCTTCATCTTCAACATCGGTTCCAGTCTGCTCGTCGTCGTCTTCCTGAAAACGGTATTTTCCAGAGTGTGACGAAGCCGATGACATAAAGCTTGTGGCGCTCCTATTGCGCCGGAGGTGTGACTTGTTTTGTATTGTACTCTTATTTTTGGCTCTGCCTCGAGAAGCCTCAATCTGTCTCCTCGCCTTAATAAGTCCGTCAAACTCCGAGATGCTAAGATAAGCCAGGCAAGTACTTGTGATGGAAAGATGACCGCCCCCTAGGAAATCATAACTGCTATACTTCATATGTAAGCAATTGGCACGACCGCTGATAAAAAACTCGGTCACTGTCTCGTGAATCGGTTGGACGACACGACTATCACCGAGAGTGCTATCAAGAGACCCCGCACCGGCTCTAAGTGACTCAAAATCACCGGATGTCGTCGTGTCGTCAAAGCCTTTAACCTCGACCAAGCCTTGCGACAAATTCCTAATTCTGCGTTCCAACTGGGCATCCGTCTTGGTGTAGTAGTCGGAGTTCCTCCACTCTCTCAGCGACGCCGGGGGCTTCTCGCGGATGAAGGCGAGAATATGATGCCATTCGCGAACCCGCAGGCGGTCGGTCGCCAGTATAGCCCACTCAAAAAGGCGCAAAGCTATCATGCGGTTTTCTGGATCTATATCTGCGATAATCTGTTCGTAAAGACTTTCAAGAGACTTAGGAAGAGACTCTGTACGTTTGAGGATGTACTTGATGTTCTCTCCATTTTCGACATCTTTCAGAATGCCATCGACGGCTAAGACTACCCAAAGAAAAATACCATTAGATCTTTCAAAGATCGTCCTTATTAGGGTTTCTCTATCTTCGTCGGAGATGTTAGCCAACTCGAACTTTTGGTGCATGTAGTGACGAATATCAACGTCATTATACGTCTCCATGTGAATCTCGAGAGAACCCTTAACCGTGATAGAAGGGTATTCCCGCCTTGAGATGCAGACGTCCAGCTGCACTCCATTGTTGTGGGCCTTTCTAGTAAGTTGCGCCAAGAAGTAGCCCATGTTGATAGCATCGCTCGAGTCACATTCGTCGAGAGCATCAACAAAGATGATAGTTCTCTGAGGTGCTAGAGACGAAGTCGAGAAGATTCTTTCCAAGTTAGACTTGAGGATGTCTAGATATGACGTTGAATCTGATGACTCTAGCACCCGTAGGTTCGCCTGCGTATAATCTTGGAATACTGCGAGAGAAGCGGGGTATTGAATTCCAAGCTGGTACAAGAGAGACCGGACAACCCCCGTAGCAGAGTGCTGAAGTAGTTGGCCCCTACGGTCAAAGAAATGGCATAGGACACAAATGTTCGTATTTTCGCGGAAGCGGGCGCGGGTGACCTCAAATGCGCTTTTCATTAAGGTTGACTTGCCCGAGCCGGGCTTTCCTATTATCTGGAGTAGTCCAAGGTGGGAATCGATGTTTCTTCTTTCTATCCAAGTATTGAAAGATGCCGTGTCGAGCAGCCAATGGCAAGTATTGTCTGCGGGTGCAGCGATGGAGAGTTGCCGAAAGAGCGCCTCTGCAAATTTGAGGTGCTCAAGTTTACCTAGGCCCGTTTGGTTACCATTAAGCCTAATCCAACGACAATGTTTCATGAAAACAATAAAGAAAAGTACCTTGATCATCATGAGTGAGGTTGGCCTCGGGGAGGTGCCGGTCGACCACAGGAGTTAAGGCTTTGGAGGTTAAATTTGTATAAATCGCGCGCAGCTCTGCGGCCACCTTTTTGTAATTTGGGTCTTGTGTGCCTATATATCTACACATAGACCTGTGATCACCATCAAGGGTTTCGGCTCGCTCACGCGAGTCGCCTAAACAGGATGAGACGTCGGGGACTACCTTATATACCGATGGGGTCAGTAGTTGTTCCGTTATAGGTACTTAAAAGTAATTGGGAGTTATAACCTTCACCATTTTAGATTGCCCTAGCCGTATTGGAAGCTTTAGCGGCAGGCCCTCCTGGAATGTCTTGACTTGGAAATTGTACTTAAACCATAGTGAAGAGAACACATCTTGGCAACGTTCCAGGTCTGAGTTTCTAAGGGAAAGGCTGTCGAGGACGCGCGAATTCGTGTCCATCAGTAATAGACTGGCAGCTTTGCGCGCGATTTCGCCCGCGCCTGCTGCCGTACTGCCTCTATGTGGCGTTCCTAGAAACACGACGCCAGTCGTGCTCTTGAGAATGTCCTCAATGTCCTCACTGTTGGACGTAGAGCACACTGCCAGGCTCTACAGAAAGTACTAGTCAGTCTAAGGCTTCTTGAATTGAAAAAACATAGATCGGGGTGTACCTCTTTGACGACAATCCCGCCCAAAGAGTGAGTAACAAACAAGACTGGCCTTGCTAAGGGTCGCGCTCGGGACAACTCATTCACAAGATCCTTACTATGAGCAAATATACTGTTCTTGTTGACCGCTCCAGCAAACTGATGCTTAGCTATGACTGTATCGTAGCCAAACACTAGAATTCGCGCCTCCGGGAGCTCCGCAGGAAGGAGATCACCCGGCCAGAAGACATAGGAACCCTCCTCCCGCGGTGTTGAGTTACGCACGCGCTTAAACCTCCACAGCCGAGTAAGAAGACTTTTCTGTTTATTTTGAATCGGGCCATCGTCAAGGGCCTTGCCTTTGTACTGCGGTGGAAGTTTTCCCCCGTGGAAATTCTGATGACCGACTTCGACAGCCCAAGTCTTGAAAGGGTGGCCTTGTAGACCGTGAACAAATATGATGCTACTCGAACCCTGTGTTACTCATCCCATTTAAATTATATACTGTGGCACGAACAACTTACTCGAGAACTGGCTCCACGCCCTCCGGCTCGTACACAACAGATAACCCGGTAGCTGTCACGTCCGTTTTGGGGTAGGCTGACCCTGAAGCCTGAGCTTCCCCCGCCCCGGTATTCTGGGGGGTAGAAGCTTCATCTTTTCCTACCCCGATACCTTGAGGAGTAATGAAGGGTTCATTCCTCGTATGCGCTTGTCCTGTTGGATTCATTTGTTGACCTTGAATATTTGACAGGAGGCATTTGCCCAGGCAGCCCAATGTCGGCAATTTCTCCTTCCTATGTACAGCGCCTACCGTACATGTACACTAACTTACCCAGGTTAGTCAGCTTATTATCAAATGCGGCAGTGCTTGCGGCGGTGCAGGTACCTAGGTCAGTAAGCCAGGCCAGAAGAAAATTTCATATCACCCGAATAATCGTATGGACCTTCTTAGTTTAACACAGAATAACCACACAAATAAACCTATTCGTAATGCAACATATATATAATGTATAAGAATAGGAGTAAGATATTTATTTATTTATTATTAGCTTATATGTGGTTTATGGTGATATAATTAAAGCAACTAATAGTTAATGCCTGTCTTGGGGTGTGACGTTTTCTTCCGGCTTCGCTTCTACCTAGGTATTTTGGCCCCAGAATCCTCGCTCTGGCTACTAGGTGTTATCGGGTATTCTAAAGATGTATTGTGCTATCATTGGGCAACCTCACTACGATCGTTACCGACGCAATCGATGCACCGGTTACAACTATCATTACCACCCTCAAATTACAGATAACCGCTAGTTGAGTCCCCTAACCTAACTATTTTTTTATTAGATTGCCTGAGAGAGTAAGTTTTAGTACGGCACTATGAGATGTAACACTTCCGAATGCCCAGTGTTCATACCTGGGCTTCATGCTAACTATTGACTCTTATCTCTCGTTATTAAAGCCAACAGGTGATTGTCGCCTTTATTAACGAAGGGGATTTGAATACCGAGTGCTTGACTTCCGATTGGCAATGTACGACAGCGCTTATGAGTCTGATTGCCTCGTCTATCGAATGGAATCCCGGTTCGGCGGTTAACGACAAAGCATGATCGAACTTAAAAGTACCTATTGACGAGAATGACATTTATAAAACACAGTCGTGCGCCGAAAACCCGAACTCGTGAGAGACAAACCATTGTTTATATACAGCTTTGGCTCATATAACCAAAGAGCCGAGTTCTCAAATATCTAACACCCACTATCAGCCTCTTTATCAGCGCTCGATAGTTCAGCGATGGGCTTAGCAGCCGGCATAGATAGCTACAGGGGACCGAAATTAGCAAACATTCTCACTACTATCATTGTTGTTTAGTTTGAAAAAAAAAGCAACTTACACTGAGCGAAAAGAGTGTAGGTATCAGCATGGTTCAGGTTCTGCTCAGCAGAAAGGCTCATGATGAAGTCGTACCCGTATCCGCCGTAGTCGTCAGTGCCGGCGACCGAAGACAAGTGAGTAGTTTCGTGGAGGACGGTGGTCTGCTGGTCCTGGGCATGGCACTCGCTGCTCGCGGCGGGAAGCTCATCGAAGAAGATGGGACAGTTGACCATATATCCCTCGGAAGGCAGGGTGCTACGGACATGGATTGTCAGTTTTAATGGCTATCTCTAGCAGAGGGAATGGATGGAGTGCTTACTATGCGATAACACCGTCGCTGCAGGCGCCGTACACATCCGAGCAGTAATAGGGAGCACCGGAGGTTGTGCTACTGCACTCGTCGGCAACGTTGTTGAAGACTTCCACGACCTTCGAGCGGGTGTCTGCGTCCGCGTTCTTGAAGTACTCGGTGAGCTTGTCGTCGTCCGACTCGGCGACAGACGCGGCCTGCTGGGCGAGGTCGGCGCAAGCGTTGATACCATCGACGGTAGCGCTCGCTTGATCGCTGCTGCAGTCGTCTTGGACTTCCTGGCGCTTAGCAATGCCGGCATGGAAGGTCTTAAAGACCTTGGAGGCGGCGATGCCGTCAACGGCAGTCGAGACCAAGTTGCTCGAGTAGCGGACGAAGCCAGAGATGTTAGTGCTGTTGACCTTGGCGTAGTGCAGAGCGCCCTCGGCAATGAGGTCGAAAACGCCGCCCGCGCTTAGGTCGTGCAGCTGGGCAACATCAAACTCGGACACAATGGTTTGCCCGGCGGGGGTGACCTGAAAAGAAGACTCCTTGAGACCGGTCTGCTTGACGCGAAGACGGACACCGTTGAAGGCAACCTTAGAGTTGCCCTGGCTGACCTTGACCTTCTCCGTCGGCTTCTTGTCGAGGAACGTACCGGTCTTGAAGAGCTTGAGGTCCTCGAAACCATTGTTAGTGATACTGGCTTTCACGCTGGTGTTTCCAACCATCTCAATCTTCACATCGAGAGGCGAGACTGGCTTGCCGATGCCGATGGTGGCGGCGCTAGCCACGGTGGCGAGGGCGGAGACGGCTGCAACGAACTTCATGGTGACAAGATGGAATAGTTTTCGACAGTATAGAGCAGGTCTGCAAGGAGTCAGGCTAATGTCGATGATGAGAATGAACGAAAACCATCTGTAGGCTGAGAAATAGATTTAATTTATACTTGAACACGTCTTGTGTTTTTAGTTAGGGGATCTCAGGACCATTCGGACTTTAGATCATGATCAGGCACGATTACAACCTGGAGGCGGGTGACGATGTCGATCAATAACGGGCGATACCGAAGGAGGCATGTGCTTTGAGGGCATAGTCAGACTCGCTTCGATACTATTCCAACACCTTACCGTCGTCGTTGATCACGGAGAGGAGTTATGGCTTAATATTCGCGGTTATCAAGATGGCTATCTCTGGGCATGCTGAGATGGACTTCCATTGTTGCTGTATTGCCTCAGATCTCCCAGCGGCAACACGAACAGTATTGTACGATGTGCAATTTTCATACTGTTAACGGAAGGACGTTAGCATAGGGGAAAGCTGAGGATCAACACGCGGCCTTTAGGCTTCGCGGTGTTGATACCCATATAGTATTGACACGGAACTTGGCATTTGTCGATCATGACTTGCAACTTGTTAGCTGCTCTACAAGCACAAGCTCTCAACATTCCTCATACTCTACTCTTCTCTCATCTAACGGACTGCGTAGAACGGAAGATAAAATTAGCACCACTCGGCCCCCGGAAAAGTTAACGCTGGTGGTAGACCACAGTGTGATACTATGAAAACGGGTTCCTTAGAGACGTACGGGATCCAAATGTCTTCCGAGAAGAGAGCGTCCTTCGAAGCCGTTCCTTGGCGGCGTCGTTGTTAGATGTTTAAAAGGGGTATCTGAATCAGCGTTGGCATTGCCTGCCGATCACTCAGGTCCCCATCAGATCCAGCCTCGCAGCACAGTCGCGAGAGACAGTTTCCCGACCTGGTAATCCTTAGGTACTTCGTCAACCCAACATTAGGCCGGTAGGTATTCGTCTTACTGTGCGTACCAATTACACGCGCGTTTAGTCGCCGCCGCCGGTAGACTGATACGCGCCATTGATATTAAGCACGCGGCGGGTAGCCTCAATAATTCTTTGTTGCTAGGCCTCGCATATAATTACCTATGACGTGTTCCTAGGAGTGATCTCTTGGTGTTTGGCTTGATAGTGCTATGCTATGAACAACTAAGCCATAATATTAATAAAAACTTTGCAAGATGGCTTTAGATAATGTCTCTACACCTGCTCTTTTGAGGAAAGGCATCTGTTTCGATGCCTACTCGTCGAAAGATCGATTGGTGTTAAATAGCCTTCGACGCTCGAGATCGACTTCGGAGGTTGCGAGCCAAGCAATAGCCAAGGGTTCACTAATTCGCGATGCATTTATATACCGACATATGCGCTGGTATAATAATATCCAAATCGTTTAACGCCAAGTAAATGCGAGTCGATCTTTGCAAGAGCCAAGAGCCTCGACAGAGTTACCTTCTTAAATCGTAGTGGCGCACACAACTGCTTATAAAAGGAACGTGGCCGCGCGTAGTGCGAAAGCTAGGAGCCGAATTAAGAAGCTGGACATGATAAAGGCGGATATGTGGTGGCATCGCCAAGCCTTCTTTAGTGGTGCCTACTGACGGCATGAGTGTTGTATGTTCAGCATACCTATCCTAGGCAGTGATCTTAATTTTGCCAGAAATACTTGCCATCTGCTCTTCCACTAGCACTTGAAACACTGCTACTAAAATCGCGACACAAGTTATCATCCCTACATTGATAATCTCTCTGTTGGTCGGAAATTACTTCGTACGACATCGAATCGAAGAATACCCACGTACCCATTAAATCAGGATCACAGCTCCCCGCATCGGCCCACTAACACAAACTACATACCAAGTCGGCATTGCCTCGGCACCGTTCATGGTTTCCCAGCAGTCTTCACGGTCGCGAGGTCGGATCCTTGCTGTGATTTCTCTTGTCGTCGTTCTCATCGTATTCTGGAACACCTGGCTACCTGCGGACGCAGACACATCGTCCACCGCGTCATCACTGCAAGTCGACATGGCAGTCCTATCAGAGCTCAAAGTCTCAGTCCGGCAGACGAGCTCATCGCCGCCGAAGCTGACGATCGGCGTCACCAACACACACTCGAGCCCCGTGACGGTGTTTACATGGGACTCCCCGCTCGATCCCCTGGCGGTGCAGCTCGGCCTTCTGTCGTTCACGCCGGAGGGAAAGGACGCACCGATCGATCTCCCCACGATTCAGGTGCGACGACTCATGCCCCCCGGCGACGACGCTTATGTCACGATCGAGCCGGGCCAGACGGAAGAGCGGGAGGTGCTACTCAAGAGACCCATGGTACCTCTAGACCAACTCCAGGGCAAGACGAAGGTTGTCTGCAAGGGCGAATGGAAGAGCGTGTGGGCAGCGAAGAAGGAGGACATCTCGGCCGAGTCATTGAAGAATGCGGGTGCTGATGAAGCTTCATTGAAGGGGAGCTTTGAGAGCGAGCCGGTGGACATTGAGCTTTAGCTGGCATATATAACCACTTACATATTCTGAAGTGAAGGCCTAAGGCATATCCAGTGGTACAGCCCATGATGTATCGCCTTACAAATGTATCTGGTCTCTGTTTGAAACAAATTAAGCCAAGGAGCGGAGTGAAGAGCCGACGTCTCGTGGCGAGTGGAATGATGAGGTCTAAGTTACGAGGAGCCGCCGTGTTGTGGTCATAGCTAAGCTGCCCGAGGAAATTTTCGTGGGCACTACGTAGCCTAATAAATACTTACCTTGTAGTGATATATAACAGGTAAGTAGAAGCAGAATGCAAGTCAGAATTGATTTGTTTCCTTATTTCCTCCTAGTAGCTCAGAGTTCTGTTAGTTGTTCTAGTAAACTCTTGAGCGACAGTTCGTATCCGTTTAATCGCTTAATAAATCACACTCGTTAGGTTTGATTATTTATTTAGTTATTTGTTTTCCCAAGGATCGGGGGGCGATACGGTATCTATCTACCTAGGTACCTAGGTGAGGTACCCGCTAAACCTAGGTAGGCATTCACCTCCTGCAAGCACTATAACATGGATCCCCAGATTTCGCACTTTAGGTGCTTCTAGGCATGTAGAGCCCCCACCACTATCTAATCTAGGAGGGGTAGTTGGATGCGACGCCAGCAAGTCAACCTTCTGACTTGGATGATGATTATTGAATAACTCTGAGCACAATTTGGGAAGAAATTTCTTATCTAATATGTAACGTGACTCTGCTATAACTACTATGACCCGTGAGCCACCATATTTCTCTATATTTGAAAAGAAAAGGAGGAAGAAGAAAAAGAAAAGAGAGGACCAGGGTCTCAAGTGCATACATGAAGCCCGATGCAATAATACATGTAGGTTTTTAGAACCATAATGAGAACTGGCATCCTGGAGGTGGGAGATGGATGCGCCTAGATCCCCTACTCCTATCCCCCATAGAGTTCGAGGGAAAAAACGAGATGAGCTGGCTCACCCACCCGACCACCCAGAACCAGCCAGCAGTGGTGACTCCATTATCAGGTATCAAGCCGACAACCTCTTGCACCTGGGGTCTTTCTGCAGCAAAGAAACAGCTGATAACCTGACCTCTTCGGAGAGGCAGGTGCATACCTCCATACATGTTCGTATAAGTATCGACGGGGTACTCTTTCCTGGATCCGTTGCTGCGTTCTACTTGTCAGGTACCTGGATCTTGCCTACGTACATACCCACATCTCTCCCTAGCGTCATGTAAGGCACCTATAGCTACCTACCACATGTAAGAGGTACCTCACCACATCGAAATAACGAAATACCTTCGTACATACCTAAGGTACCCTATCTACCTACATGGAAGCAAATTTGGGCCAGGCACACGATACCTCCTGTGCAACTTCAGCCTCATCCCCGTTCGAACCTGACCTGTCACGCTTCATTGCACTGAGCAACAACCGCCTGTATTACCTATCTGCCTATCTACCTACATGTCTATACCCTAGGCATCATTTTCATGGTATCACCCCGTGTCTCATCTCGTCGTGTCTTACCTTGTGACTTATCCGTCGACTGATTAAGCCTTCGAGCAATTTCCTGCGCATCCCCAGCTGGCTCTGTCTATCCACCTACCTCCTCTTACCGAGGAGTCTGCCTGCAGCCTGTGAGTAGGTCCTGTAGGTACTGAAGAGGTAACGTGCCACAGGCACGGACATGTTTGATGCCGAGGGCCTGGAAGGTTTAGGTTGGGTCTCTCGCCTCGTGTGCAGCACCTTACATTCGTCGGGTTTATTTCCTGCTCTTGACTGTTAAGGCCATCTTCTTACCCCGAGCCTCCTGTACTATCTCCGGCCTCACCTCTGCACCTATCGACTAGTATCCATCTATCTGCCCCTCCGACTACGCTTTGATGACGACCTAGGCAGGTCGACTACCGATCCGAGTTTCTTCACCGCCCTTCATTGCGATCACCCGAGAGTAGGGGCCTACCTAATATCCAACATTCATTCTCTCAGACGCGCCGGAGACTACGTAGTCTGGGGCAGCGTCGGTTCGGTCTCATTCACTCGCTTCCCTACCGATACAGACTACGGCCGAACCCACTCCATTCGAATCTCGTTCTTCCGCCGAGACACGCAGTATACGTGAAGCGGCCCGTGGATCGCGCGTATGCGGGTCTAACTTGGTCTTTCCCACTACCAAGGCTGGTCCTTCGTTCACTCGTCCTACGATTAGTGCTAGGGTCCTACTACTAGCCAAGCAAATGCGATTCCTACTATTTCTACCATCATCCTAAAGTCACTCGCCAGAGCCCTTAGTTAGTCATAATGGCACTTCCATCCGAGCTACCGTCGGGGCCCCTCCGTTTTACCGTACCTCGGAGTATTCAGCGCTTCGATATCTTCTGGAAGTTCCCATACGACATTCGACACATGATCTGGGAGGAGGTTATCTTCACGCCTGGGATCCATTTCCTGAAATTCGTTGAGACCATCGATACTCCGGCTTCACAAACACACGCCTCCGCAGGAGTCAACAGTGGTGGATCTCTTGTCACACCTCCTGAGAGGGGGGCTGTGGGAGCACCAGACCCCAAAGGCCTCACTTATTCCGCCACCTTGAAGCCCATCTTTCATCTGTCATGTGCCGACAACTCGCATTATATCGCCAAGAACAAGACCCTTACCCAACTTCGCGACTCATGCAACGAAGCTAGATCCTTAGTTGAGAAAGTACTTGCTCAGCCAGGTAATTTAACTCTGGATAATGGGCAGCTCGTTCTACTCCACCGGTCCTCCGATGTAGTATGCATCGAATATCCTAATATAACGCATTCCCGGCTTCTTGGTAAATGGGCGGACCATCTGGATCTCAACCAGCTCGCCAAAGTTCGTCAGCTAGCTATTCGTTACCATCACGAGTGGGACAATGAGCGTAAGTAATTCCCAAACCCATTTCCCCCATGGCCTAGAATGATACGGGATTCGTTTCGGATCCTACGTCTTGGTGAATCCTCCGGCGTTTCCGAAGCGTGAGTGAGGGATACTCGAATAGTGATAACTAACTCCGAGTATCACAGTAGTCTGTAGCTACTGCGGGCGAGTACACGCTTATCGTGGGAAGCACCCATACCCCCGACATGTATACGAATTCGCTTCTCTATTCAAAAACTTGGAAACTTTCTATTTTATCGACTATTTAACCGTGCGCAAGCCGCCACGTTCTCCTCGCTGCCCTCATGAAGCACAATGTAGGTATCTAGCCCTTTATATTTCGCCTGAGGTCCTAGACGCTGATAATAATATCAGGCTCTGCTGGACCAGGTGAGAGGTTCGCGAGTGGCGAAGGCGGCCGGACCTATTTTGAAGTCGATCCAGAGTCTTGCACGACACACACACGTGTACACGAAACACTGTCATGGCTTCGCGACAACTACGTTCACCATTGTATGTGTAAATCTCGAGGGCCGCCGCGCCCTGAGAAGGTCCGTTTCAAGATTCTAGCATGCGAGTGGGACTCAGATCAAAAACTAGCACCCCCCAAACGCGCGGGAGTCCAGATGACTCCCACCAAAAAGAGGCGAACGAGAAGCCGTACTTCAAACCACGGGGCCTCTTCACAAAGCTTTATAATTGCTGATGACTCATTATCTCAACCTACAAATGTTAATATTCTCCCTGTTGTTTTCGGTGACGCGGGCAAGTCAAAATTCGATTTCAGCCTCGAAGTTCCTCATTAGAACGAAGTACATACGCGATTAGCCTTTATATGGCCAATATGTGTTTCAAGTTGTATTTTAACGAAGGATAATGGGGGCTATGGGGAGTGTGGTTTGTCGTTCACCCTGCCGTGTCAAGTCAAGATTATGATACCCAGACTGCTGAGGGCGTTAGCGATGCGATTAGGATCCAAGGTTCTTCCAAACCTTGTTGGTAAAACTTACAGATTAGTATGATCTAAGTGGTCTCAGAAGCTCGTAGTTGCTGTAAATCGCAATTAAACCTAATGAACCTAAGATACATACTATTACGAGGAAGCGAAGATAAATGGCCTTCCTAGACCCAGTTTCCTGCTAATCGGCGGCCCATTCAACATACTCCACGATAGCTACTTATACAATTGCTCGCTTAGGTAGACCGTGTTTGTGCAAGTGTTATTACCTGGATAGTATGTCGTTCATTTGTTCCACTCTTGCTTATTAAGGCGGAGTGGGTATAAAAACAATATCCAGTTATATATCTGTGATTCAATAAAGCGAGACGTCAACAGGCGATATCACTAGAAATAATCTCATTGCAAGTTGTTACAACACTAAAACTAGGGTTAATGGGGCGAGGTCATGGTGGAGTCATAAAGTACCGTCGCGGCAGATTCAACTTTAGCTACTTCTGCAAGTGTAACTACTCTTTCGCACCTTCATTAGTTCGACTCTTTGCAAAGAGAGTAGGATGGATAGCTGAAAATTTAAATAACCCAACTCACGTAATAATACCTAGTAACCCATTAGAGGTATTTATGCAAGTGTCAGGCAACCAGGTCATAAGTGGAACGTCCGACCCCATTGGAGTGATTGTATCATGGAAAGACTATTATATAAGGAGAAGAGATCTTCCTTATGCTCGAGAGGGCTCAGAAATGAATGATGTTGAGCCGTTACCCTTATATTCTAACTAAGCTGCTACCTTATTGCGACCTATTCTCACTCCGCAGCTTAATCCACTAACAACAACCGACAAAGCATCAATTTCAATTACGATATTGAGGTCACCGGAACCTCAACGTAGTACGCATCCCTAGCCCAGACATCCCATGGAATAGCGGCCTTTGCCGTCTTGTTGACGCCGTTTATAGTTGCAGTTTGCGTGATGGTGTATTTGCCAGACTCAGCGAAGATGCTAGTGTCGACCTTGGATCCGCTCTTGAGATTCTGACAACCTCCCATATTGCTGCACTAAATATCAAAGTGTCAGCATCTGCACCTCTGGTAACGTTGGCTCAGCTCCCTATATCACGGCTAACGGAATTCTTGCGAAGCTAGACCCTAGAATCTCCCCCGAGTGAAAAGGTATAAAGCAATACTTTAGAACTAGGCTACTTACTCGGGCGGCAAAAGAAGGGAATCCTTCCACGGCGTTGTCCTCTGCGAATATGGCAATATTGGAAAAGCAGGCGAGGTTACATTCCGCAGCAAACCCGAGGAGGATCCATGTTCCGTAGCTCGTTGTCTCGCGGGTCTCGAGGCCGGCCCCGGCGCCGAGGGCTGCTGCCGACGCGCCGGCGGCGCAGAGAGCAATAGCGGAAATAGCTGGACGCATATTGGTGGGAGAATTAAGTATTATTTCAAAGTGGCTTCCGCAGATTTTGTGAGCGTCGTTTGCTGCTGCTCTTGAAAGAGAGAGAGAGAGAGAGAAGGAGAAGCTGGTGTGAAAATGGGCAGCATTTATACTAAATAACCTAATACTATATCCTACACGGCCATCTTCGTGCGGACCCGGGCCGCAGAGGGCTGAATTCTCACGGTACAGACATAAACGCTAAGCTGAAATGGCAGTTGTAACGTGATATTGGCATGATTGGACCACGAGCCTGCGCCGCATACCGACGTTGGCGATTACTGTACCGAAGGAATATATAAGTGCTTGGCATTACGCCTGAATTTAAGGATACTACGAGCATAGGTGGTGATGCCATGAAGATGTTCGAAGGGAAAGGAAGGTGAAATAAGAGTATGTAGGTCGCGTCTGGCGACCCGTCAATCGATTGGAGCGGATACGAGTCTAGACGTAGGGCCTAGACGACGATCGCATTCTGAGTACAGCTATTCACTGGCTCTTAGCGAGAGGGGGAATATCGTGGCTTCAATGCAAATGCGCGGATATCATAATAATGGTGTGTTAGAGACACAGGTATATAGCTCCTCTCTAACCGCTTACCTAAAGTAGATATCCTTCGCTGCTGTGCCCTCGTACTGCGTGTTGAAATGCCATGCATGCCTATAAGCACTTTGTCTTAACGTTGAAACTGAACGGAGAGCATTAATGAGACGGATCTATCGATAAATAAATCAATACCTAGGCTATTCATACCTAAGATTGGAAGCGAGAATCACCTTAAGAGATATGCTGATGCACCAATACGGCAGGTATCATTGTCCTTGAGGCAGATATTTCGGTAGAAATATCGATTTGGCTTACCTAAGACAGATGCCAGATGTGGCAGTGCATATGCTGTACGGTATATAGTTATCAGCCACATCTGTGGCCGTGCTCACGAGTGAGCATTTCAGACGAAACTAGCGCTGTCTATTGTAACAAAAACGAATTTGTTTGGATTTAAAGAACAAAATTCTGCTGGTACCTGCTTCCACTAGGTGCGCGATGGATAGATAGCCTATGTACCTATACTGGTGTCCTTGTTGGGATAGAGGCAGGTTACAACCTCTATCTTGCGATCGGGGTACCTAGAGTGCAGTAACAAATCCGGTGCATTCGATATGTACCTACTTACTTACACTTATACACCTCTAGCTTTGCGGCTTCAAGATGTACGTACTCTTAGCAGCCGATCCCCGCCAATAGTATGCGGCCATCACAGCCTACCTAAGTGCGGCACCACTCACTCAAGTGAAACGCGTAGATAGCAACATATATACAGTCTCATTCGTTCATAGAGTGTAGCAACGAGAGTCCGGCATGCATACCCTACCTACCTGGTAGATGCTATATAGCAATCACAATCTACCCAGCCTGCATCTACATTTTAGAGACCTAGGTACCCTCGTACGTTTGATCCGTACCTCCCGAGATTAGCTGTATGGACGCACTTGCCTCTAGTGTGTCACTTCTTACACATGTGCAGCTGCATGTATGTAGGTAATATACCATCCCCTCCCCAAGAGACACATACTGCCTCAGGCTCTAGGTAGGTACCTAGGTAGATTAGGTGGCTACTGATGTGACAGATAGATATGATTTGCCTATTCTTCCTCGCCTCATCTTACGTACTTACACAACCAACCGTACAACCTCCCTCCCTACAATTAGGTAGCTTGTGCTTGCATCCTCATGGTCTCTTCGTGGTCCCCTCTACCGTCTCGTTTTACGTTTCATCCTGGCCCGTCTACCTAGATACCTGCATAGGTCCTTACTTGCGGTAGTCTAGTAGGTGCCTAAGGTAGCCTCCCGCTACGGCAATCTATCATCCATCTTTCACTCTTTTCAGGCATCCATGCAAACACACACGTTTGCTTTCCTGGCCATCAACCTCGCGAAACCAAAGATTCAACCTAAGAGCCGTGTGTCGATCAATTACTTACTTGCATGGGAAACCAATACGAAGCATCGGTAAGAAAATAGGGTGGTTTACTACAACTCTATTATCTTCGAGAAGACGTCGATGCGAGAGCCTGGTCGTTCTTCCATTCTCTGCTCTGGACACTTACTACTCGTTCTAATTTATTCTATCTTGGGTCTTCTACTCCTTCTGCACTTTTACCTCCTAATCACTGTTCTGCTACCTGTTCACTTGCATGTGCAAAATCGAAGACGGTATTCCTTTTTTTGCACTGCCCTCTCTTTCCTCTCATCATCGCCATCCCTCACAGCAGACAGAATAGCAGGTCGCCGAACCAACTCAGTATCAGATCATGCAGCGGCAGCAGCAGCCTAGCGGCCTCGCAGTTTTCATGGCCAATGTGCCACAGGGCTTGACGATTCAAAGTCTAAGAGCGCAATTAAATCCTTTCCTGGAGCAGCTCCGTATTAAAGACTGGGACTGCGACAAGCCCCGTGGGAAAACTTTCGGTATTCTCACCTTCCTTCACCGGAAAGACGGCCAGGCCTTTTTGAACAAACATGGCGAGCAACCTCTACCTGGCTCCGTATTCTCCGGCAAACCCAGGATGAGGGCTCAGCTTTTGCTCTTACACAAGCCGGTATACTGCAGGGAGAGCGACAGAGAGGCCGATCCAACATTACTAAAGGTGCTTGAAACGGCCGCAGATGAAAGAAAGCGCCCCGTCGAAGATGTCGGGGATATTCATGATCATAGGCCTGTCGTCTTCGAGACTCGGGAACTTTCGTGTGGCCACTATGACTATCCAGATGGAATATTGACCTATACAGCTGATGTCCAATGGTCCGCCCTGGGAGGTGTTGCAAAGTTTGCCAAACATACTTTAATCGTTTCCTTTAAGCATAGCATCGGCCAAATACGACGTGAGTAGTGTCTCGGTATCCTTGAGGTCTTAGCATTGTCACGAACCTAAAACAAGCCACCAATTTGGGATAACTACTGCTAACTATCTTGTCTGTAGTCGAGATCCCTTATAGGACAATTCACCAGGTGGTCATCTCTAATCGTCCAACGTCCCTATTCCTAACACTCTGGGAACCACCAAGAATTTTTCTACTCGCTCACCAAAGCGCCGAAAATGAGCTGCTCAGTATGTTCGGAAACGTGAGCATAAATATGGGCTCGAGTCTCCCTCGCCCAGGGGAGAGGGAGCGCTTGAGCAAGATTCCTCATGGCAACACAGATCATGGCAAAGTTCTTGGCCAGTCACTTATCTACTGTATAACACTTTCTCCAGCAGACTTTGCTTCCAAGATAGATCGATTGAGGAATGAGAACGAGTATCTAGAGCTCTCTCACCATAACGTCCCTATTGCCTCTATCGGTTGCAGCTATATGGCTGACGCACTGGCATCTTTCACAGCTACTATTGCAGCGTATTCGCAGACGATCCCATTCGATACATTGTATCAATTTCAGGCACTGGTTCAAAACGGTTATCTTCTACCTTACACGGCCCGGAACCTACTTCGTCGATTACAGAGGACGAAATCTGACTCCGCCCCTCAAAGAAACGAGGATACGGGAAATGCCGAACCCGGAACCTCGCCGACACGGTTTGCCTTTTCAGCTCTCGCAGTGAAGAGTAAGAGTTTCGGCTATTTCCCTGCATTTACCTGTCCCGTGGACTTTAAGACTCTCGAATCTATCCACTCATGTGTTATAGATGCTGACTCCTAACGTTCACAGAGTTGTTCACACAGACTCCATTCCCTGGGCCGTATACGGAGGCTAAAATGTTTGGTTCGGACGAGATTTGGTCGCTACTCGAGACCAACGAAAAAGAGATACAACAAGGCCTGATCCAAGAACTTTTTTCGGAGCGAGCTCGTCAAAACCTAACCATGGTCCACAAAGTGCAAGTAACCCCGACTAGAATCGTCTTCCATGGACCCGAGCCAGAGGCGAAGAATCGTATTCTTCGAAAATTCCCACGCCATACTGGTTACTTTGCCCGAATTCAATTCTGTGACGAGGACGGTCAAGACCTCTACTTCAACCCCAAAGGTGAGCTACTTCCTACCAGATATCCTCCATCATATACTCTTACTTTACGCCATCCACTCTATACTCCACTTGTGAGGTTCTCAAGCCCGGGCGCTCTGTGGTATAGGATGAGTCCTCATGGCCAACCCCCCCCCCCCCCCCCCCCCTCTCTTGGGACTCTATGGGGATGAGCACATTCTGATTTTACCAACCTGTGCGAGGAATTAGCTAATATACAACTACTATGATGGAAAATTACCCCTCGAGCTTTCCAACTTATCTAAAATAGGATTGCGATAGAAATATCGGAATTTATACGCATCGTCTACTAATCTAGTCGTTCTAGTTTCGCTTAAAACGATATACTTAAGATTCAAGAAGATCCTTCTAGAGGGTTTCCCAATTGCTGGGAGGTTATATAAGTTCCTAGGGTTTTCACATTCGTCTCTCAGATCTCACGCTGTCTGGTTCATGGCTGGTTTCATAGACGACAGTAAACAGCTACGGAGTTATGCTACAGTAATACCTGAGCTCGGAGACTTCAAGGGTATCCGCTCTCCCGCCCGATGGTACGTATTTTACACCTTTAAAGTCAACAAGGGAAAAATATTATTGAACTCCCGGCTAACTTTCTTAAAGTGAGTAGACTAATAAATAGGTACTTATTATTTGTCAGTATGTTTACATAATAATTATAGGTGCGGCCCGGATTGGCCAAGCCTTTTCCGAGACACCCATAGCGGTGAACTTAGTTGAATTAGGCACGGATGTTAAATACATACCAGATGTCAATTCCAAAGATGGTAGTCGCGTCTTCAGTGATGGGGTTGGGACAATCTCGAGAGAACTGTTGGAAGCGATCCATGATAGAATGCCGCAGAAATCACGCAGAGCTACGTGCCTTCAAATCAGATGGGCGGGCGCCAAAGGCATGCTAAGTCTTGACGATACGCTCGAGGGCAATGTCAGTAAGTAATATCCAACGCAACTCAACCTCTTTCTAGCCGGGCCACTTACTGACTTTAAATCCAAGTGTGCGTGCGAGGTAGTATGATAAAGTTTCAGAGCCCAGACATACAGAACCTCGAGATATGCGACGTTGCGAATAAGCCCATACCTCTAGTTCTAAATCGCCAGATGATCAAAATCCTTGAGGAGTAAGCATATCTCTCGAATTCATTGTTTCTCGAGTAGATCTTGAGTCATAAAGCCCCCATCGGGCCTGCCATCATGCCATTCAGGCTGTTTGCAGTTTCGGGGCACTTAGATATCACGTTGAAATCGGCGATGACTGACTACGAATATTCTAGTATGAAAGTCCCTAATTCATGGTTTTTCAAAGCCCAGAATCGAGAACTCAATCGCTTGCGCAAGATCACGGCCTATACCAACAATACGGTGATATTTCTAAGACGCCAGAAGGTCGCAGAACAGATGGGCTTCCACCAGTTTATTCGTCGCCTGCATCAGTTAGGGCTTGACTATAAAAAGGACGCCTTCCTCTGCTCTATTATCGAAACAATTGTGTTACGTGAAGTTCGCCTACTTAAGCACAAATCCCGAATCCCCGTTGAGCATGGAGTAACATTGTTTGGGGTTATGGATGAATTTGGATACTTGGGCGACGAGGAGGTGTTTATCACATTCGACAAGCAAGAGGAAGACTCATACCCGAATCTTCATAATCGTCTTGTGATTGTTACCCGATCACCAGCTCTGCATCCCGGAGATATACAAATTCGCAGAGCGGTCGTGCCACCTCGTGGACACCCTCTTCTCAGTCTGTCAAATTGTATCGTCTTCAGCCAAAAAGGAGATCGAGATCTACCTAGCCAACTCAGTGGAGGTGACCTTGAGTAAGTTCTCCCAAGTCCACTTCTCTAGTGTTCTCATTTGTGTCAGGCTAGTGCTACGTGCTACCAAAAATGGCTCATTCGGGATCCTCTAGCACCTTATCTCTCCTATATGTCTCACTGGCTGGCTAACTGTAAATTTACATAGCGGAGATATTTACAACGTGATATGGGATCCTATTGCCGTTGATGGGTGTACGCGTGAATTCGCACCTGCCGATTATCCTCGAGTCTCGCCGCTCGACATAGGCAGAGATGTGCGGGCAGAAGATATGACTGACTTTTTTGTGGACTTTATGGCTACCGATCAGTAAGTTTAATTCCAGGGTACCTAAACATAACACGAGCGGCGCTGTGTCGGTGTGATTGGCTATAAGAAGCGTATGAAAACGCCCTTGTGCCAAATATGGACGAGGATTTCGAATTGATACCCGACGGAGTCTATCATTTGGTAAATATGGAGATGCCATGGACAATAAACTTCTAACATACCTTATAGGCTAGGACTTATCGCCATCAGGCATATCATTCTTGCCGATTTGCGCGATGCGGGCACTGTTCACGATGAATGCAAGCTACTTGCAGAGATGCATTCGACGGCAGTCGACTATTCTAAAACCGGCATACCAGTGAACATGAGTAGAATGGCGTCTTTGAGGACCAAATACCGGCCGGATTTGTAAGTATTGATTATTCAAAACAATCTTCTAAGAGGTTTCCCTAACGACCCAGCAGCTTAGCTCCAGCACCCCCTGCCAACATTGTAGACAAAACAGAGATTCGATTTGAAGCACCTGTTGCACCGTCGGCCGATGCCGATGAAGACGACGACGCCGGCCCTCGGCATAAGTTCTACAGGTCGGATAAAATACTAGGCGAGCTATATCGTGCTATCGATGAGAAGAAGATCTGGAAAGACGACATCCACTT
Source organism: Nemania abortiva (assembly GCA_022578505.1). Classification (NCBI taxonomy): domain Eukaryota; kingdom Fungi; phylum Ascomycota; class Sordariomycetes; order Xylariales; family Xylariaceae; genus Nemania; species Nemania abortiva. Next base: position 187,690 of record MU392566.1, read on the forward strand.
GGAAGTTAACCGTTTCGGCCCTTCTCTCTGGGACGAACTATTTGTGCATATAAACCGCCAATGTGATGAGAATTTTGGGGGCGTCAATTGGCAGAGAGCCTTGCGTGAAGCACACAATATTCGTCGAGTGTATGTATTCGTTGACGATCGATTATGTTCTCATTGGTCACTAAAACTCACTTAGGTACGACGACGCCATCGGCACGGCTGCCATCGAGTACTCAGATCATTCATCAAAGAGTATCACTGAGCTCGAAGTCTTCACCGGTACAATATTTAATAAGTCCGGTATCCAGACGCGCCGACAGCGTGACACATCTACGCGTCTCAAGGATGCGTTTGATCAAATCACAAAGTGGGTTGAAGGCCTCATCAGAAAACATCACATAAAATCATCAGGGGGCCCTTTCGATGAAGGGGCTGGGGACGATCCACAAGATGAATACGATGAGGAAATCACGAACCCCGACACGGACTCAACGGCACTAGAATTGAGTATTGCCTGTCTACATGTGGGGGTGGCCGGAGGGGTCCGTCGCAGCTCTAATCTGCGGAATGCCGAAGAAATTGAGAGCTTTAAGGTAATTGCGGCTCACTGCGCCTTGCGCGAACTCGAAACTGCCATCAAGCAGAAGGAGATTGCCGATGGAGCTGCCTCTGTGGGCTTTGTTGGTGGCGGGTTTCTCGTGAGAAGCGATGGTCGAAGGCTCATGTGAGTACGGGATGGAAGATAGAGATGGAGATATCTGAGACGGAGGTCTGCTATGAGATGGTTCTCCTATGTATATCTGGCTGGTGGTTTGGAGTGCTACGAACGATTGCGTAATAGGGGGATATCAGATTGAGTAGTTTGAAGAACGATACGTTAATGGTCTTGAAATGCTGCATACGATGGCCGCTGGGCCAAGGCAGCATCCGGAGGGGTAACTACTCAAGCGTGTATACACGGCTAATTCCGTCCTCGAGGCTTCTGTATCCTATGTCTACATAATCTCAGTGGGGGACCGGCTGCCATGTCGGATTCATCCTCGAGACCGGGGATAAATATCGCGCAGATAGATAGATGTCCACCCAAAGTGCAACACGGGGCGGGAGTAGAGCACCAATCATAGGGTCGAGGGAGTGAGGGCGCATGTTTGATGTTGAGAAAGCGTTGCGTGTCAATAACTTGGTCTGGAGACTAGCTGAGACAGACGAGATATGAAAGACATATATCACTGGTGCGTGTATGTACTTCGTGCTCCGCCCTTTCTTTCTCAAAGGTATCCTCTCTAGAGGGCCTATCGTTGGTCTCGCTGTCCATATCTACTCTATCATCTCATGCCAGCTCGCCGAAAATTGGGCGCCAAGTATCTGGACCCCGAATGTGTCCGGGCCAATTAGACGGTACGGCAAGGTAGCAGTGGTTTCTTTCTTAATATTCTTGGGTCTTGAGTAGGCAGGCAAGTTGGGTTTCATGGCGATAGGGCGAAGGGTAGATGCGTGCATGTCATCTGCAAGAGGGGCCTCGATACACGATACGACTATACTGTCTGTGTCATCAGACATGTGACGCGGGAGGCTCTTGGTGGAATGGATCCTTTCTGGCACTTTGTTGTGTTCTAGGGCTAGACTGGATGGATGCTAATCAATCTTGATATGCAGTGCCATCGTAGTTTGGGTGTAGAGTGCGGTGATGCTCCGCGCCGTAGCTGAGTAGACGATCTAGTGGGGGAGGAGAGGAGGAGCTTGATCTGCCAGTTAGGGGGATTTCTCTATGGTAGTTTCGAATTAAAGAATTCCAACATGGCATCAGGCATGACGAGAAGTATACGTACTCTATCCATAAGATAGAGTGATATGTCCATCTCTTGAGGACAACACGTCCTTTACGAATTCTACAAGTAGGTGAAAACATATGCTACGTCGAGAGGCCGACTTACACGCAGCTGTCAAGGCCTAGTCCGAGTTGTCTGCAGCTGGCGGCGATCACTAAACGGACCCAACTGACTGAAAAGGGTAAATGTTTAGTACTGTAACCGTCTCCAATCTCTCATGCACAATGCTCATTTTCCCGACATCCGCCTGGCAGCCCGCAAGGGAAATCTCTGCCGGATTGAGGAATACCAAGAGAAAATAAAGAGGCTCGGTCCCAGTGCGTGTTTCCTAGCCGCGATCGATCGACGTTGTGTAATTATGACAGAAGCTGAGGGCATCCCGTGGGGCTTGTTACCTAATCACGGATGAGCAAGGTGGGTAACGTTACTCACTTTTAGTTTCCGCAACTTTGTAGGAAATCTACAGTAGCTACCGTACCTCACTGCGGAAAGAACTACGGACTATTGTTTTACGCTAGGTCGGTCCACTAACTTAGCGCATTGGGATGGAATGGAATGGCGCGCCTCGTGCCGTAGCCTACATCTTACTTTTACGTACCTACTTGGAGACTAACCGACGCAGCTTATCTCATATTAATGAAACAAGGTAGCTTCGGCGACCGTGACCGTGATGGTCGAATTGGTATTGTGTCGGCCGAGGAGGTAAGGGCTGAAAAAGGACGTCGAGATATACCCACATGCAAACGAGGGATCTCGACGTTTCGATGCTGACTGTTGCTCGTCCTGCCCTGTCCTTGTTCCGTCTTGTCGTGAAGACGAGCTGACAATACACGGCAAGAACAGGGCTGGATAGGCCCAATCACGCCAGGCGAGGTAAGGTATTCTATTCCGAACACCCTGGAGCTCCGTAGTGTGGCGAACGGGAGATGGGCCGGCGGGATAGGGACTGCACTGATAAGTGTGTCGGGTTTCGCCTCTTGATTATGGCATGTCTGCTGATATGCGACGTGTACATATGTTACCTACCGGTAAAGATACCTATGAAGCGACAGAGCTACAGTGCATCCGGATAGTACAAGTACAGAGAAAAGCGTGACGAGCTGTTCCCTTCTTGGTAATTCTCTGGGCGTCGTCCCAATTCGCAAAGCTCCGTCGACAATACCAACAGGGCGCATATGCTGGGGACCGGGCTGACGTCTGACGGAGAATTACTCATGAAAATTCCCGGCCAATGGCAGGAGATGCGCATATGCCGGCTGCTCTGGGGGACTGGAGGGACTGGAGGGACTGAAAGGGGTGGCGCTGGCAGGACCGCACCTTGGGACCGCAAAGGGCAATCTATTCGTCTCGGTCGTCTGAACCAGTGTCTGGGCAGCCGGGTGCTGGTTATCTAGGAGTCTAGCTTCTAGTAGATTGCTGCTCGCTGGCGCGCCGCCTTGAGTGGGACGGACCGTCAGCAAGCCATGAGTTGCCTCATCGAGGAGGGGCCTGGACAGCACCTGGGCTGGGGGCTGTTGGGCGGGCAGAAGAGGACCACGGAGCTGCGAGCCGGCATGTCAATCAAAAAATGCACTGCCATCGAGCCTCTTCGGGCCGGGGTGCCGCAGCGAAGCGAAGCGGGACCCCATATCCATACCCATCGTTTCCCCATCCCCACCCCTCGGGGTTCCCCCATATTATTCCTGCTTCTGTTCCAACCCATAGCCATGTAATACATATTCTGGTACATACCTACATACATAGCTACATATCCATACCCACGTCCCACGATGCGATGCATTGTGCCCACTCACCCTTTCTGCCCACAACCCTTCCATCCTTCCACCCTTCCACTTCCGGGGCCGCTTCCAGGGTAGTAGGGTCGACCAGGGGTCCTGTTTCTCCAAACCAAAACCAAGCCCGGCCCAGGCCAACCAGAGTAGAGACCCTGCTATTGCCTGCTACCTGTTCCCTATTGCGCCTGCTATTTATTAGTGCTGGGAACCCCGCGCTGCCCCAGCGCCTGAAGTGCTAGGGAACGGAATCTGAATGGCCGAGCCAGACGCTATAGTAAAAGAGGTCAGAAGACACCACAGGGCGCGCAATAGGGAAAACGGTTGAGCAGCAGGATGTCCAAGGTAGACGTGGTGCAGCGCCCAGGCGCAACGCCGCCGGTCCCCTCCTCACTCGAGAGCGCCATGGCCGCCGCCGCCGCTGTCGCCACCACTGCTGCTGCTGCTTCTTCCGCGACAACGACGACGGCAAATCCGATTTCACATTATTCTTATTCAAATTCCACGATATCAACACGGCCACTCAAACCGACCACCACCACCCCAACAGCAACAGCGAGGACGAAGACACCAACAGCAACAACGAAACCCACGAAAACCACAACGGCAACGACAGGGGATTTACAGCAGCAACCAATAACAAACACAGAAAAAAGCACCACCACCACCACAGCTACAACCACAACGCAGCCTTCACAGAGCAGAACAAATGGTACGAAGCGCCCGCGACCGAGCGACCACAGAGACGGTAGAATTGTAAAAAGCAGGCAACGGCCGCTATCCTCAAAAAACAGCATGGAGCCCCCGGTTTTGTCCTTTTACGGCACCCAGCCCGTTCCTCTGCCCTCGCGATTTGCTAGTCTCAAAAAGCGCCTAGTGGCCGGCCACGAGTCGGCGCTCGAGGCGTCGTGGAGTCGCCTGATCGCCGCCCTACGCGACGAAATCCGGTACATAGACGCGCATCGCGGCGAGCTGATCCCCTCCATCGACTTCACCGAGATCCACGACGCGGCCAAGGTCGCGCCGTTCGAACGCAGCCTCAAGCGCCACGGCATCGGCGTCATCCGCGGCGTGGTGCCAGCTAAAGACGCCAGCAGCTGGGTGGAGGAGACCAAGAAGTACTTGGAGACTAAGCATGATTTCAAGCCGCCACCCGCGCAGGACCCGACCTGCTTCGATTTCTTCTGGACGCCTGCACAGGTGCGCTCGCGTGCACACCCTAACATGCTGCAGGCGCAGCGCTTCGCCATGTCGCTGTGGAACAGCAACAACGACGATCGGCTAGCAACACGATTTCCTATCACGTACGCCGATCGTATTAGAATAGAGTCTACTAACAACGGTATCATTACTGTGAACGGCGTGGCGGCGGCGCCCGTCTCGCCAGAGGACAGCCTCATTGCAGCCGCAGCTGCGGCCTCGAATGCATCTATTGCGCAGGTGGATAACGGTAGCTTAGAACGGTGGGAACTAGACGGATACGGGCGTTGTGGGCTTTATGATGACATTTTCAAGGGTAACTGGGAGGCGTATAACGCATGGGATCCGGCGGGCCGCGTCAACGCCACGTCAGACCTATACAATGGCGCGGGTGCATGCTCGATGATGCGCATGTTTCAGGGCATTCTGGCGCTGACGGTCGTCGAGCCGGGCATGATCCGGCTCTTACCATCCCCCAAACTATCCACCGTGTACTTTCTCCTACGCCCCTTTTTCTCGCCCAAGGAACCGGCGCCCGATGCCGGCGACAGCGCCGAGAAGTGGGAGACTTACCTCGACCCATCCAACTGGACGCTCGACAAGGAGCAGACCACGATAATACACGGGGCCGTGCCGGGCCATGCACAGCGCGTGACCGCGGCATGGCATCCGCACCTGCAGCTCGACAAGAGCCTCGTGACGCCGCCGACGCTGCAGGCCGGCGACTATATCATCTGGCACCCGGACCAGGCGTACCAGTTCACCAATACCAACTACAGCAGCAATTCTAAGCCTGAGAACTTATCCGATCTATCTCCGGGCTCACATACGTCGATGTTAGTGTATTCGCCTGCGGCACCGCTGACGCAGACGAATGCGCTGTTCCTCGCTCGCCAGCGCAAGGCGTTCCTGCGCGGACACCCGGGGCCGGACTTTGACTCGACGGGGACGGGGCTCGGCAGCGAGGCGCCGCACACGGGGCGGCTGGGCGAGAAGGAGATCCGTGAGGTCGGTGGCGAGGAGGGGCTGCGGGCGATGGGGCTGGCGCCGTGGACGCTGGGCGGCAAGTCGTCTTCCCCCTCGGCAGCGGCGGACGAGACGCCCAAGTCGAGCTCGCCAACCGAGGAGAAGAAGGACGTGGAGATGCTCGATGATGGTGGTGCCGGTACGGGCGGCACCGCGACGCCCGCGTCTATATCGTCCGGGTCCCGCGCTGAGTCCGAAGTTGTGCGGCTTGCGAATATCATTCTGTTCCCGGATCGGTATGATTTCTACATGCCGACGCGGGCCAGCAGTCCCGTGCCTACGTCGAGGGAGAAGGAAAATAACGGCGATAAGGAAATGGCGGATGAGAAGGAGAGGGAGAGGGAGAAGGGGAAAGGCAAGGGGAAGGACGTCGTCTCTAGCTCGCCGTCTACATCGACATCTACATCGAGAGAACGAGAAAAGGGGAAGGGGAAAGAGAGGTGAAGATGGAGATGACAAGCCAGAGCCGGTATCCGACCCAATCCAGGAGTAAGGAGTGGAAAAGGAGATCCTCCGCGTCCCTTCTTCGTCTGCCACACCAAGTAAAACGCCGTGAGGATACGCATTGCATGAGAGGCAGTCAAGATACATATATATCTATATCTATATATACATATACAAACAATCCCACCCTATAAACATACATACATACAATACAATACATAGCAACTACGGCATTTTTGTATATAGCTAGCTAGTTAGCTAACTAGTTGGGTCGGCTTTGTCCCTTCTTAAGGCGTTGAGAAGGCTGGAAGGAAAGGGGATTTGGTAAGATTAACCAAAATATTAGGCAACTAGGCAAGCAAACGCAGTATTCTTATTCTTTGCTGGGTGTTATGTGTATAGTTTTGATATATAAGAATAAGAATAAGGTTTTTATTTATTCATTATTAGCTTATATGTGGTTTATGGTGATATAATTAATAAGGCGAAGTAAAGAATTAAATAAGCACGGCACTTTGTGATTTTTCGCCAAGTGTTACGTACGAAGTGCTATGTTTTGCTTAACTAATTCACTTAACTACCACGTTAGTATATATGTACAATAAGAGCAAGAGTGCTTCTTAGTGGGTTTACATTACGCGTATCTTCTAGGAACCTGTGGTTACCGACTTGAACGGGATTAGGCTACGGAGAGGATGACTGCTTCTATGACAATGGAGCAGGCTCTATATCAACACGGGAACAAGCTAGGCACTACTCATTGATTCATAGGATGAAACCCCGAGCAAAAACTCAGGTGATCATACTGTCAACTTAGTGAAGGGGGAAAGTGTGTCTAGCCCCTTTTTGCTGCCTATAGAAAATACGTCCGCGATATACTAGCTGATCGTCACACATCCTGTCCTATTCTCCTTACTACTACGAACACAGCATCCGCAACGGGATTCTATATTTCCGTGGGATCGATCGCCCGCTCGATGGCCGAGGAACTTTCCCCGAATTCAAAGATGCCGACGCTCTGCTCGTGTTAGATCTGCCGCCATGTCTCCCATCGCCTACTAGTAGCACTTGCAGAACTAGCGTAGGTAACGACGGGTCGACTTGATCATCACGTGTCATTGGTGTAGTTACAGCACGGGATGTGGGCGCACAGGGCTCGAGGGGATAGCTCACCATGCAGATAAGACGGGACGAGTCCTCAACGCCATGACGCAGCTCACCCCCACGTAAACCCTTGCTGTCCGCTTACGGTGGTTTGCTATGTTTAGCTGGTGGTAGCATCGTGTACTACCTGCGCCAAAGAGCTAGGCCCTCGTAGAAGCACGTCAGGCCATCATCAGACCCAGGTTGGTGGTATCCTACCAAAGACGTGAAGTCGTCAGGAGATACGTCCAGTGACAGACGGCCACCCTCCGAAGGCGGCGATAGGCATCTAGCGAACGCCTCAAATGAAACCTTGCTCTTCAAATAGCTCGACTCGCCCATGATTGGTATGGTAGTATGCGTATACCAGTAGTACCTAGAGTGGACGTCTCTATCATTGGAAGCTGTCTGAGCGCCCTCCCCCCCGGCACGCCCAGCCCAGCACAGGGGTCTTTTCACGTGCGCACGCAACGGCGCTCCACACGGCGCAAAAGAGGCCGCGGTGCAGCGCGCTCCGACGTGCTTAGATATACCGAAGTGGTAAAGACATCGTTATCATGTGTCCCTTGTGTCTAGCGTCTTATCGAACGCTTAATCGAGACTGACTGCAGGTGGACTGCTGTGCTGCGCTGTACGTGTACGTGTACGCGTCCTCCCTCGAGCGAGCAACGCTGATGAGAACCCGGATACATCGGATGCAGTGAGTCCCTCTACTCAGACAGTCGCGCGATAAACATGTGCTTGCAGTGGATAGGTAGGCAGTTCGAACATGCCACACTATGCCGAGGGGATTCCGAGGTAGTGTAGATAATGTATGCTGTAAGAACGAACCTAATAGGAGACGATGATGTGGCGCCGGGTGGTAGGATTCCAATTGACATCCAAAGCGGGATACCTATTCGCGCCCATTGGCGGAAGAGAATGTATGCAGGACGTTGAGGCTCAGAGCTGAAAGAGAGTATATACTCAGTAGAGCTCCAGTCAGCTGCGTCGGGAAATTCTACCGCCTAGCCGCTAGGGTAGGGTCATGCACCTAATGCGCATCCATATGTGAGTTGATCATTGGCCAACCCCCAAAATTACGGCTCAGCGTGTGTGTGTCAGATGATCAGTTGCAAATCGCAAAATAGCGAAGGCACGAGCACTGCTATGAAAATTACGGCTTAGCATCTGCTGCGTTTACACCTGTCGTTCGGAACCGTTTGGCCAGATGAGAAGTAACCCTAGCCCTGTTGGGACCAAGCTTGTACTACCTAGGTAGTTATGAGCTGGGAGGATCGGGAACCAAGCCGCCGCTAGCACATCGCGCAGGTCCCGGGCGCCAGGTTCTAGGGAGGTCACGCTCCCCTAGTTAATAAATCTAGCCCCTTATTAGACAGTCCTCTCTATTAAAGATAAAGGGAGAGGAACCAGTAAAGAAGATCTCTTATCTTTGGATGTTTCGCAATTCGCCTCAAATACTTCAGCAAGATACCCGGTACTACGCTGCACTATGCGTTCTTGGTTGTGAAGGGTTAGTTATAAATAGCGGCAAGCCCACCCGCCTGAGGTACCAGTATATTACTGGACGTATCGGTTCATGGTCCCTGATTCCGAAAGCCCACAGCACATCAGTACCGTACTAGACCATCAGTCCGACTATGCCATCAAACATGGAAGCAATGGCCGCCACGACCAGCTCACCTACCTCCTTGAAAGAGTCAATATCTGAGGAAACTTCAGACGAACTGCTCGAAAGGCGGGATTGATCCGCGTAGCTATTTATGCAAATATTGAAGCTCGAAGCTCAAAGACAAATTCTCCGAAGCACCACGGTCTAGGCGCCGGTAATTGCCGAAACGCAGTACCGATTGTCGGGCCTTAGACGCGAATAGGACGGATGATGCAATGCTTCTAGAGACGCGATTAGCAGTCCTCTCACTCTACGGCTCTACTGAGTATACCGTGCTTCACTAGAGCAAGAGGCTAGACGATTGATAGGGCTAGTATGGGGTTAAACAATATCCGCACAATATCGACTTTATAGAGGTTTGAAGTGATTAGAGCCGTGAGGGAAAGCATTTACCCGCCGCCTTTTCTCGCGGATGAGAGGAAAAGCATATCGACGGAACCCCGCCGTCGGATATGCGTTCCACTCATTCATTCACCGTGCTTATCAAATCTGGGAAATAGTAAAGCTCCCAAAGCTAAAACCCAAAACCTCTCTGACGGCTAAAACATTGCTCACCCTGAACTCAGAGCGTATTGAATACCCATTATTAATATCTCGGGAGGCGACGTAAAGTAACCGGGACAACATGGCGAACCCGGGAATCCTCTATGTGACTATGCAACCCGAGCCGGGGCTGCCACTCGAGCAGTTCCACGAGTGGTATAACAACGAGCATGGCCCGACCCGGCTGAAATTGCCGCAGCTTTTCACTAACGGGCTTCGGTACCGGGCCGCGGACGGTCAGGAGCCCACCTTCCTAGCCGTCTACGACGTCACGTCCATGCCCCTGCTGGAGACCGACACATACACCTGTCTCCGGGCCGAACGGTCTCCGCGAGAGGCCGAGACCATTGGCCAGGTCGACGTGAAGCGCTATTTCTGGGATCGGGTGCTCAGCAAGCAGTCCCCGCTGTTCATGCCCATCGAGCAGTTGACCGACGAGGAAGCCGAGGGCCTTACGTTAGTAGCTGTCCAATTGACGCCCAAAGAAGGGGATAATTCGGTGGAGGAAATCCAAAAGTGGTACGGCGAAGAGCATATGGGTATGCTGTCTAAAGTCCCCGGTTGGCTGCGATCACGGCTCTTCAAGACGTCGAGTCTAGACAAAGGCGAGCCTACTAGATTCATAGCGCTGCATGACTACGCAAAGACCAATGGGCTCGGGGGCGTAGAGTATCAAGCTGCGACCTCGACGCCCCGAACCAAAGAGCTGTATGCGAAGTATGCCACCATGTCATCGCGGCGGATATATTCTCTATTCTACGTGTTCGGGGCAGGATCGCGTGATCTATACAATTTGTCCCTCCTCCCAGCAGCTACTTCTACCTTCAAGTCCCCGGACGGTAAGACTTTCACTACGAACAGTACCTCGCCCGTCATCGAGTCGTTTATCACGACCCCCGATGGCCTCACGATTCCGTACCGGTTAGAAGGGAATCCAGACCCCAAGGCGCCGACCGTCGCATTCTGCAATTCACTACTCACCTCCTTACACATGTGGGACCGGTTCATCAGCATATTCGCCGCCCAGCGTCCCCAATACCGGATCCTACGCTACGACTTCCGTGGCCGGCACGCGATTCCCTCTCCGCCGCAGGCCTCAACCCTCGACATCCTGGCGGACGACATCAGCAGCCTCCTAAACGCGCTGCGCATCCCGAAGCTCGACGCCCTCGTCGGCGTGTCAATGGGCGGGGCCACGACGCTCAAGTTCGCGCTCAAGCACCCTTCGAAGCTAGACAAGTACATCGCCTGCGACTTCAACGTCGCATCGAGCGCCGCGAACACAGCCGCGTGGAAAGACCGCATCGCCATCGCCGAGACGCCCCTAGACGACGGGTCCGCCGGCATCGCGAGGCTCGCGGGGCAGACGGTCGAGCGGTGGTTCCACCCGGCGACGATGCAGAAGGCCGACACGGTCGCATGGATCCAGGATATGGTGGCAAGCAACGACATCGAGGGGTTCCGGTACGGATGCCAGGCGCTTTGGGATTATGATATGAAGCCACAGATGAAGGAATGTGCGGTGCCTGGACTGCTGGTTGTTGGCGAGGGTGATGGGAAGGGCGCGCTAGTCAAGGCTATGGAGGGGTTTAAGGGGCTGGTGGGAGAGAAGGGGGCGGATCTCGCTATCGTCCCTGAGACGGGACATTTGCCGATGTGTGAAGACCCCGAGGGCTTCTGGAAAGCGGTTGAGGGCTACTTGTAAAACTTACCCATCGCATACTCGAATATCGCAATGCGAATGGTTAACTATAGAGCGTTTACCATAGCTTGTAGGTTACGTCTATCCATCTACTTTACAGCACGCCGCGATAGAGATCTGCATATCCGCAAATCCACCGTAGATCCGCGACGCCCCATGCGATCGGTAATGATCTTGGTGGCTTGCCGCGAATTGCAATTACCTCACTTTTCAAGTGCGCCTCAAAGGCTCATGACTTATACCTCCGCGAGGCGCCAAGGATTTCCGGGCTCACCTACATCTGCCACCTTTCATAGCTGGAGACCCTTCCCTACACCCTATTGAAACCTATTTCGACGATTCTGTGACGATCCTGTAAGGGTAAGAACAAAGTCAGGTAGAACATGGAGCGATATTATACTAGCGTGGCAGGGGAGGGTCTCCAGCTATGAAAGGTGGCAGATGTAGGTAGGCTCGTATTTCCGACTTGCGCAATGTAAGCAATGGAAGGCCGAAATAAAATGCCGACGGTGAGTGAGTGATGTGCGGGGATCTGGACGAACTAGTCCGGATATACCGGTATATCAACGCTGTGACTTTGTTTGATTTGAATGGCAAGCTTGAAAAGTCGAGTAAAGCTTTTTTCAGCTAGTCCATATACCACAACTGTCGTTCAGCCGTCGTCATGCAAGATTCTAGTATGCTGCTCGGCGTGACCGGCGCCGTGGTGGTCGGTTACCTTCTTCAGCGGCTTCTCCGTTCCGTCCTTTCGCCGCTACGGTCCGTGCCAGGGCCGTTCCTCGCGCGGTGCGGCGATCTGTGGTATCTATGGCATGTGAAAAGGGGGCACTGGGAGATGCGGAATATAGAACTGCACAAGAAACACGGCATGTAGATCCCAACCCGTGTCTAGAAGCTATGCCTGACCAATTCGTCTCACAATAGGCGCCATCGTTCGTTACGGCCCCAATCGCTACAGCATCAGCGATCCCGAGGCTCTAAATACCATCTACGGCCATGGCACTCGCTTTGCCAAGTCCTCTTGGTACGATGCGTGGGTGCCCCCCAACAGCTTGAATCTCTTCGGCGACCGCTCGATTCAGCGCCACGCAAACACGCGACGACAGCTTCAAAGCACGTACTCGATGACGTCCCTGGTCTCTTACGAGCCGTACGTTGATCAATGCTCCGAGATCTTCTGGCAACGTCTCGACGAGATGAGCGCGGCCGGCACGCCCGTGGATATGGGGCATTGGCTCCAGTGCTATGCGTTCGACGTCATAGGGCAGATCACGTACGGGAAGCGTGTCGGATTCCTAGACCGCGGCGATGATGTACAGGGTATTATGCGCGTGATCGATAATCAGTTGGCGTATGGGACGTTGGTTGGGATCTATTCTCGTTTCCATCGCCTGGCGTTTGCCGTGGGGAACTTCCTTGCGGGGAAGAAGGGTGCGGGGAGAGAATACATCGTGAGACTCTCGAGGACCAGGATTGCGGAGGAGCAGGAAAAGAGGAAGACTTTGCACGCTAACGACGAAGAGGCCGTGGTTGCTGAGCCTTTCGTCTCCAAGTTCTTGGCTAAGTACGAACAGGACCCCGAAAAGTTCACAATGCAGCATATATTGGCGGGATGTACGACGAACCTCGCTGCGGGCTCGGACACGACCGGAATAAGTCTGTCTGCCATCATATATTACTTACTTATACATCCAGAATGTCTACGGAAACTGCGCAGAGAGATCGAAGAGTTCCAGAAGCAGGGGTCGCCGTCCGATTCTTTTAGCTTCAAGGAGACGCAACAGATGCCTTATCTCCAAGCCGTCATTAAAGAGACGCTGCGAATACACCCAGCAACAGGTCTACCGATGGAACGAGTCGTGCCGGAAGGCGGTGCGACTATTAGTGGTCGCTTCTTCCCAGAGGGAGTAAGTGTCCCCAAATTTCGGCTACGGACACAAACCTCGATAGCTAATCACGCTGTAGACAATTGTCGGCATCAACTCTTGGGTGGCTCACAGAAACACGCAAGTTTTCGGCGCAGACGCCGACCAGTTCAACCCAGAAAGATGGCTGATTGACGATGGGGACAAGCTCGCGTCGATGAATCGCCAATGGATACCAGTTAGTACTTCTTAATCCCGCGAAGTTTTCTCTTTCATGTGGCTGACATGGTGTCTTGCAGTTTGGCATGGGGTCTAGAACCTGTATCGGTCGCCATATCTCGACTCTTGAAATAAGCAAATTGATACCGCGCATTGTTCGCGACTTCGACTTCGAGCTCTCGGGCGCAAATGCTAAAGATTTATGGGCCACACAAAATTATTGGTTCGTGAAGCCTCGGGGGTTCAAGGTAAAGGTTACGCGCCGTCGGTGGTTACCTTTGAGAGAAAGCAAAGCAAATATGACCAACTAGGACCAACGCGGCACGGACCGTAGGCCGGCCTATGTAAGTTAGCAGCCACTTCTCGCTAGCGAAATGAAATGAAATGCAGGGGCTTAGATATCGAGTCTAAATTCACAAGACATGTAACTATCGCTCGTTAATTATCAATAAGGACAAGATCGCTTCTGACTAAGGTTGAGTTTCCAGCTATATGCAAGCCACGCTTTTCCCTCGCTTACTCGTCTTTTCATATAAGAGAAGAGGAGTACCTAGTTATATCGAATTGAGTACCAGACCGACTCGAATGAGACATAGGAAAGTAATTATTATGCTACTTATCTTCAACGTACCCTAATCCTGCTCTTTTTCGCCTGCTGCCTCTAGATGAAGGACTGGCTGAGATTGTGGTACACCTACATGTCTCTGAATACCCTAGACCCTTTTACTATTGAACCCAAGCCATCAATGTGCAGTACCACACCCGAGGGATTATAAGTAATAACATTGTATTTTGACAGACACCGGCTAATTCACTGAGCTTGATCATTCAAGTATACCCGAATAAACACGCCGCATTTTGACAAGTCTTATGACTAGTTTACATACGACTCATACTACGGCGGCATTTCAAAGTGCAAAACTCTCTTTGACGATCCTACCAAATTCGTGGCTATGCATCTAGGTAACCTAGGTATGTGGCTGTGTTGATAAAAGGCAACCAACCGGGGACCTTCCAGACTGACAGGGTATTCGGATCTGGTTTGACGTCTTATTGTCATTTCCCAATCAGAGTAGTAAGACGGAGTAGTTCTGGTGAATTATTCGACCGACTTGGGTAGCCAAGTGAGTCCTTGCAGATACGAAGAACGCGGTTTGCATATGTATGAAGTGTCGGCAACGTCTATCTAGATCACATCCTAGCCCAGAGCTGCCTAGGTGCTTAGTCGGCACATCTAGATAACAACAGTTTCAGTATGCAGGAGACAGTTCATTTCCATTAGGTGCAATGGCAACAGCAGTCTCCCCAGACCCTCAATGAATCCAGTGTGGATTTTAAAGGCCTTCTCGCCCAAGCTCTATATCAAATCCTCAAGAAACGTATTATATAATACCAATGAAGAAGAAAAGATTGCCCGTTCTCTGCCCCTCCATTTGCCACATCCGTGCTCGAACGGTGCTATCGCCATACTAGATTCGAACCCCGGGTCTCCGCAGTTTAGCGACGAGGATCTGCGCCTCTGGCGAACTCATGTTCGTGCTTATCAGAGATCCGATGTCAACCTCGCTAGCCTGCAGCCGGTTTAGCGGGGAGGCATGCATAAACAGGAGGACAAGGCCAAGCAATGCATGGATGCCTTTTCGGTGAAGAAATAGTATGAGAAATGCGTGGGGTATGCTGCGAAGATCAACAGGAATGATGCATCCCTATATTAGAGACTACGTTTTATCGCGTCCCATAGGCTCTCTAGACCACAATCTCTCGTTATAGGATGATTCGAGAATGGACGAGTATCTGTTTTCCGAGCACTTAGCCAGGCTGAGGGCTCTCCCAGAACCAACAAGCTATCTCGAAATACTCAACTTTTCGGTGAGTATTGACGGAGAATAATGCGTCCTATAAGACTAACGGGCTATTCAAACAGGACCATCGGTACTCATCTGCAAAGACACGTTCTCTTAGTCGTGATGATTTTCAAGATTTTCTTGATCGCAAGGTATAAATAGGAATTTCAAGCTCTGCAATACTGAAAAGCCATGAGAAGCTCATAAGCTTACCATGTGCTGCAACACAGGGCCCTTTCTTACCCAAAACTGGGGATGGCAGCTCATCGTTCTTCAATGGTATCCGACTTGTGTAAGCCTAGCACAGAATTATTGTCCTAACTCCTGTTTCCTCTGACGCATTGTATCGAGATTCGTAGTGTTCAGCCCGAAGTTCGAGAACCGGAGACATTTCTATCGGATGTAGTGTCGTTGGAAGTGAGCCAATATGAGTCGCTCATCCGTAAGATGCGATTGCCTTTCCAAGGCCTTGAAGCCTCTACCGCGGTCGGACCATTCTTCTGGTGGTCTTTAGATATGGAATCAGCCAATCCAAAGCTACGTAAGGTTGCCTCTTACTCGATTCCGCATTATATCCTGAGGGGCATATCTCTCATTTATTTAGGCCATAGCTGCCGCAGTTAAATGAATAAAGCATACTTACATGTGCTTTCAAATCAGAACGGAATGTTTATCGCTGATGAAACTTTGGGGGCAGAATTCATATTTCGAAAATCGGACTCTCAGCAGAAAGGAACTACTAGGGGCTGGGAGATGATGTTAACTTACTGCTTCGAAAGCAAGATCACTTCTGGATACGTCAAGGGAACCAAATCTGCAGGAATCAAACGGCTTCTCCAGCAGTTGACTGCTTGTTCTCGGCCAGTAGCTCATCCGCTCCTACTGCCGATCCTCCTCATACACGATCTCTCAGCGAAGAATGATGAAGAGCACCGAGGGGTTCGCGAGAATATTCGAAGACTAGAGGGCGCGCTGAGCCAGAGGTATCAAATACATGCCGCCATAGGCTACGGACCTGAGAGGGAGATTGATCTCGACTCCTTGAACCAACAGCTGACGGAGTGTCAGTGCAGAGTGCTGCAGAAGAAACCCCAGGCGTGGCGCAACGCACTTGACAGAGTGGAGAAGGCAACTAATGCTTTCTGGGGAGCTATCCAAGATTATGCTGAAGACAACCCTGATCAGCGACTACAGTCAATCCACCGAGGCCTGCTGAGTCGTTTGGACTTCCTAGCTGGGAAACTTGACAGCCTCGAGAGCTATGCCCACGTATCTTTAGAAAGACTAAAGAGCCAACGAGAAGTAGTAAGTAGATCATTCAAACTAGACGTCTTTGACTACTGCCTAAGAGTACATAATCGAAATTCTAACTTCCGCCAGATGCTTAGTATTCTTGATCAGAGAGAGTCGCGACTCAGTCTTAGGATTGCGGCCCAGCAACACCGTTTAGCCGATGCTAGCAAGCGAGATAGCACTTCTATGAAGACGCTCACATTCCTCGGCTCTCTCTTTCTTCCGGGGACGTTTATTTCATCTGTTTTCAGCATGTCCTTCTTCGACTTTAGTAAAGGTTAGTAAACCGCCCAAAGGGCATCGGCTCCTATATACACTCACCACTCCAATACTTAGCTAAAACATTTACAGATTTGAAGAGTTCAGTGTCCAGTAATCTCTGGCTCTATTTCGTGCTTATGGCCCCGTTGACTATTTTCTTTGTCGGCATTTGGTGGCGGTTCGACCAAGCCCGCTGTAAGCAGGTAGACGAAGAAGGGGAAGACGGAGAAGAGCTAAACATGCAAGCCCTTGAAAATCATATCATCAGGGAACTCCAAAAGAGAACGGGGGCTCAGCTAACGTGGAAAGCTAATCGTCCGTGGTATGATGAGAAGAAAATCACACATAATTACACTTAGAACTTCGTGATTACGACATAATGTTCGCGTGTCGCGGATAATTGGTTCGATAAAGGCGTGATATCGTACTATACCCTATCTAACAATAAACAGTCTCAGTTTTCTCTCAAAACCATAACGCAGCTGTGCCTTGATTCCTTTTCAGTGTGTCCTGAGTTGAAAATGTTACCATTTCTAAAGATGTCCCCGATGGGTATAACGAGCAAAATGAGTAGAGCCCCGGTATACCAATGAATGAATGCAGCCACCCTGACTCCTGAGTGAGTGAAATACTTTGTTGGGTGATTAAAATCTGTTTCATGAACCCAATGCATTCAAGAAGTATAGACAAGAAGGTTGCAAGAAAGCTTCATGACGTCGTGATCGAAAAGTCGGTTCATGGATCCTGGCGCTGATCATGGGGGGAGCTGGCTGTTGAAGAACCTCGATCTAGGGTCTGTCCAACTGCCTTATGCTCTGGCCCATAATATCCGTGTAATTCGTATATCTCATTCACCGTCCCCAGCGGCCCCGGTCCCGTATTGCTGTCCCCACGCGCACGATTTTGGCCGGACAAGTCGCTATTTCTCCTCGCATGGGAGCCTCCAGGCCGTGTGAGGCTGTTTGATCGCCGCTGTGACTCCACGTCGTGATTCCCGGTCGCGGCAAGTTCCGGCATCACACCACGGCCTCCTAATTCACTTGTATCGCTAGGTTGCCTAGTATGTATGCCGAGCCCCTGAGACTCTATGCTTGAGGCTTGCGACGCTTGCGACATGCGCATAGGGCCGTTGTCTTGGTGTGGATACGAATCGAGGCTTACCTTACGACCGTCGGGCGGGACGGAGGGCGCGTAGTTGGACAGCGTACCCCACAACGGAGGTGATGAAGTGTCAGAGGTAGCGAAATTAGGCGTACCAGTTGAGGCGGTTACGTTCGTGGCCGAGCGAGACCGCTGGTGTGGCGACGGTAGCATGATGGGGAATCGATGCGAGGGGTCTATGTCGGTGGTGGAATCGATTTCGGAGATTGTTGGCTGCCCAAAGCCCGACTTATGAGAGCGAGGTGGGCTATTCGACGATCCGCGTTTGGATTCCGTCGGCTTTTCGGCCGACTTCGCAGCTTTCTCAGCCCTCCTGAGCCGCAGAATGATGAAAGTAGCCGAGGCTACAATAACAATCAAGAGTACAACGACGCCGGCGACTATTCCACCTAGTGCTCTAGAAGAGAGTCCCCCATTCCCCCCTCCACTCTCACTTGTCTGAATAGCGGGCATCTTTGCAACAGTACTTGGGACGAGTTGCGGAACGCCGGCAGCCGTCGCAGAGTCCGATGTATTTGGCCCGTCTACGATCGTCGTCATGCTCGTAACTACAGTAATAGTCGTGTGGCCTCTTGAGTCCGTTGTGGTTTTGGTTTCAGACACCGGTAGAGTTTTGGGGGTGTTGTTGTAGCACTTATCCTCGCCGCATACCTGACCATCTTGACAGCAGCCACCCCCTAGTGAAGCTGGACAACCGAACCAGCTTGTCGGACACGAAACTGGGGCTCCTTGAGGCGGAACACAGCCGCCGCCATCATCGCAAATCAAGCCAACCGGACAGCAGGAACCTGCAGTAACCTGTCAGCTATGTTGACGCATTTCGTTCCTCGCAAGGTCGGCCTATACGGAACCGAGGCGTAACAAGACCGCGAAGTCATCTTTCAAAGTAGAGACGCTCAACAACGATCATCCATCTCATCCTACATAGGGTTAAGCTACCGCCCAGATCAACTTACCCGGACCAAGGGTTATCGGACAGTTGTAGTATCCAGTTTGTCCATTGCATGAGGTCGGGCCGGCTGTCGTAGCATAGCACGACGCCGTATCGCACTCGAAATTATCCGGACAGCACTAGAGAACTTGGTGTCAGCCACCGTCATCGAGCGTGGTCCAAGATTCCAAGGTGTAATGCCACCCGGACGAGGATCTATCTTTCTCTTAAGGTTGACTTACTCCACCGCCAACCGAAGCAGGGCATAACGACCAGCCGGATACTTGGCAAACAGCTTTCCTCTTCGCATGTAGGGGGTTGTTCATGTTCTTCTTGACCCAAAGTACCTCGTATTCGTCATCGCTCTCTTCGTTCGCCGAGGCCGGTTGCGTTAACATCACCGATACCAGTGACCCCACGCAGCCTAAACATTGCCAAAGACCTCGCATTGTGTGATCTCGATACTGCGAGGAGCTGATCTTTCGCTCGACATATATTTTGATAATACAAAAGCTAGAGAACGCCAGAAGCCAATGTGAATGAGTGCGAATGCTTATCTCTGGTTAAGGACTGTTATTCCGCCTAGATTCGGTGTAAAGCCCGCATGCTCAGCTAAGATCATCAAGCTGATCAGCAAGGTTTCTTGGGTAGATATCACGGGCAACGCCGAGAACTATCCGTGAAAGGTATTAAGGCACTGTCGCATCGGGTGTATTTTGCTCGGAAACACGATGCGACTGGGAAATATGCACAACTCAGCTCTCACGATAAAGTCGAGTATAAGAGCCCACCTGCTCTCAAGGGAAACGATCAAAACAGTCCATTCTATCCGCCCGTCAGGCTGGGGCCTTATGGGACCGAGGGACCGGATCTGTTATCTAGTATCTCCAAGACCTCCACAACGCAGCATGCGCCGCAGGCAAGGATGGATGGGTTCTTACAATGCCACTTTTAGAGGGCATTCTCTGAGAATAGTATCCTTAGCCTATGGGAAAGCAAACGAACTGTCACGGCATCACTACAAAGAGCCACAACAGGTCGTATAGCCAATAGAAACCGTGCTCACTGGTATTTATACTACCTAAGCTGAAGGTGTATGCATGTTGGGTGCGTTGGTTTACGCCCCCAAGTGTGGTCCTGCCCCCGCCGTCAGCATCTCACCGCCTAGTGATTGGGTAGACGGGCGAGCTATCAGCCAACGGACCGTAGAATATCGACGGCGAGAGCGAGTTGGCGTGGCCATGTGGTATTGAGGCGTATGTCGGAATGCTGCGGGCGTTTTGTCGGCCGCGCTAAATGGCCAGGTCCTTGGAGTTCTCACACCCATATGAAGTAGCCTGCTTGTGATTACGAGCCCGTGGTACGATGCACTCTGCAAGACATCGGGTGTGGGGGAACTCTTGGATTGGAAGTCCTGTGTGACATTTCGAGAAGAAGAATGTGTATGTAAGCTCCCGTTCTCGTCAGGTTGATTTGTTAGAAGATGTGGGCTTGTACCACACTGGCCAAGGTATGGGGTAATAATGGCTTGGGTCGCTTGTCAGACTTTGGCAGTTGGGGGAATAGTCATCTACATACATAGAACGGTAATATAGTGCGTCGGATCGTGCGGGTTTCGAGGCACCTGTCAGCCAGACTAAGACTATATCATAGGATTAGGCTCGATATCATGAAGTTCAACTCACCAATAGTTTGTAGGGATCGTGGACTGCATAATATTACTTACCAAGCACATCTTATAGTTTGTCGCCAAGGCCATTTATCGAGAAGAATTGTGGCTCTGGACGGACCAGATGGGTACTATATATAAAATGCCGACGTCCCATCGTTCCGTAGAGAAGTGTCCGTTGTAACTCTTGGTCTACCTATGAATGAATACTATTTCCCTGATTTCACAACCAAACAATTGCCCTCGACCGCGCTACGATACCAATATTGAACTGTCAGACTTAATGCAATGCCTCTTTAAACACGCGATTCCGAGGACTTGCCCGGATCGCCGCACAATCCGATTTATTTCTTATTACTCATACTTATCGTGTCTATTTAAATAGCCGACATATGGTTCAAGTTTGCGAATCCTCGTCACCTAGCGGTATGTCGGGGCGAATGAACCTTGACCGTCATGTCAACCCAACACAACAATGAATTACGGAGCGTGATCTGGGGTCCCGAAGGAGTAATCACGCAAAGTCCTTATAGGCGGGTATCACCCATGACATTTCTGGGGTCCAGAAGAGATCGGGCCAACTCCCGGCTTTCTGCCCGGCCCTTCTGATACGCCCGTCGTAATATCGCCACCACGAGCTTTGGTGATCTGATACCTGTGTACAAGTATGCAGTGCACCTAATGTCGGTGCCGTTCATTTAAATCTGTTGCTCAAGTAAAACAATCGATTGGGTCTTTTTTCAGTTTCTTACCGAGCGGGTGCACATGATTATAAACACCCTGACGATGTGTTGAGGTTACTAAGTACAGCGCTTTTTGTATATTATTGATTCCACCCGTCACAGTTCGGTCTCCGTAGAGATCGTATTCCAGGGTAGGTAGGGTATGAGCATAAGTGCAGCATTGAACGATTTTTGATACCAAGAGCGTTTATTTTTTGCTCGTATAGAGCTGTCCAAGCTAGCTAGCTCACCGTATTTGAGTAGGTAGATAGGTCACGCCCCCAAGCAATGCTCAACCCCGCAAGTTGATCCCCTCATTACTTCAAGGGCTGACCCCTGACTCCTCCACCACAGGATCGGCTCCCGTACCTGGTCACCAGCCGATTATACAGTACTGGCCCTGAACTGCTCCGACTTTGACAGAAAAAGCCGTGGGAGCGACGCTAAGTGTACATAGGTCTGTACCTAGTACAGCATAAGTAAGGTTCGCTTTGTTCCCCGTGCTCCATGTTCGGAAGAAGAACCCAAAACGGGGCAAATGACTAGGATTCCAAGACGGGGCACGGTAAACGTTTCGCCCATCTCCCTTGTCATCATCACGATGCAGTCCGCCGTTGTCTGAACTAACAGATCACTTATTCTTTTGCTCTTTTCATTCACCGAGAATAAATGAAATTTCTACGATGAGACTGTGATCCAGAACCTAACTACTACACAATTCTACCATCCCACAATTATACCTACGCTGAGACTTGGAGTTGGTTAGGGTGGTCTTGCCATCATAAGTTGGGATGCTGGTAGATCTGCGCCCCGACGGCTAGCAAAATGCTATTGTACACCAAGCTTGCGCCACCCAAAGCCCCAAAACGACGTTCCAGAGCAGGTCAGTCTGACCCAGCATTGCTCGATATTGTGCTTGACAAGTGTTCCCTGGACTTGGCGTTTGCCTTTTGTCTTCCGTTTCCTCCAATTGAGAGCTAACTAATAGCTGTGGTTTTATAGGTTGCGCTTATTGGTATGTTCGATCACGAAAACATGCATAATTCGTTGATTACATAGGTATTGACTAACACACAATATAGTAAAGAAAAAGTACGAGCGTCCCCGATATTCAATCCTCCAATCCCAAGATGAGGGGCTATATGCTGACGGGTTATTCGCGTATTAAAGAAGAAGAAATGCGATGAGAAACGCCCACAGTGTTCGCGATGCGCCGAGCGCGGTGTAGAGTGTGCTTACGAGGCAATAAAGCCTCGCCAGCGAAAGAAGAGGGACTCACAATCGAGTTTTAAAATAGACACATCGTTACAATGTCTACCTTTGGGGGACATGGACGACTGGGACGAACAGGTCGTGACGACACCCTGCGAATCTGAGTACCTGAGTCCTCTAGAGAGTAGATTAGACGTATCACCATTATCACCATTATCACATGCATTCATGGACGCGGCACTCATAGACACAAACGGCGATACCAACACTTCCTCCTATGAAACCGAAACCGACGATAGCCAATATCAGAACCAGTTAACCGTTCGAAGAGAGTCGTACGCGAGAGTATTGTCCTCCCCACGTTCTCGACAGCCAGAGCTCGCCATGATCGCACCATGTCCTGTCGTATCCCCTACGCTAGAGTTCTACATGCCAGCATTCTCCGAATTCTCAGATCGCCCAAATCGACGCGCTTTAGTCGATCATTTCTGCAACGTATTGTCGCACCTGATCGTCTTCCGTGAGGAATCGGGTAATCCATTTCAACAGCTGGTTCTTCCACTCTCCCATAGCAGCTCACCTGTCATGAATGCCATCTATGCTTTGGCGAGTGCTCATTTAGAGTACCGTGGCGTTCAAAATCCTGAAAAATCGATATACTTTCATAACCAGGCCATCCAAGGGCTAGCAAGGGTTATTGAAAACCAGGGCAAAGTCAATAAGAACGAGCTTCTCGCCGCCATCATGCTCCTTGTCTACTACGAAGTGGTGGGTACTCCAACGCATACGACAACTCGAGAGGAAAGACGCATAGCTAACTTTTATTAGCTCGTGCAACGGGGCCGAACGAACATCATTGACAGGCATCTCAAAGGGGCCTTCGCTATTATGTGTTTAAACCAGGAAATGCTGAGTCCCGTCGGCTTATTCTTGGAACGCGTGCGTCGCCCTGATCACCAGCCTCAATTCTGCTTATACATGCACTGACAAGATTTTAGGCGTTCGGATTCTACGATGTGATTACGGCGTTATCATTAGGAACGCCTCCATTATCAACAGCCCCGAGCGCAGATGGCCTCCTACCAGTCCCGCCGCCCGACGCTCCACCTGCATCTCCTCTGACCAATGTCGATACCTTGCTGGGGATGGCCACAACATTGTGGCCTATCATGCATCGCCTATCCAACCTCTTATTTACCAAGAGGGAGCTGGTAGACGCGCAACGAATGGGCCAGATATCAAAAGTTGCTGTCCTTCGAACGGAATTAGAAACGACATCTCACGCGATCGAAGCTGCACTAACACAGTGGAAGCCTTGCCTGCCGCCAAATATCGCGATCCGGGATGATGTATTAGCGATGAAACGCGAGGGAGACGAAATCCCTGAAATGGGACGACTCCAGTCTATATTACACAATGCCCTAGCGTACCGTCATAGTGCGTTTGTGTATCTATACCGCACAATCTACGGATACTCTCCGAAGCATAAGCTAGTGCAACAGCACTCACACACGGCACTGCATCACTGCGTCGAGACGACGGCCGCTCGGGGCCCGATGAGTGCTTTATTATGGCCACTATTCGCCGCAGCGTGCGAGGCGATCAGCGACGAAGACAGAGAACTTGCGAAGAAGGCCTTCAGCGCGATTGAACAGCGGCAAGGCATGACCAACATTCAAGAGGCTTGGAGAGTTATCCAAGAGGTATGGAGAAGGCTTGACTTGCTCGATGAGGACTTCACAATTGGGACCAATCTCGACCTCTGGAGGAATGTCTGTGCTGAGATGGGGGTTACCATTGTATTCGGATGATGTACTATACCAATTAAATGAAACAGTTAAAGCTGAATGTATCAAGATTAAGTGAAGACCATACTGAGTATGATCTAGTGAGCTGCTTTGGCTACCTAGGTTAGGTTAGTCTGTAGAAACCCCAATAATCACTCATCCGGGACTTGCTTAGAAATGCCTACGGCCGGGTGCCGTCCGGTTTAACGAGGAACCATCACGCGTCCGCAACACGAGGCAACACGAGGCAATCAGTTCGGTCCAGAAGTGAGGCATGTGGCGACTTCTCATCCTTCATGGTTATCTAAACACATGTATAGCTAAGAACTCTATCGGCTCCGACAGTTGCTCACTCCCCTTTTTCTCGAATAGATTATAGAACCATGCTTCGTTTTTCCTGTTCTCGGTAATAGTGTGAGTGGATCTTGCCCCCGTTTGGTATATGAGTGCTACTCGGTATTATCTACAGGCGCAGTTTGCGACTTATCCCTTGCTTGTAAAGTTCGGTTCCCTGTTGGCCTAGATAGAGATCAATATCAATAGCAATATCAATCCTCGCCTTTCGTCATCGTCGCTGGGAGATACCGCTTTCTTATCTCGTACTCCTAGTGAGTAGTAGTAGTACCTCGCTTGCTTCCGAGATTGTGGTCTCGGATGGCAACGTAGAATACCAATAGAGTGGTACACAGTACTGTTTAGCTTCCTGATCTTTGCTGCTGTGTCCCCGCACTCTTCTAGAATATGGGGTAGAAAGATGTAGCTAACCACTGCTTACCGCTCTCACTAGTTAACTGCTAGTTATCCGACATTGCCCACACAACAGCTAATTCTTAGTGTAGCCCGTTACCTAGTCCAACAGGGGCTAGACCAACTCGGGGTTGTCGAATTGTCGAATTATTGAATCACGTAACGATGTAAATATGTAGATAGGTCGTGTCGATCTGCCCGTTATCTAGCGTATCTATCTGTCTAGGTTAGGTAGTTGAATGTCAGGTGTTTTATTTAGCATACAATAGCAATGGACATCCCTCCCGACCGTTGCAACGGCCGACCCAGGCGTTCCGGTTGTGTGTTATTATAGACTGCCGTGGACGCCGGGAAAAGCTGCAGTCCCCCACACCGTCCCATAAGGTACAAGCTGTCTAAGCTTGGGCGACCATCATAGGGTGGTATAGATATCCTGTAGCGGTGATAGAAAACCCCACAGGAAATTCCGATCCTACCAGAGCCCAGGGTCTGTCCAGGGCCACGACAGCCTGTGAGAGTCCACAAAAACCCCCCCGCCGCCCACCAGTGCCCAGGCTGACTGTGGGCTCATCATGGACATTCCTCCCAGGATGGTGCTTTAGTCTGGCGTTGACGTGAGTGACGGCTCCTCCCCCTCTGACTTGCTGTCGATCTCGATCCCCTTTGCACCACGACGAAGAGGCAGAGGAAGACGAGAAGAAAGCAGAGCCGCCCGACTACGACGACGGGGTCGACGAGGCCGCTCAGGATCCCACGCCGATCATGGCGACCCTCGTCAACACGGGCGATGAGGCGTTGCCGACGCCCAAGCAGATCCGCTTCATCAACAACCAGGGCCAGCCGCCCACGAAACGCAGGAGAATCAACGCCGCATGTCTTACCTGTCGCAAGCGGAAGACTCGCTGCGCTGGCGAACATCCGACCTGCTCCACCTGCGACAAGAATGGGCACGTCTGTTTGGGCTACTCGGATGCCGTCGACAAAAGGAAGGATGTGATCGGGAGAGCCCCTGGCTCCAGTCTGGACGGCAGTCAGCCCGACCACAACGACGAAGCTGATGAGTACTTCGACACGGACCCGGAAGGCGACCCGAGACAGTTGAAAGACGGCAGCCGAAATGGGTGCAGGCAATCAGAGACCACCGATGGAGCATCGGTTGGGTCGAGTCGTACTTCGGACACGCCCCAAGACTATGCCACACCCGCCCTGCCCTTGAAGTCCGAGTCCATAGATTGGGAAGACGTCCACGCCCAAAAGTCACAACAAGCCACGCCGCGGCGTGAACCGCTTGCATCACGACCGACGAACCCGCGCCAGTCATCCTTCTCCACCGACGATGGCCGCAGTCCCAGCAGCCGGTCCCCGGTCCTGCACCATAGCGATAGCGGCCACCGAGTCCCTTATTTCCGCTACTTTGGCCCGACCGCCATTGTCCCCGGCTTCAAGCAGATGGTCGTCAAGGTGCGTGGCAGACGACGCAGCTCCATGTCGGCCACGTCACCGAGCACCGGCTCCATGCAGGCTGGCCTGCTGTCGACCTCCGTACCCGACCTCGATATCGGCAACATCGAAGACATTCCCTTCTATGATATTAATGACCCGAGCCCGGTACACCCGTTAATCCTCAACCTTGTCGAGACTTTCTTCCTCCGTCTAGGTAGTAACTATCCCTTCCTCCGCCACAACAAGTTTCTTCATCTTGTCAAGGAGAAACGGGTTGAGCCTATTTTAGTCGACGCCGTCTGCGCTCTGGCCGCACGATTCTACGATATTAATGTGTTCCAAAAGTGGAACGACGGGAAACTTGCTAAATCTGAGCATGGCCAAGCTTATGCCCAGCGTGCGAAGGCTGCCACTGTAGACACATTTGCGTGTCCTTCGGTTGCCGCCGTCCAGGCATGTCTGCTAATGGCGTACGATGGGTTCGGTGCGGACCAGGACAGCGCACTCTGGATGTATCTCGGCATTGCTATTCGTATGGCTGTCGATCTAGGCTTGCCGAGGGAAGATGGTGTCAAGTACAAAGGCGTTGAAGATCAGTGGTATGCCCGCTGGCACGAAAGGCAAGCCGAGTTGTTCGCCGACGGAGGCCGTCAGGACGGCGAGGAACACACAACATTGACTCCCGGGGAGCGCAAGGAAATCGAGCAAGAGCGCATCGATACTTTCTGGGCTGTCTTTTTCCTCGACCGGGCCATCTCGTCTGGCACCGGGCGGCCGGTCACGCTTAGGGACGAAGACTTCGACTTGAGTCTCCCGAAGCCATCTTTTAGCTCCTCGTCATGGCCCAACCCGTATGCGGCACTCCTGCATATAATTCATCTGTACGGACGGGTGTCAGACGTTTTAAACAACATTAAACAACCAAAAGACCTAACTAAGGACAAGCTTCATAAGCTTGTTGTGATGGAAAATGAATTAACAAAACTACATCAGAAGATGGATTCCCGTCTTCGATTCGACGCCAACAATTTCCAGACGCATGTAAAGAAAGGAAACGGCACAACCTTCATCCTGCTTCACTTTTGGTTCCATGCCCTAATTATTGTGTTGCATCAGCCGACACTGCTCACATCGCAAGGAACGATTGATCGCAAGCATCAGCTGAAAGCTCACAGTCGAGAGCTTTCCATGTCAAGCGCGAAGACTATTGCTGATATTCTTGCCTTCGCCGAATTGTTAGACCCGAGATGTTTTATCGGCAATCCTTTCACATCCCAGCCGATCTACATTGCAGCATGTGCCTTTCTTCTCGAGTCGAAGGCCAACTCGTCTCAGCCGGACTCGCGAAACCCCTCACCATCGCCAGGGTTGAAAACCCAAACCCTCAAAACAGCAGACCAGAACAGCGCATCCTCGAAGCATCTGCTCTTAGCGTCGGCAGCTCTCCAAAACTACCAATTATGCTACAAGGCTCTCAAACAGATGCACGCATATTGGGGCGGAGTCCGTTACATCCTTAATGTCCTCGACCAGAAATCCCACGGCGAATGGGACTGCGAGACATTTACCACGGAAGAGTACGAGAGCACGAAGCGGATCAGACAGGGCAGCATTTCGCAACGGTTCGCCAAGAACTTCGAATTTCCAAGCTCTCCTATGCCCGAGAGCGGGCCGCCTCTTGCATGGTCTCTCACAGGCACAACCAACTCACCCAATTCCAGCCTCACCCTTTTCTTCCAGAACCCTGTTAATGCCGCAATGGGACCGGCTCAACAACCATCACAGCAACAGCAGCAGCAAAGCCTGCACCACAATTCGGCTCCCGCGACGGCACCCACGCCGCCTGGCAACATGATCTATGACCCTATCCGCCAGAGCCTTCCCGAGACTCCCATGTACCCGCCTGCCTATCCACAACCGACTACGTCGGCCTTGCGAGACTCTGTGCGAGTCACGCCCTCGACGGCTCGGGCCCATTCGCAACTGCGCTATGAGACCATGAACCAGGACGACACAGCCAAGATTTCCCCGGCCCAAGACTCCAAGCTAGCCATCAACGCGGTCGGCTCACAAGGGCCTCCTAACGTTGCCACCGTACCATACACGTCGAATGCGCAGTCGTCAGGGTACGACCAGCAGGCAGGCTACATGTCCGGGACATCCCCGTCCAGCACACAGAGCCAAACATTCGGCAACAACAATAACAACACCACCAACAACAACCACGCTACACCGCTCGCAAACTCGGCCTACGCCAACGATGGCGGGCCTTCAGCCTTCGCATCGAGCGGCAGCGGGCTCGCCGCCAGCGGGTACTCGTACGTGGGCGGCGCGCCGGGGTCGGACCTGCACCTCCTCACGTACGACAACGAGACGGACATCGGGCAGCACCTCACCAGCTTCGAGCACACCGAGATGATGAGCTGGTTCGGCGACTACTTCCCCAACGACGTCTTTGGCCTGTATCCCGGCGGCGAGTCGAACATGTGAATGACCAACCAACGAACCAACGAATGACTGAACGGCCTGGCTTGCTTTCTTGCTTCCTTACTTCCTTCCTTCATCTCTTCTTTGCTCACGAGTGAAGTTTCGCGATCGTCCGTCCGTCACGTTAGCGATGTATTTTACCAGTTCGTTTCCCAGGCGCCGGGCCTTGTTCTTCTTTTTCGATTTTCTTTTCTTCCGACTTATCCTTTTGCCTTTCACTACGGTTTGTAATCAGATTTTCGGGGCAATGTGATGTCGTCTTGTCTTGTCTTGTCCTGCTTTTGCTTTTTACTTCACGATGACGCGCAAAGGTGCCGGCCGCTATGATGACTAAAAAAAAAACTCAGCCGGGAGGGAGGGCTCGAAGCTTCAATTCACATTTCCCTCCTCCCTGCTCTTTTTGATATGATACCCTCTATGCGATGCCACAATCACCATTGGCGAGTCTTGTTTTTTTTTGTCGTTCTTGTTTTTCCCTTACAAGTTAGCTGGCTAGTTGGCGTAAGAAGGGGGGCGGGCCCATGGACGGGCGGCAGTATTGCATCCATCATTCGGAGCGTATATAAATTAAAGTTGTTGTCCGCGCTCCGATATACATCCACGGGAGACATTTGATTGATTCGGTGGGAGGGGGGACAAAAGGGGAAAAAACGGAGGGGGTTTGGCGAGGCTCTTTGATTCACTCTACTTTTTGCTGCGTACTGTTTTCATCCGTCTATTTCTTGTTCTATTGAAAACCTATTCTTCTACGGCACACGCGGCAGCCGGCCCGTGCCGGATTTTGTTTCCTCGACGATGCTTACTTGGTGCATTTGTCCGAGCTCTTTCGCTGTACATATTCGCATTCAGCTAGCAGCGCGTTTGTTTTCGCCTGATTTGGGCGTTTCATGGGAGCAAGCACTAGATCTCTGCTTCACGGGCGACCGCATGCCGTTGCGGGGGCAAGAGCGCATTATTTGATTAGGGGTTGGCGAGCCCGGTTAGGTAGTTGTCGCTAAAATTACAATGGGACGGATCTATATTTGAGACTCGGGACTATGAAATTTGCTATAGAAATCTTCCGTCTAATTTGGAGCCCTGTTTGCACTCCTATTCTGCGGGAGAAAAGATAGTATGATTCTCTATTTGGGTACCAATAGGGTTTGGCTGTCTCTGGAGTATTGCTTCTATGAATAACAACCTACTCGTCGTACATGCAAGGTGCATTAACACGATTCA
The DNA here is from genome assembly GCA_022578505.1 of Nemania abortiva. Classification (NCBI taxonomy): domain Eukaryota; kingdom Fungi; phylum Ascomycota; class Sordariomycetes; order Xylariales; family Xylariaceae; genus Nemania; species Nemania abortiva. The sequence continues at coordinate 217,868 of MU392566.1, forward strand.
TTAACCAGCGCGGAGCTAGATAATCTGATACTCAGACTCACGAAGCTTGCTAACTCAGGTAGTAGAGCTGAGTAGAAAAGAAATCAAAGCATAGATACAGCCCTTGCGTTAGCTAGTAGATCGGCTACATCAATAAAGCACGAGACATGTCCTGTATAATAATGCTGTGATTTCAAGGTTCACATAATGCATAGGTAGGGCTTGCATACTCATTGCATACTAGAATCCGTTGAGAAATAGAGAGTAGAGGTAATATTTTCGAGGATCTATGTCTCTAGAGCCCATACAATATCCAACAAATAAACGTCTAGATTGTGGTGACTTTAACTCTACGTCCGACTCATAGACTATCACAACCACACTCATAAGCATGGACATGTATGTAGTCTATTTCATCCCGCAACGCTATCTCTATCCATGTTTATCTTACGTCCTCTACAGACAAGGAGACGGGTGTGAACTTTTTTTATACATTTCAGACCAGTCAGTAGTCTGATTTTAGGAGACAATACACGAATAGTGCCTATGTGTCTGCTAATGAAGCCCTGCAAGGTGAAATGCCTAGCCCCCTGCCCTCCATATATCGCGGGTGAGAGTTGTACGCCAGGCAATCCGTCTTCCGCATTGATTTCCGGCAAAACGGCGCGCCTTCATTGTAACTTGAACGAGTTCTGGATATGTCCCATCTCCCGTATCTTGCCTGCTCCGGAGGGCTGTGATGATTCAAGTACTTCCTCAATGTGTTAGCAGCGGCCCATCGCTATTCCTTTAAATAATGTTTCCCCGCTGTATTTTATGTTATGCCTACGGCAAACTGTGCAGGTTATGTCTGTTTCGAAGATGACAGGTGCACCTGTACTCAACGCAAACAATGAAATCATCGTAACCAGTGGCTATCAATAAACGGACTACCTTCGGCTCTATTTCTGAGAGGGTGCGACGGCAGGTGGTGCCGCTGGTGGAGGTGAAGGTGGCTCTGGCCCGGGGACAGGTTCCACATCCCCGGGAGCGAGAGGCTTTGCCGGGGCGGGAATCGTCATGGGTCCTTTGGGAACAATGATTCGATCTGGCAATGACTGGCCTCGTATCACTTTCTCGACTTCTTCTTTGCTTAAAGTCTCGTAATCGACTAGTGCTTTAGCCAATAGGTCGAGCTCTTTACGATGATCGATTAACAGCTTCCGTGCGCGCTCGTAGGCTTCGTTTACAGTTCGTTGGACTTCAGCCTCCACCAGAGCTTTTGTTTCGCTGCTGAGCGTCTCGTATCGACTGCCGTATTCCATGTTTCCCAGTTTCGACGACATGCCCAGGGAGGCGACCATTCTGAACGCTGTTCGTGTGGCATTTTGAAGATCCTAAGTGGGATAGTTAGCATTGCGTACGAAACAAGACAGACGGTCTAGGACCTACGGATGAAGCGCCACTGGTCACCTGGTTCGGGCCGTACACAATCTCTTCCGCGAGCTTGCCTCCCAGAGCGATATCGATTTGGGCTAGAAAATTGTCCACTGTGTACGAATACTTGTCCATCTCAGGCAGGAAAGCAGTGTGGCCTAGAGTTGGGCCACGAGCTAAAATCGTGACCTTATACAATGTCGCACCGGAACCCTTGGTCAATAGGTTGACGAGGGCATGTCCGGCTTCATGGTAAGCCGTCATTTCTTTCTCCTTGGCGTTGATTACCATACTCCTCTTCTCGGCACCTAGGATTACCTTATCCTTAGCCCAGTCGAAGTCGATCTTTCTGACCGATTTGGCTTTATTTTTACTAGCATGGACCGCAGCCTGGTTGATGATGTTTTCAAGCTCAGCGCCCGACAGGCCGGAAGTTGTTTGAGCGATAGCCTTGAGGTCAACATCCTTTTCTGCCTTGATCTTCTTTGCGTGATGCTGGAGAATGGCCAGACGGCCGCGGACATCGGGGAGGTCAACAGTAACATGTCGGTCAAAACGACCTGGGCGAGTGAGGGCCTTATCTAGTAATTCCGGGAAGTTCGTGGCTCCGATGATAATCACATTGGCGCTCTGATCGAAGCCGTCCAGTTCAGTGAGTAGCTGATTCAGTGTCTGTTTGACGTAGGCAGCATCGCGCGCGTTACGGCGACCGCCAATGGCGTCCAGTTCATCAATAAAGACGATAGAGGGAGATTTAGCCTTAGCAGCGGCAAAGAGCTCTCGGACACGCTTGGCACCAACACCGACGTAGACTTCGTCGAATTCGCTACCAGACATGTAGAAGAACGGGACACCGGCCTCACCAGCGACAGCTCTTGCCAAAAGGGTTTTTCCTGTACCGGGAGGACCGACCAAGAGGATACCCTTGGGCAGCTTGCCTCCCAGTTGGGAGTACTTCTCAGGGTTGCGCAAGAAGTCGACCATATCCTGTAGCTCCTCCTTGGCCTCATCGGCACCATGAATGTCGGAGAAACGAGCCTTCTGCTGCTCCGCCTTGACCTCGCTGTCCACCTTACCGCCCGGTCGCTTGAGAACACTCATGCCCTCTATGAGCATGGTAATAAGTACCAGAGTGACGTAGGTGATGAGACAAAACCAAAGAAGAAACTTGACCCAACGGAAGATACTACTGCCAACCGTCTCGTCAACGACAACATGAAGCGGGCCATCCTTAGTGCCGCTGGCCTGAGCACCCTGGTCCTTTGCGACGGCAAGGGTGCCTCCACGGGAACGAGCAGCAAGGGCCTGGGTGACGGCTTGAATCTGAGTCGGGGTGAGATCACCGGGCAGCCTCTTCACGGTTTCACTGATGTCTTCGATATGGCCTCCCTGGTCAGCGGTGGGCGCCAGCATGCCAAGAGCCTTGTGGTAGGCATCGAGGGCGGCGGCGTTACTGGCAAAGCGGCCGGACTGATACCTCTCGATGATGATGGCGGGCATGTTCGCCTTCAGGAGGGCCTGATAGAAAGCATTCTGGGCGGTGGCACTGGTAGGATTCCTGTTTGCAGACTCTTCCATATGAGCGAGAAGATTCCTTGACAACCCGCCGGACTGGAAAGACCTTCGCTGGAAGGGTGATGGGGCAGGAAACGGGCGAGGGATTCCACGGAGGCCGGCGGTCGAGGTAGACATGGATCGCAGAAGCAGGCGCTGAGGATATAGGCGATGGACGAGGGGGTTCGACGCTAGCAACGCAGCGCGCGGCATGGCGGCTATAGACGAACGCACGTCAAAGGGAGTCGGAATGGCCTGGCGCGAAGGACGGGTCGGTGCAAGAGCGGTATCATGGCAAGCGTCTCGCAGAAACTCGGGGAGTTCAAACCGCGGCAGACCAGTAGCACCAGTCACAGATTGGGCGGGTTTTGTTGTCTCTTGGATGGCACCGGCTTGCCTTGGACGGGAAGAGGAATGCCCATGTGAGGTGGGATGTCGCGGATTGTAAGACGACGGCGAAGACGACGGCGCATGGAAGGGAACGGCCAACGTGTTGGCTATGGACGGCCACAGCTCGGCGACTGTGGCAGCAACGCTCGCAAACGCAGGCGCCTGCAGTGCCATTGTCGGGACCATCGCAATTTCAGCCGGGACCGAGGGACGAACTCCTATCTCTCAAGACGGGTCAAAGCCCTGCAGGGCCAGCCAGAGCGGCCAGCGGGTTGGTGGTTGCGGCTTGGCCGATGACGGTGGGAATTTGACGGGTGCAGGTGGCAAGACTGAAGAAAGAGACGGGCTGGAATGGCATGGGACCGCGGGGCCAAGTACAAATATTATTAGATCGAAAAATTAGATAGACGTCGCGGCATTGACGTACATCGCCGCACTGATCGCCGATGCAGAGAAAAGGGAAAATGGAAGAGGGAAGAAGAGAAAGATTGAGATTGGTCAGTCGGTACGCATCGACAGAGTTGCACTGGGGAAGAAGAAGATTGGTGGCAGCCACATGTCTCCCGCAGTCTAGACTAGGTTCAGGTTCTGGGTCTGGGCACTTGAAGGTTAACCTGGCACTTGCAACTGACCTGGTTGCCAACTGTCGAGTATACGTACAATATAGTACAGCAATAGACCCATAGGTGCAGCCGGCGCCAGCTGCAAGTACCAAGTAACTGTAGGTACTCTGATCGTGACGTTTGCTTGGTCACGGCCTAGAAAAGCATTACCATACCTACATAACATATTATTCTGACAACAGCTTCAATAGTGGCTCATAGCTAGACACTTGGTGTTAATTCCCTGAACAATCTGTGTGAAACCCGATTACATTCACTGTGGAAACCCTGTTCCACAGGCAATGAGTATTAAATATCGAATCTACGTAACAGTAGAAGCTAACAACTCTGAAGCTTTGAAGATTGTCAAGCAACCCGTTGACTCTATCCTTCTAGCATGCCAAGGTTCTATCTAGCGAGCCATTTAGTACCCTCTAATTCTCCTTTGTCAACCCTTGACGGATCGCCAGGACGCTGTCAACTATTACCGCATCTATGCCTTCGTTTACTTGGAGCTATACATCCGGTTAGCGGCAGTTACGTATATGTATATTGTCAATCGCGATCGAGGGAGGCCGGGCGGCTGCAATATCTGGATTGGATCGGTTAGACTTACCTGTACTAAATCTGGGTCGTTGTTCTGCACTCCATAGCTGACGCACACCAGACCGGACTGCTTCACCACCTTGACGAGGCGGGGGCAGTGGACAAAGGGGATGGCATTGCTGACGATGCCGAGGAGGTTCCAGCGGCTGGCGAAGCGGATGGCCTCCTGGAGGCTGCTGGCGCGGATGTCGCTGACCTCCTCGTCGCCGGCGTCCGTCAGGAACATGATGGGGATGCTGGGCTGCTTGAAGTTGAGGCACAGGCAGATGTCCGGGTTGAAGCTGCTAAAGATGATGTGCCGCCCGCCCGCGAGCTCGTACACCTTAGCCAGCACCGTGTCGCAGAACGAGTTCAGCTCGATCGCGTACGTGTCCATGTAGTGCTGCTCGCTCTCCAGGAGCATCGGGTACTTCATCTCGATGTTGAAGCCCACGTTCTCAGGGATCTTCTTGAACAGCTCCTCCAGCGTCGCGAATGGCGCCTGCACAAAGTTGCCCCGCGTGTTGGCCTTGTACCCCTTCTTCTTGTAGTTCAGTGTGTACTTCATCCGCTCGTCGAGCGATGTGTCTTTACTCTTGTTAGAGAAGTCCACCGAGAGAGATCGCTGCTTTAATCCGGATTCTCCCTTGCGGGTTCCGTTGGCGTCGGGCTGTCGTCTCTCGGGCGAGTTTCCCCGCGCCCTGCCATTCGATCCGTCGTTGATATGGAGGAATTGCTCGAGAGTGAGCGTGTGTACCGGTGCATCGATTCCCGTCTCGCTGACTAGAAAATCATGATATATGACGGGAACGTGGTCTTTAGTCAGCTGGACGTCGAATTCCACATAATTCGCACCCAGATTGGCCGCAGCGATGAAGGAGGAGACTGTATTCTCCCCCAACTGTAGCGATTTGTTGGCTAGGAAATTCTTGCCAAGCCCGCGGTGACCGATTACCATGGTTGGGGCTAGCTTCTTCCAATATGTCTGTTGAGAGTTGATCTCCATGTTGGGATGGGTAAAAGGCGTAATTACGAGGAAGTTGAAATTCACTGTGCCAATGACCTCAAGATTGGAGCCCATGATAGGCACGCAGATATCACCTTGTAAGTTCATCCGACTCGTACCTAGGGTAGGGCGGATGGACGACAATAGAGCTACAGCCCGGCCGATCTTGTTTTTCTCATTCCCGGAATAGGTCGGGACGATGTCGAAGAGCATCTTGACCTTGGACGCATCGGATGTGTAAAATAAGATTGGCTCGGTGGAGATGTTGTCGTGTACCGGTAGGTCAATCGTCGTCGGCTCACCATGTGCCCCCTGTGCCGAAATGACTACAGAAAGAGCCGTATCCAATTGGTTGGTATGTGCTTCCGCCAATGGAACGCGATCCAGTTTAACAGGCTCGACATCTTTCCGCATATCCATCGAACCTAAGCTCACCATGACTAGACACTCATCCTTAAGATACCGATGCCCGAAAGACTTAACAGGATCAGTAACCCTGGTACTCGCGTCCGACTTTCTGTCCTCGAGCGATGAAAATTCTGGTGGTGGTGAGGAGCTAGTGGATGACGGCTCGCTGCCCTCTATGGCGGTCGTTTTTGGAGAGGCTGGGGGAACGGTGGTGTAAGGGGCAAGAAGTTCGGCAACAAGCAAATGGCCGCGCAGAGTTGCATGTTCCTTTGCCGTCCAGCCAAACGAGTCAGGTATGGAAACATTGATTCCAGCCTCGACGAGGAGTTTAGCTACGGGGAGATGGCCGTCGACGGCCGCTATATGAAGAGCATTCCATGCGAAAGATTTTTCAGTCAACTCCAAGTTGGCTTTCTGCTCAGACGACCCCTCTATCAAGATCCGAGCACACTGGGTGTGGCCGAAGCGAGCAGCGATATGAAGCGCTGTTTCACCTGTTCCGTCCTGCCAATTGATGTCCGCACCGGCTTCCACGAGCATCGTGACGATGCGGACGAAATTCGAGCGAGTAGCCATAGCCAAGACGTTACCAGATTGAGACACCGGCTTCATGCGAATATTATCCTGGCCCGGCTGTTGCCCTCCCTTTAGCAGGGACCTCGTGGTAAGTGGGTGACCACCAAGAACAGCGAGATGCAAAGGCGCATTCCCATCGTTATCCTGCCACTCAGGCGCATCAATAGCATTTTTGATGTCTAGTTGCTCCCATTCCTTCATCTTTTCCATAATCGTCTCACATAATAAGACGCACCCGTATTGTGCTGCATAGTGCAGGGGCAAACGGCCCTGTGAATCTCTGGTGATCAGCACGGAACGCTGTTTTGGCTGAACACATCCAAGAACGTGAGAAAGAAGCATGACACTCTTGTTGTAATCGCCCGATTTAGGGGTCGCTTCCGGATCACTGTTTTCGGAGCTAGCTTTACTACCCGGAGTTTGAGTTGGCGTAACGTAATGGCTATTATAGTGAGGATGCACAGGGAGACCGGTGGCATTCGGTTCCAAGTCTCCAGCGGCGGAGGATGATTGAGTCCGTCCAATATATACGACTAGTCGATGAATACAGTTTCGACCGTTTAGATCATCGGGATCGTAAAGAGATTGAAGTTGCGGGACAATATAAGCGATACAGGCCATCGATTGGGATGAGATGGAGCGCTGAAGTAGGTTTAGCAACATAATCTGTGACGCTGGCGTGGAAGCTTCAAAGTTATGTTCCGATAAACTCTTTTCTAGTGTCTCGGCGTTGTCCTGCCGAATCGCACTGTCGAGAGCATCAAGCATGGTCTGTGGAATACTAGGCAAGACCTTCGATGCCATCCTCCCGAGCGATCGGACTGATCTAGAGGATTTATCAGACACATTGTCATCGAAATTCTGGGCATCTCCAAGAATAGAGAGCCACTTGTTGATCTCGTTGATGAGTCGTACAACGGTAGTGTCTTTTGCGAAAGGTTTAGGGTCAACCACGGTGGTGATGTATTGGTCCTGCGTCGCCGTTGCTTGGGAAACCTTCTTGTCCAGTTTCTTTGTGATCTTGACAAATCCTCTCCGGTTGATCTCGCCAAACCACTGCAAGTTTCTAAGTTGATTCCGTAGTTCGAGCAGGGCGCTCATCAGCTCTTCGAACTCATGATTGTCGAGCTCGGCCACCACGTCTGGGCTTCGGCCATATCGGTCCTGCAGGAGCTTGAGGCGTCGATGCACCTCAGCGAACTTTTTGTTGTAAAAGGAGTCGACATCTTCCAGGTTGCGATCCAGAGCGAACAGGAACTCTGTGGTTTGTGGTCAGGGGACACGCCAGGATCTATCAGATCCTAATTCTAAGGGGGTGCACACCTGCTATATCAACATCCTTTCCAGTCTTCGCCGTCGCCGCTTCCGCCTTGATCAGTTTCTTCAAGCCCTTATAATTAATATAGGCGGAGGCCCACTCTGGGACTTGGTTCCGGGGGAGACTGTGACATTGCATGAGCGTGATAGGACTAGAAGATATTTGGGACTTTGAGCAGTTACTTTCTACCGAACTTCATCTCGCACTTGGGATAGTTTAGGATCTCCTCGTTGACGACGGTAATGTCGCGCGCTCGAAGAAGGCCGGTGATACGAAGATCTCGTCTTACTCTTACACAGAGGTACCTAGTGAGCTTTCTCCGGAACACTAGCTGGGGGGTTATCTGTTTCAAGAGCAATGGCCGGCTTATATGGTGAAGAGGTAAGTTTCTTTTTCGGTTAAGCCCCTTGAAGTTTAATTAAAAGTAGTCGATATGCAGTGAATCGATGACAGGTCTCGGCCTTTCAGATATACGGGTAGCTTAGCTGGATAGAGATGTACCTAGGAAGCGGACCGGTGGAGCATGAAGAATGCAAACCTCCAAGACGGGTTAGCGTTGCTTAGAGTCGATGAAAAACTGTAGGTAGATAAGTTTGATTCGGGAATCAGGAATAAGTAGTGGATTCATATGGTTCCATATGGAATTCTGATATCATGGTACCGATGTGGAACACTGGGGGACGTGGTGGAGAAAGGGCAGGAATAAACTGGACGGAGGGCGAATGGGAAACCTACCGACGTAATGCCCAGGCAGGGACCTTGGCTTGGTAAAAAAACGAATGGATATCTTGAAAGAAAGTGTGTTAGAGATGGTGGCAGGCAGGGAGTTGAGAAAAATAATGGCATACACACAAAGTACGCAACTATCTAAACCCCCTGTTCGCGCAGTGCTAGGCGTTGGTGTAAGTGAAGGAGTGTGTGTTGATAAGAAGCATCAAACGGTCGGAGGCTCGAGTCGGCCAGGGTTGCAACGAGTGTAGTGTGGTATATAATACCTGTAATACCTCAGACCGAGACCCAATCAAAACCACAATCACAGCCCATCCGCACAAACTCGTCAGGGTGGTGGAAAGGCAACAACCTCCTCATCCATTCTCTGACTTGGACTTGGGGATAAGGTGACACAGGCATGCTACTGAGAGGTACTGATCAAACCTCCGCTCCGTAGCCGGCGGTACCCGTTTAAGCTTTGCTCCTTGCACCAGGAGGGGTTCTAAGAATAAATTGGCCCATAGCGGATTAGCCAACAGAACGGCCCCCTGGCGGATCGTGTCGGCAGTCGGGGCCCCTGATTGGCCAATTGGTGTCATTTAGAGCTGGTGTCCGGCGTAAGCGGAGGCCCCGGCAAATCGTCGCAAACCGTGTAACTACAGCGTACTTTCACCGCTGGTGAAGATAACTAGCACGTGCCTTTTTGAGCGCAGATTCGTCAAGTCACGTTTGTGCATCCCCACGTCTTTTGACAAACCCATACGGCAAGACCCTGCAGATCGTGAACCTTGTCGCTGCACCGGATCAAACCCCGCCACTAAACGCATCCCCATCTCGTTGTCAAGTACCTAGTATTTAGCGGGATTTAGCGGGCAAAAGGATACTCCGTATGATAATTAATACATTTTCAACACAGTAGGTAGGTATACTGTTACGCTTATTAGACGTATAGTTACAGATAGTGTCTATTGACTATTGTACCTAAGTTAGGTAGTTGTGGGTAAGCGTTGGAACTTCCGTCCTCCCCGCACGGCCCGTCGTACCTGGTCTAGGCCTAGGTACTTTTAATATCACATGAGCATGATCCGGTTTATCTAAGACCTGGTGGCTAGGACTTCAGGCGATGGCTTTCATTTGAAACAAAAGATATCATGGAAATTGGGCCTACCTAGAGACTGTTAGATAATACATACACATGACCATTATTGCGTCCCACGGCTAACTATTGCACACTTGGCAAAGCAAGGGATATGGTCAGGCGAAGGAGTCGGTAATGTAACCTCAATTCTAATGCCTATCTAAGTAAGCACTTGGGTAATTGATTGCTTTTATACAGTGCCTAAGGTATGCAGGTATATACGTTTGTTCCGCAGAACAAGAAGCAAATATCCTCACATGGATTACTTTTGTACACTCTTATCTTATGTCACCCAGACAGAGGGCGTCCACCTCAGAAGTTCCTATGGGTCTTAGCCATCAACTTTGTATTGTACACGCTATCCCAGCGAGGCATGTTGAAGAGGTGGGCCTTCCTCATCATGGCTTGCTTTTCTCCGGATTTCTAGAAGACCTTCTTCTGTAGCTAACACTAAGCCTTCTGTCTTCAACGGTGTGGGATGATCTAGGGATGCGACTTCCTCTGCCATCATTTGTGGCAAGGATTTTGGCGTGCCGTAGGCGGTATAATCGTTGAATCCCGAGGTTGTTGGTACCACGTCTCTCTGCCAATGGTTGTTGGCGCTTCTATAAATGTAGCCCACTAAGCTCCGCAAGGGTATTCTATAGTAACCACGATGATAATGGATGGCTTGTCTCTGTTTTCTGAACGATAAATGAGTAAAAAGTAGTGCTCTGATAGAGTCCTCGGTAGCTTGAGCTCGCTGCTCCAGCTCCTGATGCGAGTGGCTTAACACTTGCTCTTCACAAGCTGGCGGACAGACAGCGTTAGGGCCGAAGAAGGACGCCAAGACCCGTCGATCTAGCTTTTGCTGGTGTCCAGTTTCCTCTAACTGGAGAATCATATCCTGGTTTGGAATCTGCTGGAATAACTGAGACGTAATATCTTCCCTCGTTAAGTCGTTAAATACGTCTATATGGCTGAGCGCTATGCGCAAAGCAAGGCGCTGATCTTGAAAAACTTGGCTGGCAATGTGGTCAGAGAGTAGAAGGGATCCCGGATCGAGGTCGTATCCAGTCTTGACGTAGATGATTCCAGCTTTCAGAGCAGCGACAAGATGCCGGGTTTTTTCCTCGAGGTCATTGCATCTTCTTTCGATAGAGATAATCCTTGCCATCTCGACATAGGCTTTCTGGAGCACCGGCGGAGTTCGTCTGTTCAACTTGGCTTTATCTAAACCCGAAATAGCCAGCTCGAGACGAGTCAAAAGCGACTCGCTTGGATTTAGAGTGGCAGACAGCAGGGGGAGCAGTTGTGCCATCTCTTGTACTTCCAGTTGTGCGTCCAGGCGGCTGATTATTAATTTCAATGATATTGTGGCTTTCGCGTATGCCTGGTGTGTTTGGCCATAGATTTCACCAAGAGGCAACCACCCAATGTCAATAACCTGGTCTAAGCTCTGCAAGAGTTTCCGGACTACGGCTATCGTATTGTTTCCGATGACGCTCGTTAAGTACCACTTGAAGTTTTCAAAATTTCGGACGATGCCGACGAGCAGTTTCCGCGCGCTTTGAAAGTTGGCTGTAGCTAGAAGACTCCTAAAAAGCTCATGTAATGTGGAAATCGGTATGGACGCGCCCTCTCGTAGACAAGCCACAAACGTCATGCATGCGATACCTACGTCCTCATGATATAGCCAGCCTCTGATGAGATGATCAAAGGTAGCACCGACTCTTAATTTTTTTCGAACACGTCCCGTGCACGGGCTGACGCTATGTAGGCCATCTTCCACGGCTCCCCTCATCCTTTGGACGATCTCACGCAGTCCCTCTCGCCCACCGGGTCCTCGATAATGGTTTAGCAAACATAGCACGGTCTGTTTCGTGGCAGACCATCTCGTCCGGTCTAGGTAAGAATTGATGACGGCTTGTGCGAGGTCAGGGCGTTGGATGCGATTAAAACCAGCGATCATAGTATTATAGGTATGAATACTCGGAGGTACGCCGGCGGTGAACAAGTTGAAGCATATCCTCGCTACCGTTTGTGGCGTTGTAACAGCTTGGTTGAAAATGCGACGTATTGACTCATTCAAACGGGTTCGTACGCGCTCACTGTAGCTAGGATCGATATGTACAAACTGGTAGCCGGGTATGTCATGCCCGTTTCTAAAATGTTCGAGCTCCGTCAAGATGGCCTCTTCGACATGGTCTGGTACGTTTAGCGCATCTTGTAATCGTCGGCTCGGGTATGTTCGAGTGCGTCGGAGCAGCTCGTCGACAAGATCTACAACAGTTGCAGTCATGTCTGCCATTTCGTTGTAGGTTCGGGGCCATCGACGCGAAGCATTGTGATCCTGCTCCTCGAAGGCCACCGAGGCTTCGATATCGGCCCAGTCAATCTGGTCTCGGATCCATGATGTGGGAGCAAGGGGCCGATACGTCATGTCGCAAAGAGACTTGAGCTCCTCCAGCAACGGACGGACTACCTCACTCCCGGGCTGCCTCGATACATGAGTCGGTAGCCGAGCTGGAGCAAAGGTCCCCCAAACTGGGGCGCCATTTTCTCCGCCCTGAGAGCTCTGCGGGCCCGGAGCAGCCAATTGCTTTAAGGAAGCCCTGGCACGGTCCAGCTCCCCGTCCAGTGCTTGTCGTCTCTCGTTTTTTCGGCGGGCGTCGATGATGGCGGCGGTGCCTAGGATGGTGGTATAGCAGGCGGTAAAGAGATCGGCAACGGTGAGCTTCCGCCTGGAGGCAGCGCTGGTCGACCGTCGGGTTAAGGCGTTGGTCGAGTGCAGACAGATTCGGCAGCGGCAGGACGCCGGGGCCTGAGCAGCACGGGACCACAAGGTCTGCATAGTTCGTGCATGTCGTCGGGGCTACGGACAGGACCAATGGACCGAGCTGGGGGCCATGTCGGCTAATTGACCATGGCGAAGGACGGGGCGGGTGAAAAATCGGGCTGTTGGTATCGGATTGGTAGATGGTCCTTTGCGGCAGAAGGTCACCGTGATGAGCCGATGACCCGCCCTGCCGGATTGTACGAGCATACTTCTCAGGTGGGGAGCTTGGGGTTTCGTGGTTTGTGTGTGGTTAGGTGAGTACCTTACCTTAACTAGCTCCTTCACGGCCAAGCTTCCACTTGTCGCCAACTGTCCAGAGCGGTAGGCAGATGGCGCTCCTATTCTCAGGGCATGAATGAATGAATACCTATAGCTCGTACCTAAGTACATACATAGAAAGGGATTGGCTCCATCGCCAGCTATTAGCTACCTACCTCTTACCCAGCGCAAAGACAACTTCTTCTGCATAACATGCAGCAGAGTTAGCTTCCAAACCCCAATCCAACCTCGCATAATGTACGCGCTTACTTTGACGGCGGAGTTGAATGGGTATGTTATGCCTCTTTGGCGCTCCCCCCTCTATAGTTACAAATACACGACAACCGGCTCTCTCTGACAACGCAACGATAAGCATAGAGTGACCAACTTGCGACCGAAAGATACCGACGCGAGTCCATTCTGGTATACTTTCATAGTGCAATGCACATCCTGCCGGGAGACGCATTCAAATGCAATCGCAGTCAGCCGGTTCGTAAGTTTCCACTAGATATATCCTCACATTTCTTGATTTATATATCTGATATCGGCTGCAGGAGGTAAATGAGTTGAGTGGCAGTAGGGGTGAAGCAAACTTTGTATGGAAATGCAAGAACTGCAAGGTCTGTCTAAATATAGCGGAGCCTATCTCGATCTCATCACCATCTAACTAGCCCACTAGAGGGAGTCCTCTTGTTCAATCAAGATTGCACCGAAGCCATACGAACAGAGCGAACCTCCTACGCGACAGACAGTCATTGAGTTTGACTGTAGAGGACTGGAGTTCACGTCCTTCTCGCCAGATGTAGATACCCCATCCCTTTTCTCTCCGTCTATCTTTGTATCTATGCACAGGAGCTCATTTTATATAAATCCTAGGGTGAATGGTTGGCCGAAGGTACCGATTCCGGTACCAAGTTTGAGGGCATCGAATTGCAGGATGGCGAGTGGTTTGACTACGACGAGAAGGCAAACGACGAGGTCAGTATCAAGGACCTGAAGTGGGAAATCAGGAGAGCATGATGCCCTAACTCGGATCGCTATCTCTATGGATAGAACCACACAATATACCTATCTCGAGGCCTATCCAATGAAAATCCGTATGCTTCATTCAATCGATGACGGGATTATAATAGGTATTGTAGATTCCCGCGTGCCTGCCGGCCTATCTAGCAGGCAGTGATTATGCTCGCCTACTGTAAACGGGCATATGAAAGAGAAGTATTTTAAGTTGAAACTAATAACATTCTAACTTGAAGAGTAGGAAGTAAAATAGGGGCAGCGAAGGATCTAACTTAGGTGGTAGGCTAAGTTAACGGGTTTTAATGTTATACCTACCTGTGTGCACCGACATAGGTGATATTATCTCTGTTGGGTACCATAGGAAATTTAAGCATACCCACCTAGGTAGTGGGCGATGACGCTAAGGATAAGCTTTGTGAAATACGATCTACATTAACGTAGGCACTATTGAAGGCCAGAGAATATCTCTACGAGAAGGGAATCCCTCTGCACGTTCCCAAACTCGTGCCAATGCCCTTGCGGCAGCCTTCCAGGTCATCTATCTCCGGCATACTACTCACAAGCGTTCGCATACCTAGATTTCTAAGAGCTCATGTAGGATGTGTGAGCTAAAACCTGTCACACCGGTTAGTAACACCGTGGACATACCTTTTCATACATAAACTACAAGCTTGGGCTCTATAACGTACAATTAAGATCAAGCCTGCCCACTTCAGACTTGACATATTATATCTAACCGTAAAACCTAACATTACCCGCAAGAAACATAATAACCTCTCAGGTTCTCCTATGCAACGCAATCGTTATAACCTTGAAAATAAAAAGAAAGATATTGATATAGTTGCGGAAGAAATATTTGTTACATTAAATGTCCCCAGTATCTCTATTGCCTACATAACACAAGTACCTATCACTTACCCCACCTCTTCCCCGATTCGGTTAGCTGTCGAACCAATTAATCTACCTTTAGTCTAAATCAGACGCCCAGTCTAAAACCCAGCCTTGAATTTCGTTCATCTTCAGCCTCAACATTACCTACCTACCTACTATCTAGGTATACACGCTGTTGTCTCCCTTCAAACCAACGCGACGAGACACCAAGACCACCCACCATGAGTGTAAGGCTCTCCCATATCACACTTCCAGACCAAACTATTTATCAGGGCCTTAGCTAACTGTTGTAATTTAGTTCATGCCCGTGAACCCGCGGCCCATGCTGCAAGAACTGTATGTCCTCTTCTCCAAGCAACGAAGCACGCGACCCGCCTACTACGCCCCTTCCACGCCCCGCGTACTACAACACATGCTAACGATTTTATATAGTGTTAACAACGACATCGTTGTGCGGCTCAAGTGGGGCGAGACGGAATACAAGGGCCGCCTGGTGTCCATCGACGGCTACTTCAACATCCAGCTGACCAACGCGCAAGAGTACATCGACCAGAAGTTCACGAGCGACCTCGGCCAGATCCTCATCCGCTGCAACAATGTGCTGTGGATCAAGCGCGCCGACAAGGACGACGTGAAGATGGAAGGATAGCGCTGGCGAGATGTGGATGGACAACACGAACGAACAACCACGTTGGCCTTGCAAAACGAAGAAAGAGTGTTGGGATTGTTCATACCCTGGTATGGAGTGCATGAGACAACGATGTGGGAAATGATACCCCAAGGACCACGGTGCGAAAAGGAAAAACCCGGGGTGAAAATTGCAGTGTGCACGTGGGATGAATAGATGATGAATTGTTAATGGAGGGACATTAGATGAAGCAGGGAAGAAGCAGGCCGACAACACACGGGATACTATGATACAAGCCATTCTAGACCTCTTCCACCCTAGGGTTCGAGGCATACCAACCAACCAATTAGTCCGGAAAGGCAACGCCTGGCAATCGCCACAAAGAATCAACATCAAAATGAAATAGAGGGCAAGGTCACTGGAGGTCCTGGTTGTGAAAAAAGAAGTTGTCTTGATTTGTCGTCTTTCTAGACTAGGCAACAACAATATCAACAACAACGCAGTAGGAAGAGGATGGATAGACAGCATGTCCGTTCCATTTATGCTGCTATATCCCTCCTGTTCATAGAATTTAATTCTATCCGACATTTTAATTCGATGAAACGGCGGAGAGCCTATCTAAGTCCCCAAGACGACCGATTTTTCATAATACTGTCATTCGTAACCGTCATCTCAAAAGTCGAGGTCCCATGAAGCCTTTTTTTTAATCCTTCCGTAAGCCGCATCCCATTCGTCAGTCATTGTCCCATCCTGGCCGCAGCACTTGCCCATCCATAATGACATGACCCCTTTTTTTAGACCCTGGTGTCCCATCACATCAAACACGCCACCTTCCGACTGCTGCAGAGATCCGAGCCCCCTATCTTGATTCTCTCCGTTTCCGAAACCCACCTGAACGCTTCGACCATCCACTCGTACCACACCTTCGCATCGTCCGTCTGCCGCCACATGGTCACCTCCAGCTCGGAGTCGGACGGGAAGTAAAGGGGTTGCTGTAGCATGCGTTAGTAAACACAATACCGTAAAACGATACAAATCCATTCCCGGGCCTGGAAACACGTAGAGTAGGGAGATGGGGAGACAGGGGACTCAAAACTCACCTTCAGGGGAAAGAAGATGGGAAACCACGAGACCATGTCCTTGCTCTTGCGGTCGATGTTCTCGGGTAGCGTGCTGAGCTCCACCAAAGCCCTGTTCCCGTCCTTGTCGGCCTCGATCTCGGACGCGTATAGTACGGCCTCGAAGTAGCCCGCGAGCCCGTGCATGACGCCGCGCGAGCGGCACACAAAGGTGAGGTGGCACTGTCGCGTGTTGTGGTCATTGGCTCCGACGCCACCCGCCATGCTGCCTCCCCCGCCCCCGACAACGCCGCCCGCCCGGCGCGCCGCGACAGCGTCCATGGTCTCCTGCGGCTGCGGGTGCGCGAACTCCCACGCGCACTGGAAGCGAGGATGGTCGGGCACGCGGGCCGCGGCCACGAAGTCCAGCGCGAACAGCCGCACCACCCACGGCGTGTTGAAGGCGTCGGCGCCCGCATCCCCGCCCGCCGCCCACCGCGCCGAGATGTCCGCGTATAGGCGTGGCGTGGCGATTGGGCTCACGTGCGCCGTGTACGAGCTCGGGATCGAGATGCCCGTCCCCGGCGCCAGTACGTGCTGGATCCCGTCCAGACACTCGGGCGACAGCTCGTTGTCGCCGAACGATCCCAGCAGCTCCGAGACTAGGATGTCTACTTTGCCGTGCACAGGCTTGCCATCCTCGCTCTTACTGTCTGACGAGGATGGAGATACCACAGGCCCTTGCCACGCGCGCATGTCCGTCTTCACGACGGTCACCCGCCCGCCCCACACGGTCTGATTCTGCCGCAGGAGATACACGTAGGCGTTGGGGTTCTTCTCGACGGCCCACACCTTGACGGGAACGCCTGTCGTCTCGCTAGCCTGTAGCGCGCGCGTCACGAGCGGCCCACGACCGGACCCGGCGACGGCAATCACGACGCCCTCAGGTGACGACGTAGGTTTCTTCAGCTCGGTCCACTCGCGCAGCGCCTCCTCGATCGCCATCTCGTACTGGTTGTACTTGACCGGGTCGCCTTCGAAGACCTCGTACGTCACGCTCTCGAGGTTGTCGGAGAGCGGCTGCAGGGGTGATTGCAGCCAGTCCTGGAAATTCGTCAGAGTGTTCAGTTCCAGGTCGTTGTATGGCTCTTGATGTCGCTCCAGATGGCGGAGGTACGCGAGATAGGCGTTGTGGCCCTGGATTCTGTGCCCAGATTTGACGGATTGTGTCGCGGCGGCATCTCCTAGAGTCGGGAACTCGGAGGCCGATGAGGTGTCTACTGGCTGCCCCGCCGCAGGCGTGTCTTGGATCTCGGGTCCTACATCGCAGAGGAGGAAGTACGGCGCATGCTTAAGGCGCATATATGTATAGATCAGCTCCTGGTGAGCCCGGCCTAGGGATGGATGACCGGCCTTGTTTGTCTGGAACGTTGAGGGCCCGTATGTTAGATATTGGAGGGGCTCAGAGAACCATCTCGTCTGCAATTCTTTTGGAGGTAGTGCCCGGGGTATTCTTAAGGCTTCATTTGGGAGAATTAGTTGCACAATACCTATTAGAATAAAGGTAAGCGGATTAGACAAGAGGGCTTACCAACGAAAAGCCTTGCATCGTAGTCGCATGCTGTACGTATCACATGCCATGAGTCCCACGAGGTGAAAATATCAATCTCCTTGTTGGTCGACTGCGACTTGTCCTCTGCTCCTTTCGAAATGGATAGCTGGGCTACTTTCTCTTCTAGGCCAGGTTCGCGGTACATGGGCAAGTGGATGATGAGGGTGATGCGAGTGCCGATCACGAGAGCCTCCTGTATGGCCCTGGCATATTGCGCAATTCCTTGGCCATTGCCGACTTGTGCGCTGTCCTGTCTGGGGCCTGGAACTATGATGCTCCGCACACCACAGAAGTTGGCATAATCCACCTCGAGGTTCAGCACTTGTCTTGAGACGCTGGCAATCACATGGTTTGGCGAACACAGGTCGATCCAAGGACTCGCATAGCCGATCAAGCCGCTCGTGTACACCTCGGGGAAGAGAGTTGTGTCCTCGGGCGTCAACGAGGTCACAATGGGATCCATACGCGACCCGGGCTTTTGTTCGCCGTTGGCCTGCGTTAGGCTCTCGTCCACAAGTTTCACTATGCGTTCGTGAAAGTGAGCGTTGGTGATGGGTGTGGTGACAAATTGGAACTATGGCTTCGTTAAACTACTGCGGTGGTCCTAAAAACAAGCAAGCAAGCAAGCAGGGCACTTACACCTGAATTCAGCACTTGGCCATACTGAGTGTTGGTGAGGGTTTCCACCCGGGTTGAGTCGTGTTGGCCGAGGTGGAATGCAGGACGTATCTCGTCTGGGCCGTCGCCGTCGCTGTCGCCATTTGAATATTCGTGGGCCATCTTGGATCTAGTCTTTGTCCAAGGACACTAGCCCGAAATACCACGGTTCTTATAACGGGTACGGTGTAGAGAGGGCTTAACAGACAGAGAAGGTGGTCTGAGAAAATGAAACGAGACCGAGGGTTGAAACAGGTAGGGATATAAATGATACCTCGTCACACTCGTTTGTCGCAACACAAGAGAGGAGATGTTTTCACACCACAAGATCAAGCATCAAACGTAAACGTACATAATATGGCTGCAGAGGGAAATCAAGTCAAACCCAAACCTATGATACCTATATCCTATCCACGTGTCCATCACTTGTCAGATGCACCACTATCATGGATGGGGAATGGAGCGTTGAAGAAAAAAAAAAGATAGAAAAAAAAAACCGTTGGTTTTAGTCGTGCTATACAACCCTGGACTAGATAGCCTGGCCATTCATACTCCTCGGTGCGCTAGGCAATACTACCTCATGTAACAACCGCAGCTACCTAATAGTAAGGCTTCAAACCCCAAAAATATTTCAGCTACCTACCTACCTACCTACCTATCGTGTACAATTACGGTATGTCAGCGTCTGCAGGTTGATAGTTAGGCTCTTTGCTCGGGTGGTTTATTTAGAATTTCAATGGTTGCGGTTGTGGGGATCTCGGGAAGATACAGGGGAGTGCCCCCCACGTTACGTGTACCTTACCTATAACTACTTAAGTATGTAGTACTCTACCTCCGCCTACCTACATATGTAGGTAGGTAGTATGCTGTACCTAACTATTATTATGTGCTGAAAGAGGTACCTAAACCATACAGTAACTACTGCTCTGCCCCTCAATTAACTTTCTATCAGCTGCCAGGCTAGTCTAGCCTCCAAGCATCGATCTCGGGTGTCTTCATTTCCATACCTAATTACAGTATCTATTCTACCAAATCACCAGAAAATTTGCTCAAAATGAACCGGCGCATGGTACGCGGAGCATGTCTTGCCACTTCTCTACCGAAACGGAGCTGACCTTTCTCCCCCTTTCCTTTCTAGCTCACCAAAGACGACGAGGCGACCGCCGGTGACGAGGTTGAAGTGCGCCGCGAGGACCAGGACAAGATCAACAAGTTCAGTCGCCTGCACCAGCGCGAGCTGAATCTTCAAGAAGAGCTCAAGTCCAAGAACGTACGAATGGCCCAGGGCTCCGAGAAGTACGACCAGAGGCTAACCGACCACTCGATCACGTAGAAAGAGAAAGAGGAGCTTGACGATGTAACGCTAGAGCTAGAACTTGCTGACGAAGACGAGAAAGTCCCGTAAGCTCGCGGCCCCCGTACTCTGCCCATGCCTGTCGACTCGATCGCAATCGCAATCTGCGTCTACCCGGGAAACAGCTGACGGAGATCCAGATACAAGATCGGCGATGCCTTCTTTCACATACCCCTGTCGCAGGCCCAAGACATGCTTGCCGAATCGACGTCGCGCATAGAAGAAGAGGTTTCGGAACTAGAGGACAAGATAGGGACGACGAAGGAGGAGATGCAGCAGCTAAAGGTCGAGTTGTACGCCCGGTTCGGACGAAGCATCAACCTCGAGACCTAATTACGGCGCAAATGTTTATGGGCGCAGAGTCGTGAAAGGCAATACTCGAAGCAGCATGTGGGTAACGACGGTGACGAAAAAGGCGGCATGACCTCTGCTACAGAATGTGTATACGCGTACGCATCGTATTTGGACAGATCAGGACACGTACCGTATCGGTCATCGGGTACAGAAGTCTTATAAACGCCATGAACGTTACCTAGACAGGGGCATAGCAACTTCTGCGCGGGGCGATATCAGCTGGTTGCAGAACCACAAGACTTGAAGGCCGAGAGATAGGAGGACGAGAATTGCTGTTCTTCTCTTTATATCCCGCGGCCTAGCAGCTAGTTATAAAGAAGCCTCCTCCCAGGAAAGGCTATGAATACCTAGGAGAGAATACTTGCGCGTGGCAATCAAGTTGGAATTATACTAGGTGGCATATATCTAACGCCATGAACTATCAAGCTCTTGAACCAGGCCACCGTCAAATTGTGAGCGTGCGTTGTGTCAATCGCCATAAGTAGATAAATGCTTTATAGCTGTTAGCCGTCACTAGAATTATCAAGCAATACTGACCACTTCAGCACAAATTGATAGTTGACTGGATAGTTTAGATAGGATAGAACTTTTCGCATCTTATTTAAACCATCATTCGTAGAAAACCTACTCGCATGAGCTATTTCAACCCCAAATACCCCCTTTCGGCTTCTCGCCCGAGACAGCAAGCACACTGCCACCTGTCCGGCATGTATTGCACATTTGCTAAGTGCCGCCATAAATTTGCGGCATAGTGTTGAATAATGCCTCATTAATAGAAAAATATGAGCATAGAAACAAGTTTTCGACATCACATAACGTGTATATTTCCACTCAGATAATAGTTAGCTTCCGCTTAACAATTGAACCGGGGGTTTGATAGGTCCTTAGCCTAGAGGTACCTACATATGTAGTATGAAACCCACGTGGATCTCATGCACAGCTTCTGCATTGCGTAGGTGGCGTTTAAACAACTATCTCCAAAATACCATACATAGTACCAGATTTATTGATTCGGTTCACCTACCTACCCAAAACAGAAACCCTGGAATCTCCGAGATGCTGGTGAAACAAGGCTCTCCTTAAATAGTAAGCCCGCTTATTTCTATAATATGACGTCCCTTGCTGACGCTAGCAGAAATTAGGATTAGGATCCATGTTCAGATCTGCCAGGAACAAAGATCGCTTTCCAGATGAGTGCATGTCGACGTCATAGGAGCACAGGTCCTCCAGCTGTCTAGCGCCTACCTAGGTAGGTAGTCCAGACTGCGGCCTCCCTTGTTGGCGCAAAACATCAGAATTGTTTTTGTTATTATATAGATACACCATCCCTAATTTACCTGATGAACTACTTCGTACAACAGGCTTTACCTTTCGCCAGGTCTCCGTACCCAAGCCGTTTACTGGGCTATTGTAGCAGCTGAGACCCTTTATTCCACCGTCTACATTGGCAAAAGGAGAGTTCAGCGTCCCTTCCCAAAACCCGAACATCACCTTAGTCGGTCTCGAGAAAGCACAAGAAGCGGATTAATGCATTGGAAACCGGGTCGGAAATCCTAAATTCGTCTTAAAGTGAAGCGCCTAAGCAGCCCCGAAATTTGGTTAACCATTGTTTCTGTTGCTGGAATTGACAGCACGCGCTTCGCACAAATACCATTTAATAATCCAAGTTGCTATTCATCGCCCTAGAAAGCATCATTTTGCTACGAGGGTCGCTGCTTAGGGGTTGGTTTCTATACGGAATCTAATGATGACCCTACAACGACTGTTGCCAGTCGGTCTCTTCGCCGCCCAGGTTCTTGGCGCCGCACATCCTATCATCACACCAGCGCCGAGTTCAGAAGATCGCGACCAGGCACTTGCACGCCGAGATCTTGGAGATCTCGACCCAGGAAGCTACATTAACAGCGTCATAAGTGACCTCGGGAGTGGCATCTCGAGCTACGTGGCGTCTGGTGTGCCTCAGTTTTTCCAAGATTTCCCCATTGGTGAAGACGTAGAGAAGGCCCTGGACATCGATGACGATGACCTGAAAGCGACGCCAACACAGGCCCTCAACATACCTGGGTACGCAAATTGGACGGATGCAGGCTGGAACGTTCGAATACACGGAAACATATACAAGCAACCTAACATTACCCAAAAGAAGCTTGACGACCTAGCCAATGTTTTTCTCATTGGAGTCGATATCGACGACCTCCCCGAGAACCAGCAGGACCAAGCACGCAATTTTACGGCCTCCATTTATGTCGTACAGCAAAACAATGTCAGCGTCGCCGTGAACTTTCAAAACGACGTCTACGTTCGTCCGAATGCGAGTGGCGGCGTTATCAACGCCAAGGGCGGTGTGCAATCTATCGATTTACCGTATAACACCACTTCCGAAGGTGATTTTGATGCGTGGTTGACCCTCCAAAATACCACTGGACCGAGTGGCGGTCACTTGATTGCTGGAAATGCCACCGACCAGATACAAGCACTCAATGTGGTACGTATTCTTCCTCCGTTTTTTTTTTTTTTTTCTCTTTTGCTTTGAAATATAAAATATATCTAACGTCCGGAATAGTACACGAATGGGACGGATATTGGCAATGCCACCGCTTACTTAGTCCCCCCTACCGGGTTCACTATTGTCTCGGATATTGATGACATCCTCCGTGTTACCAAGATCTATGATCCGAAGGAGGGGCTTCTTAACTCTTTCGCACGACCATTCGTGGCGTGGGAGAATATGCCCGAGATCTATGCTAATTGGTCTGCGACAATTAACAACTTCCACTTCCACTACCTCACCACTACTCCAGAGCAGGTTACCAGGAATTACATGGAATTTATTTACAAGACGTACCCACTCGGCTCCTTTGATACTAGACCGCTAAACTTTTCCGACGTCTCTGCCACGCTGTCGATTCGTAAAGCTCTCTTAGATAAGATCTTTCAAACGTTCCCGCAGCGAAAGTTCGTGCTCGTGGGCGACACCACGAACTCGGACGTAATGAAGGACTATCCACAACTCGTGAAAGACTATCCCGGCCAGGTCCAATGTATCTTCCTCCGGAATACGACCGCCACCGACAGCACAGACCTGTTCCCATACGACACTTCGGGCTTCGAGGGCATCGACCAGAAACAGTACATGTTCTTCGTCCATGCTGACGATCTTCGAGATGTTGACATTGTGGGTGGCGATTGCTACAATCCTGCCGTCGTACAGAATGTAACATTTGGGTATCAGGGGAGGGGCTTCGGCAATGATGTGAACGCTGCAAGTAGAATCATTAGCTGGAGCTGGACAGCGCTTTGCGCTGGTCTTCTGGTGACGTTAGGTCAGTTTCTGATATAGGAAGCTGGCACGATTGGATACGAGGATACGAGAATATGAGCTTATTAATTATGATGACTTCACTGAGGCCTATAATAGTATGACTGTCTGTCAACGAGATTGAGACTTTGTCCTACTACATACTCTGTGCTCGTGATGTTAGAGATAGAGTATGTGGCTCAGGGCATACACGAGGTCGACAAATAAACTTTCAAGCGTTTAACGTGAGGGTTGCCTATCCAGAAAATGTAACACGGTTCATTAACTTGATGCCTACTCGTCACTCTCCAGGGTATGACGGCTCCCCTTAACACTCACGTGGTATTGGTGACTGCCAATGACCCCGGCCAATAGCGACAAGTAGATGGCTCGGAACCTCGTACCAACGGACAACAAATCTATGTCGCCTGGCCGCTCGTGAACTAAAATGATGCATACATAATCCAGTATGGCAGAGGTCATGGGGTCACGAGTTAGTAGTCCATACTCGACGAACATACCCTTATTAGCAAACCAACCAAAACACAGATGAGCATGTATCAACATATATTACAAGGCCAACATATACTACTCGTACTACTTATTCTTTTAAATATCATACATGAGACTCATACTTGCGCTTCTTAATGCCGTCTTAAACCTCACTTACTCTTCTTACTTGAATTCGGCTCACCATCACACATATGTACACGCGCATTCAAAAACATACAAGTTAAGAACATGGAGGACGACGATGATTTCTTCACCCAGCTCGACCGTCTGCGGTGCTCTCCTCTAAATTCACAACTACTTCCGCTCATGGAATCATGTGTCACTGATGAGCATTCTATCGATGAGCGCTCTATCGATGAACGCTCCGAGCAGCTCACACCGGTGATGCCTGTGGAACCCGGTCTATTCTTTGATCCGCCCTGGGACGACATCTTAGCCATGCGCTTCGCGGACTATATCTGGTTTGCGACGAAGCAGTATAGCGTGAGATTAGGACTCTATGTCGTGGTATATGGGCCTTCGCTTCCTACAATAGGCCTCCCCAGCACTCGCGATTACAAGGTCCTTATCCAGTGTGCTATAGGGCCACAGACAGAGGACATCGTCCGACTATGTCTCGTTAGATGCCTCAAGCGGATGGGTGTTCGTAGGGAAATTATGCTGTCGATCAGGTTTGGGGTTTTTTCTGCTCCTGGCACTTCGCTGCCTAGGAGCAACGGGTTGGATATTGGGAGGCTTTGGGAGGAAGATACGTGGGACGCGACGCTTCTGGGCGAGGAGTTATGCTATGGGGACAGTGCTGAGAGGGTTTGGGGACATCCATCTTGGGGAATGGTGTGTGGGATGAATGGTATCGTAAGAGGGATCGATTATCAGCTCATAAGAGTATGATGAAGAGCGTCATAAGTACAGGCTTCGTGGGTAGCCGGTATGCTAGGTGAAAGATGAATATGATACTTAGATAGCATTCAAAGTATCGAGTCCTCCGGGCGCTTCTTACTCAACCTTGCTTCACTTCGAAACATGTCAATATTGGTGCAAGTTTGCCCTTAAGAAAATTCTAGAAGTATTAGAGATATGTGCCATAGGGCACAGCTACGCAAGGCTGAGTCATCACAAAGATACGGTCAAACAGAGGGGTTGTTCTTGTATATAATTAGGTATTGGCTATCAAGGTGATTATAGAGACCTTCGCGCAGCAATAATTGTCTATTGCCTACCATAAGTATATGGTCCATGTCAACATGTATCTATACTCTATAGATGGCAAAGCAAAACCGGGTGGAAAGCTACGTAAGACGCTCTTAATGACACATTCGGTTAAATAAATTACAACTTTACCTATAGAAGAAACGTTATAATATAATAGTTCCTCTATCTAAGATGCTTTTAGAGGTGGTAATGGGGCAACCCAAAGTCTGCAAATCGTAGGAGAATGATCGATTCATCTTCAAAAGTCCCGTGTACCTTTACTTTGTCATTTGGTTCACTTCTACCCACCCGGTCGGTTGCGTTGTCTATATGGACTGAACATCTAATTAACTACAAGGCTTAGCACATCATACACGCCAATTCGGAGCCGCATTCGGGGAGTAGCCTCTTATCACACCAGCTTCAATGTATATACGGCATTCCACAAAATGCAATGGCATGAAGCACTGGCAGTGCACTAAGCGCTTCGCAGGGCGTCATGGGATATCCACGTTGTCTGATAGAACCGTGGACACGGCCGCGTGGATACTAAACAATTTGGTGGCCACCGGGTACTGTATTTTGATCGCGGTATATGTGGCGACGGAACCGGACCCTCGGGTATGGAAGGCGACGAACGCGAGTGGCTACGGCAGGGGAGCCTTGGACGGCTCGGGCCGCGGTCACTCCCGTTATGATTCACAGAGGGGACGATTGGTTAGCACGTGGCGTATCGTATGCAAGGGCAAGAATGAATAAGTTGGATGGTTTCAGGATTGGACCAGCTTCCTCGGCGGCTCTATCACGTGTCACGGGCTAGATGCGGCGCAAGAATCTGAGCCCTAGCTATCGAGTAACTGATGGGTATGCCAAGGCGCCCTGTTGGTATTAGACGCCATGACGCTCGTCGAGTTTCACGACGCCGACCAGTCCGTGATCGCAGGTTTATCAGGTGGCCGGTGTCAAACCCAACGGTTCCGTGTATGGTGCTACATAGTGGCTACATAGTGCGAGTTGATGTAAACTTTGACCGTCATTCTAAGGGGCGGCCGGTCGCTGGGCTCTTGTTTGCTGTTTATGTCTATAGGCTACACGGCACGGATAGGGGATGCGTGTTTGCCTTAACTAGTGGCACAAGAGTTTTCACCGACATCAAAACAATCAATCATCTTGCGACGTATATTTCCGAACGTTGCCGCGGCGTAACCATCCCACATAAAGACCTCAGTAGATAAGATGCCGTTCGTTCTTTCCTCATATCGTTCTGCGTAGACTGTACCGTTTCTTCGGATAGCTAGGTTAGCATTACATTACTTATCAACCCCCGCCACGCTCGGCATATGAACGCATACTTGATCCTCGACAACCGACGGTTACCACCACATCGCTATCACCTTCGTCATGTCTACGAGCACTCGTCGCAATGACACGGCCTCGGCTTCTTCTCGAAGAGGCGGGCTGTCTGCGACGACAAACGACCAACCCGAAGCCTCCGACCCAGGGGACTGCAGCATAAGCACTACTAGAATGAGCGACGAGGATTTAAAGAAATTCAAAAGAACATTTGAAAACAAGATATTGCCAGATATCACTGAGCAACTTGACACGGCCGGAATCGGTGGGCAAGTGTTTTTTCATGGGGGAAATTCGATTACCGTCGTTACTCGGGAAGCGCTGTCGTCCAGGCTCACAATTTGGATCGAAAATGTCGTGAAGGCGGAGCTCCATGAGGATCTTGGCACGAAGATCTTCCTTGACTTCGATGTGGGGGAGGTGAGGCGGTCCGGCCGTTGAGAGCGTCTGTGGGTAGCGCATATCGTCTTGTGTCTCATCGGCGGAAAGCGAGACGCGTATGAAGTTGAGATGGAAGCTCTTCCGGGTTAGATTCTTAGTGTATTCCATGATATCGTTCGATAGCAATAAATAGCCCGGCATGGTCTCGTCGTGGCCTCCGAACGTCAAAGTGCCAAGTTGATGATGTCTCTCGAACATACGGCGGGGTAGTGGCCCCCTTGGAGCCTAGCCTAGGCACAGAGTGAGCAATATCCGGTCATATGAGTACGTTCGATCCGCTCGCCCGCCCCATAGCATAGTAATTCCTTGAGTCTCAACTACCGAGTTCACACTACACATCGCCATCCTGTTCGAGGCGAGTGGCGACTCGTTCCGTGAAAACCAAGTACGAAACAGGCGCGTGGTTGGAACTTAGCGTGAGTATAGTCATAACAATCCATCAGGGGCCGGACACCGAGATGCAGAGTGGACTCGAGACTTTCAACAGGTTACCTATAGGCTATCGAGTTGACAACAACCGAGAGGACGGCGGCATGATGAAGTGTGGTGACGTGTTGAAGTTGGCGCCTCGTTTTTGAAGGGCCTCAATCCGTCCGTCATCCTGTGAAGTAGAAGGAGGAAGAAGAGTTGTGTGGTTTGTCGATACGGTTTCATCCTTCAGCATCTGGGGGTTCTCGCATGCTCCCTCCCCACTGTTCGAGGAGTCGACCAAGGACATTATCATCAGGCATCCTAAAAGGGCCGGAGCTTATTCCCAAACGACGTCCTTGGAAACTTACTACATAAGTAGAACCCACAGCCCAACGTCCGAGTCACGGGCGGTATTATTGTTATTATATCTGCAGTGTGCGCGTGTATGCGCGAGGGGTGGAGTTGAATGCGAGCGAGTTCATGCTGCGACGTTGGGGCAATTTCAAACCGTAGGGCCACGTGCGATCCAATTTGACAAATTCGCCAGACTTATACCCTTGTCTCATGACTCGCCTGATGGGACCGTTTCAACGCGGGCGGGATGCCGACGACTGCATAAATACAGTACATACATACGTACGCGTAGACAAATCTTGGTAACTGATCGGTTGCGGTGATTACTCAGGACAGGATTCAGGGTAGGACTCAGGGCAGAACTCAGGGCAGAACTCAGAGTTCGGAGCAAGGTTGTCGTTGTGATAGGTAGCAGGACTAGTTAACTAGGAGAGCTACCTTCTAAGAAAGTAGTTTACGTCCGCTTGAGTCGGCTATAACCAAAAATGATCATGGCGACCAGACGAGCCGATTGGTCGAGCGACGACACTAGACTGAGACGAGGGCCAGAGCAAGCTACTGCCGACAGGCGCTGTCCCGCCGCCGCGACGACATCCGAACTCCCACACTAATGCCCATCCCGTCTTACGTTCCCCACCGCCATGGAGCTAGCAGCTGGAGCTGTCGTGGTGTAATGTCGGACCGCCGCGTTCCACCCGTAGCCTAATGTGGTCATTCGACCCTACCAGCATAGCGTTCCCGCAGCTTGGCGCCGGGTCGAAGGAGTGCATTGCCTACCCATGAAGGGACCAGGGACACTAATCACCACCTCGATCTCTCGAAACGGCACTGCGTCTCTCGGCTTCGAGGGACTCTGTTCCTCGCGGGAGCGCAATGTTCGCAGACGGATGGGTAGATGTCCCTTGGGTTGTTGGCGAAGCAGCGCCGTTGAGTTTCGAGACAGGGGGAGCTTTGAAAGCTTGCACTAACTAGACACTAAGTAACTACCTACTTATGTACGCCGTGCCCTGGCGAGACTGATGATGACCCCCCGGTCTTGGTGGGTTCGGGTTGTGCGTCTAATTTCCTCTTCCGTGCCCTTCTTAGATCCGGGGCTCGCCTAGTGTAATTTGTTGAAGCATAGCCAGCCTGACAATACAGACAAACTATTCCCGTTTCGCGCTCGATGGCACGCGACTGGCCACCTAAGGCCATCACGTTCCTGTGCTTCTAGTATAAGTAGACATCTACTTTCGTGGATACGATCCACTGGGAAGCGGTATTGTCTGCATGAGGTCCTACCCTTGTCGCCGTTGGCAGGCCCATCCTGGCATCCCGACCCGGTGGTTCCATCTCCGGAGTAGAAAGACCCTAAAAGAAAGTTGTTGTCCATCATCGTGTTGTTCACCACCCCTGCTCGTAGCTTGCTGTCAGCGAGGTTTGCTTCCGAGTAGATATCTTCGTCGGTCCCCCGAGCATCGCTAGTCGAGGCGGGCTGAGATATCTCACTCCTAATACCACCATGAGCCTCACACTTTTCATACCGAGTGGGGGAGATGGTATCATTAACTCTCTTACACACTTATTATTTGTCCTATTCCTAGGAGCTTAACGCACTCTTCGCCATATCCACCGCCGCTCCGACACGCCACGTCCAACTAATGTTAGCTATTAATCCAATTAATTGCCCTTGAGCAACACCATCTAGGCATAGTACGTAGAGTTCAATCTTCTTACTCTTACTATGCGGTTTCTCCTCTCTGCCGTAACCATTAGCCGCCGAATCCCCCCCTTCATCCATAAGGATTCGTTTCCTCCACTACATTGCTTCACAGAACAATCTAACGTGGTGAGCATCTGTAGCTGACATACTTAGTGGTTCCTATTTATCCCGTTAACTTCCACCACCAATCTCCGAGGTTATGGCTCACTGAGAGTTTTGGTCTTCAAAATGATGTTGTTGTTGGGGTCCCAGGCAGTGCGCTAGTCGTCGTAGGGACCTGAGGTTGGGACGGCCTCTCAACGTTAGGTCTCACGCCCCAATGGTAGCCGAAGTTGTTTGGAGGAATTTGCTCGACCTCATATCTCGTCACCGCTCCTCCTTCAATTACGGGGATGCTGACTTCTGGTGAGTACCTAGGGGCTTGGGACGCCGCCGGCTCTATGTCCCGTCCTTGAGCCTAGAGGCCCAAATCAGTCAGCGCTGCTGCTCGACTAAGGAATTTGTCTTCTCACTCACGCTACATGAGGCGCACGCACTGCCGTTCACATATACCCAATTCGGGCATTCGTGTGAGAGGAAATATTTGCAGCGGAATTTATAAAAGCCGCCGCCGCCGCCACTCATTGCTGAAGATGGCGCTCTGGGTGCTTCTTGAAATAAGGTATTGTCTTTTAGACAGGAACGTGAATTTGTTCGAAGTATAAGATAGATTAATGCGACTGTCCGCTGACAGCCAAGCGGCGGTGAATTGCTCAACAACAGGAAGGCAACCAATCAACGGTAGAGCCAGACCAGACGTCTGGATTCCTTCATAATCGAAAAAGCAAGAGCAAGACGGGAGCGTGCATACAGATATACTGAGACATCATTAGGGGCGCAGTGTTAAACAGTGCAAGATCCTGAAGGAAGAAGTGTACAGTACACTCAAGAACCCCGTTCCACCACCAAGTGGCATCATCAGAGGGGGTGTCTGGATCAATAATAGGCTTTCTTGAATAGGTAGCACTATAACTTAAGCACCTAAGCGGCTACTCTTGACAAGAACGGGAAAACCCCTGCTACACGTTGCGTTGCCTGCTCGCCTGGTAAAGATCCATGTGACAAGACCAGGGGCCGGCAGCTTGGTGGAGCTCTCGCGTGGTGCCTGTGAGAGGGTATGAAGTCATGTCTATGTAGGTAGGGATTTCTTTCTTTCTTTTTTTTTTTCCCTGTAGATTCTTAGAGCAACCCGAGTGTGGGAATGAGTTACATCTAGAAGCAGTGCAAGGCAACTTTAAGCCACAGTATTTATATCCGGTACTGCATGATGCATGGGTCGGAACGCGGTGCAGAAGTCGGCAGTCATAAAAGCATTATTGAAGATCCTGTCTTGGTGGCCCAAAATCGAGACCTGACAGACTCGAAAATTTTGAGAACAAGGGCTATATTGCTATATTAGAATGTTTG
Organism: Nemania abortiva; assembly: GCA_022578505.1. NCBI lineage: Eukaryota > Fungi > Ascomycota > Sordariomycetes > Xylariales > Xylariaceae > Nemania > Nemania abortiva. The sequence continues at coordinate 248,910 of MU392566.1, forward strand.
TATGCAGGTCTATGGTTACATACAAAGCAGAGATACGTACCTAGCTCCTACACATGCATATACATACATGCTTAAGGCTAGGTAAGTATGTAAATAGCGACCTCGCATCTGCTCGCATGTCGGATTTAGTATTTTGTCACGGCTGCACCGGCTCTTCAGCCAACCAGCTTCAGTGTCCACTCGTGTACCTTGGCACCACCCAACAGCATCCTGTGAATCTATACATATAGCCGAGCCACAGCAGTCTTTTCGTGGTCACAGCGGGCTCTTCTTTATTCAAGGCGATCGACAGAACCAGCAGTCTACGTTTCGAACTTACGAAGGCAAACCGTTTACTAGGTAGATAGAGAATCTACCACCAGTACATACATATATACATATGCGCCAGTCCTCGCGAGTATTGCGAAAACTAATACCTCGCCAGGTTTCTTAAACTTCGGAGGGTTATCCTGAGGATAACTCCGTCACAGTGCCTAGCTCGCTGCCCGAGGAGACCTCTGATTCGACCTATAGATAGGCATGTGTAGCCACTGCAATGAACTGTAGGTAGGTAATCATCATGTATGTACATTTGTCCCCGGCATCCATGCTCGCAACTGCGCGAGTGTGATCCTTGTAATTGCTGACTTCGGTAACGGGACTGGGTCATCATATTACCCACGGGATGAGGCTGACAGGAAAATAGGATGCTGGTCGCATAGTCGATCTTTTCTCCGTTCGGTTGACCCTCTAGTATAAACACCACCCATGAATGCCACAACCCTATTTTCAATTTCTCTCTCCTGATTTTTTTTCTCTAGGAAGCTCGAAGACAAACGGAAAAAGGCATAGATATGGAGACAGGGTACCACAACAGCGGGGCCTTGCTTCACGGTGCGAGCCACCATTTACAGCATTTGAGAACAGGATCGCTGTGACAAACCCCCTTCCGCAGACCGGGAACAAGGGACCACCCTTGTCTGACAGGGGGCCCTTGTTAACCACACCCACCAAAAGCTCTAATACAAGACTCTTGTATTCATTCGCGCGATACACTATTTATACTAGGCGTATATGCAGTAATGGCACGGCTCATAAGATATATCTATATATATGCGTTTACTATAATATCGCCGCAAGAGCGATCGCAGAATAAAGCTAATTCAGTAGCCAGCTTGTCTTTTACGTACTTGAGTTACAATTGATGGCACTTGATCACAATTCTTAGTATTATTTTATTCCATTTGAATGGTTAAGATGACGAAGGCATCACCACCATAAGGGCGAATAGTAACACGAGCCCCCACGTCGTCTTCAGCCGCAGGCTCCTCACTCGTCCAAGCCGCCCGCCTGGCAGAACTATCTGGGACTGAGTTCACATGTCGAAGCAACTACAAGGCTATAAACCTAGAATCTATGCAAAGAGAATTAACAAAGATCCTCGCGCGCCTACGTGTTTGTTCCATTGACGTCTTCGATGCGACTTCAAACCAAGGTTGAATATGTTAGGATTGGCTTCTGTGTTGGTGCTAATGGTTGAGTCCCTCAATCGAGCGTCGTGGAGAACGAACAGACCCATCAGCCTGTCACGGAGTTTCATACACATACCACCACAGGTAACTAGTGCATATCTTCCCGATAATGAATATAACAGTTTTAAACGTTTCAATTGCTTGGGATGCTTGTAGGTTACAAAGGTTGTAGTAAAAACGGAAGGATCCTTCTAAGTCGCTCCTAAAGGTGTGGATGTGAGCTTCTTCTCTGCCTCAAAACGTGATACGAGTAGCGATAGAGCATTTTATCATGAAGGAAAGAGGCATCTCTCACGACTAAGTTGTAAACACGGGTTTGATATGTGGCCAGTACAAAAAGGGGTGTATTTGAGGGTCGTTAACTTGCAAGGCTTTTTTTCTTCTTTTCTGTAATTTGTGTGGTGATACATGGCAATGTCTTCTCTCGGAGCCGATATACTATAGACAACCGGCAGAGTTGTAGTCTTGACGTTTATAACTTAGCTTTAGACTTTGGTCGCTAGTCTTAGCTCTATACTACCACTACCGAGGCTAGTTAGGTGGTGTACTCTATGTACCCGACCCGTCGCGAAACATCGCAAGTAAGCCCCTAATATTAGGAAATGCTGACGTGCTATCAGTCATAGGCGTATTTCGTCGCCTCACGCCTGTAGGTTTTCGGAGTGCATAAACACACGGTCTCAGATCTGCGGCGCTCGATAGCGGTTTCGGCTTTATTTATCGATTCTCTCGTTTGGGTGTAACCCTAGCTTCTGGTGATAGGAGCAACGATAGATCGTATGCTTAAACCATGGCACACAACGCACCGGTACTTCCTCCGGCTGCGCCGTCCGTTCTACCAACGGGTGAATATTCTTGATCCAACCCTCCTTCTAAGGATGTGTTGTATGATAGTATAACCCGGGTAGCGCCGCGATTCGACGTTCTCATCCAAACCATCTTTATATCCAGCGGATCTTGGCTGCAGGTACTCCTGTGCATACAAATAATTATTATATCGGGTTATGAGAGGCCTCCAATGGTTGCTAGGCTAGTCGATATTAAAGAAGGCCGCATTGCGAAAGTTTTACCTATGGCCTTGACGCACTGTAAATACTTACTTCACATCGCTATAGTTGATATTTCTCGCCTTTCAATTAATGAGTACTATAAACAAGGACTATAGTGAGAGTCAAAGCCCATAAAGACGCCTAATACAAGGCACTTCGCCCTAAATACCCGAAGGAGCATCGGTACGGAACAAAACCGATGGGTGGTTGTTTCAGAAAAGGAGTAGTCAGGATTGTAAGTCCCCCATAGCTGTCGATACACCTAAGGAATAGCAACGTACAAAGCTAACATTAGTAGTCGACAGGACGGAAGTACAAATAATGTACGCTAGGAGGTAGCTCGTGGTAGAGTGTGGTACAGAAGCCTGTGATGTAGCGCCCCTGTCCCAACCACCTTCTAGTGTACCCATTTCCCGTATGCTATTCGACGGACAGACCCAGGGGAGCCCCGAATAAACCGCCGACAAGTGTGGCATAGATTCTTCCAATTCTCCGGCATCACTGGCACCCACACTGGATACGGCAAGTGCATAAGGACTGTTTCCCGCTCCCCCACTCAGGGCGTGGTCGAGTATGCTGATATGCATACAAGCGGCTATGAAAGCGGTTCGTCGCCAAAATGCCATGGCTCTAGGATCGGAAATATAACCTTCCAATGAGTCAACGATTCTGACATGTGAGAAGATGTCTTGATAACCTCTACAGCGGCTGACGAATCTACTACATCACGAGATCCAGTACCGCTTTATCCCACCACCATCCATGCCTCGGCATATATCTTGGAACTTTCAGGCTTAACAGCCATAGCCGTGTCCTGCCTGCCCAAGGTTTTGTGTTAACCCTAGAGCACGGACTGATCCATTAGTAATTCTTGAATTTCATCCAGCTGGTTAGTAATCACGTGTCCTTTCGAAAGCAACTTCAACCCAATCCGATTTTTTTTGAACTCCTGGGTTTCAACTTTCTGCTTGCTATCCAGCTCACTTGAAATTAGCGTTAAGTTCCGGTTCAAGCCCCCTTTAATTAATCATCTCAAAGGTTTTGTGAAGCACCATTGTGATTGAAGGGTTCTGAGTTAGGGCTCTGCCAAAGCTATTACAGCATTACAGGTAAAGTGGGACGTACTTACAACTTGTGCTCCTAGTATTTCAAGTGTGGTTGTAAGTCTAAGTGGTACTATAGCTAAGAAAGGACTGCCCAGCCTACGGTTTGTTCAAACTTAAGCACGGCACGGGAAAGTGCGCCGAAAATATCGAAATAAACTGGGTAAACCAGCTGATAGGCTGTTCTACTACCCAGTTCGCACTCAAGAAGGTCGGTTATTGTTGAACGCATCAGCACCATCTCCGCGGGAGACAGGTATAGGGCCACACCATGAAGTATCGAGGATGCAAAAGCCATTCGCGTAAGAACAAAAGTTACCTTGGCGGCTAGGTGAAGCCATCTACTGTAGGGTATGCCATGTAAATAGTCTTTTAAAAACACTCTCAGCAACGCGTACTACCATAATTATACTCGAAGGCAATGAAGACCGCACTGTATCAACATGTAGCTTACAAAAAAAATGAAATAAAACAAATCTAGTGCCAAAGCTATCACAAGATGTTTTTTTCTTGTGAAGTTTTTGTATTGCCATAGTATGCCATCCGCCTTACAACACCTAGCCTAATTATTGATCGTGGTGTGGTGGGCCTTCACAGGGGTTGGCCGGCCGGCGCTTCAGAATCCTCTAATACCTTTTTATCGTAGTAAACACGTGAGATACACCATGCTATGACCCAGCTACGAGACCTAATAAAAACACCTAATTCAATAGTTGCTTAAATTTTTCATTGGACACCTCTTCTATGAGATCTGGAAGAGTTTCTAGACCACAATAATATTATTGTTCAGGGGGCAGCAGAGAAAAGTTGCCGGCTTGCTCGATGGAAGTCTATTTTGTCCTCCGTTTTGCTTTGCTGAGCGGGTGCTCTGTACAATGGTGGTGAAAACCACACTAATAAGCATTCGATGGTAGGGTAGCTTGGTGCTCGGGTGACAGCGTCTGGAATTTGATAGCTCCGAACCGACACGACTGAAATAGTGCCTAATCCGGCCAGGTCCCTGTGCGGCAACCGAGTGACATTGAAACAGGAATAAGTATCTACCGTCCTCGAGATGAAATAAATAGTTGAGACCTACCTATTGGATCTAGCGTAGTAAGGATGTCCCTTTTGAAACGAGTGCTGATCCATGCGGCGATGACGAAATGACAACCAAGATCTTTCTTACAATGCTGCTTACTGCGGGTGAAATCGCTCTCACTTGGCGATATGGCCATGCTTTGGCGGCCACTGATTCCAAAGGTGGCGTGATAATTTCAGCCGCTGGTGGCTACAACACAGAATATATTCTGGAATATACAGAGGTGTGGTTACTTTCGGCTACCTAGCTTTCGAAATGCCGAGCAGGATAACTCATAAGCGGACCAACAGATCAGATACCTGCCCAAAAGTAACAATCTAACTATTGTTAGTAATTAGTAATATGCTAGTATTGTTACACGCGTGCAAACGTGTGCTAGAACCCATTGTACCGGTATACTGCCTTTCCCAGGACAGTCAACCTATATTCCAGGCATCATATACCTATACTTAGGTGGTTGGACATGGTTAGACACTGATGGAGGTACATTGGTAAAGCAGTACCAAGGGTGCCATGCTCCGAATCCGGAAGGGAAGGAAAAGGGTTAAATTGTGAATGGGCCATAGCTACAAAAAGAAAAAGCTCTTCATTGGCATCGGGCGGGCCTGTACACCGTAATTCCCCTAATGCAAAGCCGGCGGCGTAAAACCCATCTGACCGCCAGGTTGTCTCCTATCTTAAATTAGATACTCAGCCGCCCATTCTATCACTGTATTCAGAAACTACACCTATCGTATTTTTAAACTCCTTCAAGTTGTGATTACAAAAAATGCGAGGAGGTTATACATTACAACACTATCAACAATCCTGACAACCGATCTTTACTATCCCCTCAGACCTGTTAATATGCAGTAGTCTTGCTCCTCGAATTATCGGCGACTCCCTATCTAAGCCTGCGATTATCGAACGACTCGACGCGTCCTTTTCCTGGGGGTTTGTGTCGGCGGGCATCTCTTCAGGTTGTCGTATTGCAGGAAGCTCAACGGGCGATTCCTTGTTAGATGCCGGATAAGGATATGACGGCCAGATAATGTCGTCGGCTATTTCATCTTCGCCCGATACTTTCCTCGGCGACGATCGGTGTTTACGACGACGCGAAGGCTTCATACAAATATATATAACCACGATACCAATTCCGAGTAGCCCGATACCAGCACCAATGCCGATACCAGCGGCTGCGAGGCCACCGATTTCGATGCCCTCCGTTCGAGTTCGAGACGCCGTCGGACTAGGCGATAGCGGCTGAGAAACATTTGCGGTAGGAGGTGACTGCGTATATGTAACCGTGGCGGTACGAGTGACGGCGGTTGATGGAATCCCACCCCAGCGCCACGACCACTGACCTGCACCATGAGTCCACTCCGATCCTTCGCCATGCCGTGCCCACACGTTTTGACTGGGGGATGCGGTGTTCTCATCAACATAAACGACTGAGTCTCTGACCTGAGTCTTCCTGGGGGAGATAACGCTGATACCTGTGACTTGTGCTCTGGAGGCCGTCAACCCTCCTACTCCAGTTCCATCACCACGGCCTACAGTTGTAATTACAATAGTATCTTTTGCGGTCCCGTCAGAACGAAAGACCCCAGGCATTGTAGCTTTTGTGCTCCTCACGCCCCCTCTTGATGGCGACACCTTGGTGGGATTCTCACAAATAGAGCGGCGTAGCTAACTAGCCCATACCGTAAGAATGTGTTAAAGTAATAGATAAAGGTATGGGAACTTGAACAAGTCCAAACCTTCAAAATCGAGAATATCGAGAGGATACTGTGAGTAGAGTTATAGCAAATAGTATCTAACAGTTTTAGATTTATTCTTCAGTACATTTTATTGATATTTATTTTCCATAGATATAGCCTCACATAGCCCACGATCGTCAAGCCGTAGAAACGCTACTTTGCAACGAATTCCTTAAATTACACAGGTATGCTGTCGCATCGGTACACAATGTTACATAGCAATGCACTAAGCCACGCGCTATAAAAAAGCTGGCCTCAAATGCAGTCAGCTTCCTCCGCACATTTTAAGGGTGTCGACTTTGCATTTGCGCCGCATAATGACACCCGTTCTAGTTTTCAACTGGTTAAAAGCGTGATGCAGACTGTCTTAGTTTCTGTGGTGCCTTCTTAGTTACCCCGAATAGCCGTGTTAGCGAAACTTGCGTAAGTCTTGGAGCATCGTCTCGGCGCCGTTGCCCAAATACTATGTTTGGTAACATAGCAATGTTACCCCAAGCAAATCGTCCGCTTAGTGAGCGAATAGCAGATGGCCATCGGCGATTTAACACTGGGGAGGCATCTAACTAAACCGCCTACGACGTCTATTTTTATTTACCACAGTTCTTCTGTTCGCTCAGGGCAATACGCCTATTTAGTTATTATTATAGATGACAATGGGACACAATATAATTCGTCACTACAAGCAAAGCGCGGCCTACAATAAACAAACTTATTGGGGAGATGGGGGAAAGTCATGGTAGAGTTATCCCATTAACTAAAGTCGGTCATTTAAAGCATCTGGTATATAAACATGATTTATTGAGACATCAGCCAGCCATATGTTCACCCCTCTGGCTCCACATTCCGCCCAGAGCCGAGGAAAGCCGACCGATATGATACACCGGTCGAGGTCAAAGCAGAATAGCAAATTTACAAATAGCGATAAGGGCAACGGCAGCCTGGTCAATTAGAGTCGTGCACGGAAATATGGAATACCGAGCGTGTCAAACATCAAAATAGGTATTACGCAATGCCAAATGCGCGTGCGAGGCCATGAGAAAACAAAACGCGGGCTTACCGCGCTTAGGGTATATTTCTAGCTTAACTTGGACCGTCAGCTCTAACCCCCACACCAGCCAGCCACTCCCTCCCACGAGTTCTAGAACACGAGGTTGCATCCCGGTGGGCTTCTCCATGATGCTGACAGCCACGGTCCGCATGCTGAAACGGGCTGATCGATATGACTGGCATACACCAATGCATGCCCAAACCGCATTTTGGAGAATCGAGAAACCTTCCTAAAACGGTTTTGTTCCAAGGTAGCCGTTGCATCTACAGCTTCGGTGGCATTTTTTCGATAATGGATGCAGAAGCGATAATCCTCACTATCTCAACTTCGACCGTTTATTATTGCTAGAAACCGTTTCGACGTGATGGTTTTCTGTTAGTATTGAGAGCACACTTAAAGGGATAGCTGAACACTTACGGAGATTTTGTTGAAGAATCCAGAGAAATCGACTCCCTGGGTGTTAAGAAAAGAGATATATTTTCCGGCATGACAAGTTAAAGCATAGAAAAAGGAAAATACACAGTTACATATACGTATGCTAACTTGACTCAACGCTTGGCACCTATACTCATAGGATCTTTATCCTTAGTTAATTCCACCCGCACTCGGCACTTCAACATGTTAATCCAATGTGACTTGTTTTGTATATGGCATATCTGAGCCCTAAGATAGGTGTCTATCTGTCACGGGCTTCTAGGTACGAATGGCAATGTATGGGTAAGTTCCGGATACTTGTTAGCGCACGAGGAGCCCTAACTACTACTTCCAACTATATACAAACAGCCTCATTGTTCTGTACCTCGGAGGCGGAGGTATGTGGTCCCAGGTAGTCAAGATCGTGACACTATTCATACGCGCGAAAGGCACTATCCTGAGGCTAACTAATCTCTTCACCAGGCGGCGTGACAGCAAGACAAGCATGTTAGCCATAGAAGATCGCTGTTACCGATTGTGCATAACGGAGGCCATGGCTTTCAAGTGGAATACAAGTATTCTGCTAAACATGACCAGCAAGTTCACAGGGGTAATCCATGCACTATTTGACAAGGTTAAATGCCACCTCAGGACATACATTCAGACGCGCGCTCTACGAGAAGATAGCAGGGCGTACTCGCTACGGATACTAGTAGGCAGCAGGATACCACAAGCCCAGCGCCCAGCGATGTATTTCCTCGAGAGTTGATACCTCGGGGATAGATCAATTATTAATTTCTTAGTACAAAGCTCCAGCTAATGATGATCTTGGCATAAGCTGCCGCAACTGCTCTATTGCCGCCCTTCTCTTGGTGGCTGCCCCTAGCAATGCTTTTTATTAATGACACTTCACAAATAGAGACGCACAATATAGAATTCTAAAATATAACCCGAAATATCTAACAGTGGTTCTAGTGTCTCTAGATGTTACATATTCTGTTCGAGCGATATCTAGAGGTCTTACAGCAGAGCGGCAGCTAGATCGAATGAGATCGGTACACTTTATATACTTGATTAACTTCCGTTATAGTATTCCGAGGAAGATTACCTCGTTCTACTGAAATCCCTCCTCTGAAAGCGTTATTCTCCCATACTTTCTTTTTATGCGGAATTATCATTTCAGTTAGACTAGCTAAACTCGAAGAAAGGGTGCATAGGCAATATAGAGGACGGATACGCTATCTTTACTTTGACGGTTGACGTTCTATTTGCGGCTATTGTTGGGCCCCCATTAAACCACACGGAGCCCAGAGCATAAGATTAGCAACATTATAGCGTCCGAAGCTCTATACTAACAGTGTGAGTGTGGTACGTGAGATAGGTATGGGATTTTCTATAGACAGTGTATTCGGAGTACCGAGGCCGCCTGTCTAGACGCGGAAAATACGATGAATGGAAAATAGAGAGCCGCCGCAAGCGAAGTCATCGATAGTTATCCAAGGTCTTCAAGCAAGAATCTCATCGTTGCGTTCCGTTACTCTCTTCTTCTGCCGTTCCTACATAATGATACCCAAGGATCGAGATTCCTACCCCTATCCTCGAAATCATACCATGTACCTCGACTAAGCACACTCAGGGCTCAGGGAAGAAGCGAATCGGTATTTGGATCCCGATGCAAAAGTCCATATGTAATATAGGCACCACAATCTCCCAACTCTCTCTCCTCGTCAAGATGATCGGCATTACCATGTAACCTTATTCCACGGGATTTGAGCTGTGGTGTTTTGACGAGCGACCTATCTGGGCATCTCCAACCGCGGGGAATCCGTATTTGCGATACTATTACCAACTAGGATGGAATGCCGAGCACCCGACACCTACTTGATAGTTACCGGTATATGAGCACATGAGTGTGGTCCCAGTCCGAAGTTCAGTCCCAGTCAATTACTGGCCTACATAGCTAGCCTGTATCTGCATCACCCATACTACCGCAACGTGTCCCTACATCGCTTAGAGATAGATCCTCATGATCTAGCTTCTGGTACTATGATAATCCCCAATTTTCTCATGTTTCCTGATATCATGTGAGATTCGCTTTCTACTTGGCCTATGGAATGTGTACTGTGTAGGTGTTTCTGATACATATGACATGTTAGACGCTTGATATCCCGACTCCCTCCATAATTAGAAGCGAGAGTTCTACGTAGTTACACAATCGTATATGTGTCTTTCTCTCGACCTAGTCGCGTAGTACCATCTGCGTCTCTAATTCAGGGTCCCATTCGTATTTCCACCCAATAGACGCACCTTCGCGTCATGCCACATTTGCATGACATCAAGAGGAAGATTGACATCCTGTGCTGTCACCCTCCCTTCTTAGGCGTGCCTCTAGGCAAAATTGAGCTGAATTGGGAAAGGGGAGGCGTGAGGGGCCTTATACCAGGGGTAGGTGATAGACTACTGTTATTACGTGAAGGCCCCCTAAGCTACTTTCCTGGACGCAGTCTACTGTGTATGGAAGTAGTCTTCTTTGTCTATGCACCCTGTGATAGTTCTACCTTGTGGTGCGGACGCTTGGCGGTCCGTAATAGGAAGTGAAGGGGAGAAGAGAAAAGGAAGAGGAAAAGAGGTTAAGCCCATCTTACCCCTTCCTTCCCCAATGGGATCCGAGGCTCAAAGTTAGAACAAAGGACTCATGCTGGCTACGGATAATATAACCTCCCACGCAACCTCTGGTGTTGTACGCTCATTCACGAGCTAGGTGCCTAACTAAATAGGGACCTAGCTAGCACCTACGTCTGACAAAATTCGTCTTAGTAGTAAGCCGGTGGAGGGGTTCATCAATAGTTCCTATAGGTGTATTTTAAGCCCTTACACGATATACTCAACACGCACTACTAAACAAAGACGAAGGAGTGAAAGAAAGCCGCCGGATAACTCTAAGGAGTCGTTTATATTCTTATAAACTTATGTTTATCTAGTATCCGCCTATTCCAACTAGCCAAGCGTATATAGCATTTCACATCACGTAAAATGAAGGTTCTTAGAACGAAGTCTTTTCTATTATTTATTGCTTGAGTCGGGTCTTCTCAACTCTTCTTCCAATTCTAACACCGATTTCTAATGGGGAGGTTGGGTAAGCAGGTAATACGTGAGACCATCTATCTTACACCCATGTTAACCCCCGGTCTGAAGCGTGCGGTACCAAAACGAGCTGGAATGCGGTAAACAGCTCTCTACTACTGCGATAACTCCGTAAATCGGAGTAAAGAGATACATGCCTACCATGACTGGTCTGGAAATCTGGTGTGCGTCTCTTCGTGTCTTGCGATAGGAAGGCCATGCCATAGAAAGGATGTTGGAGCGGACAGACGGAACTTATCGGCCTGCCTTCATGGCGGCGCGTCTCCTCATCTTGTCTGCGACAGCTTTCAGTGCCTGCTTTACATCTTTCTGTCCCTCCCATGAGTCAAGATCGTAATATTGGGGTGCCAATTCCTGTAAGACAGAGTAAGCACAAGGTCGGAGTACGGGTGTGATATGTGATGAATGAGATTTTCTTTTTTTTCAAAAAAAATAAAAAAAATAAAAAACGACTTACCAGTAACCATTCGGGCCGGATGCCAGTCACCGTTCTGACGTATTGCTTGGAGGTCAATACGAACTCATTGTAGATGACCCAGTCGTAATCGGCACCGAGGACTGTGCTCGGGTGTAGCATCACGGCCGAATTATTGTCCTTCAATGTTCGATAGATCTTATTGCTCTCGCGCTTAGCCACCTGCATGAAGAAACCTGCAACAAGCGCTCGACGAATATTGGTATAGTAATCCCTATCGTTGAAATCGGTACTAACTAGGTCGAGACCTTGCGTTTCCATGATGCGCTTGAGTTGCGCCCGAACGTTGTCCGCGCTCGATAGGTGGCGGAAGGAGAGGTAGTGCTGGTGGCACCATTTCTTGCCGTCCTCGCCACGACTTAAGATACCCTTAAAGGCATGGTAGACGTTCAGCATGGTGAGATGGTCACCATCGTTATGCTTAAAGAGATTCTTCATTTCGTCGGCCTCTCGCCGCTTCTGTGCCGGGCGGACAAAGATCTGAGGGACCGATAACAGGGCGGTAAGAGACAGGATCTCATTGGAACAGTAGAATTCGGGGCTCGAGATCAACATGACTGCCAAGGCTGGGTCAAGGGGGAATTCAGAGGCTAGACTACCGAGCTTGGTAAGCTCACCCTCGTCGTCTAGGCAGGCCAGATAATTGAGTTCTTCGAGCGCACGCATCATGGTCTCTGGGGCCGGTGGATCCATTAGATCGAAGTGGACCAGATCCTCGACACCAAGCTTTTTGAGTTCTAGGACTGTGTTGGCGAGGTTGGAACGGAGAATCTCGGGGTACGTCTGCTCGATGAGCTCCTCCTTGAATGCCTTTTCGGTATAAAGGCGGAAGCATTTTCCCGGCTTGGTACGACCTGCTCGTCCAGCTCGTTGTTGAGCCGAAGCTTTGGAGATGGCGGAGACGAGGAGAGACTCTACCCTCAGTCTCGGGTTGTAAATTTTCTGCTTGCTAAAGCCAGGGTCCACGACGTAGACAATGCCGTCGATGGTCAAACTGGTCTCGGCAATATTGGTGGAGATGATACATTTTCGGCCTGGACGACCACCCTTCTTGAATGGCGCCGGTGGCGGGTCGAATATCTTCTGCTGCTGATGTGGGGGCAGTGTACCGTAAAGAGGATAGACGACCATGGGGCCGCAGTCGGTTTCTCTAACGAGTTCATCGACCTCGAGAGAGATTTTGCGACACGTGTCTTCGATTTCCTCCTCTCCAGTCAGGAACAGCAATATGTCGCCTTCAGCCTCGCCAGCATGGATCTGCAGAACCGTCCGTATCGCGCCTTCAACATAGTCTTTCTCGGGCTCTGGCGTGTAAAAGATCTCGACCGGATGGGTTCGGCCCGGTACGACGAGAAGGGGGGCGTCATAGAAGTAGCGCTGGAATTTCTGCGCATCTAGTGTGGCGGACATGACGATGAGTTTGAGGTCGGGTCGGCGACGGGTGATGCCCTTCAAAAGGGCCATGAGAATGTCGGTGGCTAGGGTGCGCTCGTGGGCCTCGTCGAGAATAATACAGCTGTACCGAGACATGGTGTGGTCGTGCATGGCCTCCCTTAGCAGCATGCCGTCTGTCATGTACTTGAGTATGGTCTTGGAGCTCGTCTTGTCTTCGAAACGGATGCTGTAGCCGACTTCTTCGCCGAGGTTGACGTCGAGCTCGTCGGCGACACGCTGGGCGACGGACATGGCGGCGACTCGTCGCGGCTGGGTGCAAGCCACCATTTTGTGGTTGAGATGGGGGAGTTCGTCGTAGACAACATATTGGGGGATCTGTGTGGTCTTTCCCGAACCCGTCTCACCTACGAAAACGAGGATCTGAGACTTTTGGTATAAGTCGAGGAACTCTTGCCTGGTGTACTCCAAGTCAGCCCATGGGAACAGGTAGAGGGGGGAGATGGAGGAGGAATGGCTAGGAAGGAATTCACCTCTGCTTGTGCACGGGAAGGTTCCGACGGGCCTTGAGAATAGAGAAGTACTGTTCGGAATGGGGTTCGCCGGTGAAGGGATTGTTGTCGCCATCCTCGGCGTCGTGGGCCTGTTTCGCCGTCGTCTCGCGGTGCTTGAAGTGCCGCAGCGCAGACCCCACGGGCAGCTTCCCATCGACGGCGGCTCCATTATTGCCGTTGTTCCAATGCGACAGGTACGGGTTGTGCTCGATCTTCCTGTCTTCGGCTTCCGTCTTCTCAACTTTCACCCGCTTAGTCGATGAGTTAGTGTCCGCCGGGCTCCTGCTCCTCTTGCGCTCATGGTTGCTGACCTTGGGATTCCTCTCGTCGGCCATGGTGTGAGCCTTGCGCCGGTATACCGCCGCCTAGATGACGATAACTATAGTGGTGATGGTGGTGGTGGTGGTGGTGTTGATGGATGTGTTGCGAATTGCGCCTCTAGAACATGCACCTTGGATTCTTAGGAAGACGGGCTTAGAAAGGGTGAGCCTCGGCTGAGAAAGAAACGAACGAAGGAAGTACTCTAAGTTACCACTAGAAAAGAGAAGGCGCCTACGTAGGGGAGCCGTGTATCGCTGTCCGAAAGTAGGTAGATAAATGCTAAACAGAGTCGGCGACAGGTGCGCCTAGATCTTCCGGCCTAGACGACGACCATTTGCGAATGTTTTTTTGGGGGCAAGCATCATGTTTGGCGCCCCACCAAATAAGGTTGCGAGTGTGCTGATACCGATAAGCCGCCGATAAGATTCGATAAGATCCAGCGTCAAGGTACCTATATGAATGTACCTATCTATCTGCCTGGTTAATTACAAGTAAATTAATTACTATCGTAAGAAGACGTTGTCACAGAACTAAGCGTAGATCCTCGTTTAAAGGCACTGGCAAGCAATGGAAATATACATCTCTATTAAAAAGGTACTGCCGTCAAGTAATTCATCGCCCAACCGTTGCTGTGGCTTTTATAGGCAGCCCAGCTCAACGCCAAAGATACCTTATAGAGACTATTATACATAGGCCATAATGCGCATCATTCGAGTTTCCCAGATTAAGGTCTCTTGGATTCGTGACCTCCTGACCCGGTCCGCCTTCCCGAGTACTTGTACATGAGCTTCCCGCCATGTCAAACCTATCCTTGGGGCAAATCATCCTGTGACGCCGAACGCCAAAAATCAGACCGAGTACATCGTCATTTTCATCAGCCATTATCCGTCGGTTTGGTGTATATGCGAAATCGTGCTAGCCGGTCATGTCCCACCATCAAACTCTAAAAAGGATTCGCTAGCCTTCTGAGCGTTTCTAATTATGCTCTCCACAAGCTCCATCGACCCATCAGATACTTCTGGCAGATCAGGCGTCCCACCCGCTTGATTTGATGGCGTTGAAGATTTCACTGCGGGAAATGGTGCGAGTGTTGGTTGTTGCCCTGGTATGGCGTCGGGAGAAAGTGGTACGGCTGTGTCGGTTGATGGTGATGCATGTACGTCAACGGAGGGTGAACGTTGTGCGACGGCTGGTCGGGGCTGCTGTACGGGGGATACCCGAAACCCGGGAGACTGAACCTGTTGCTGTTAGGCACTGCTGGTGGGAATGTGTGCCGGAAAGGTCCGCTTACAACATGATTTGATTGAAGCCCGGAGCTAGGAAGCTGCTTTGAGCTTTCAGGTTGACAGTAGACGGGCAAAGCTTGCGAGCTAGGCGTCATCGGTACCGAAGTTTGGGTTATGGGGTGGGGAGCGGCTGCTGGCAACTGCGCTATCGTGGGTTGAGCGGGTGTCTGCGTTTTCCGTAAGGCTTCCCACGGCCGTGGTGCAGGGATGTATGTCTGTTTTGGTACCGCCGGCGTGGCCACCTTGGCCGAATGAACATGCGTGGATGTGATCTGTGATGTGGTGGAGACGGGGACTGGTGGCGGAGGAATAGGAGTTGTGGATTTGGTCTGTATTGGTTGTCTAGCCAGATATTGAGTAATTGGTGACACTGACGACGATCCTGACGCCGGAGTTGTGGGCGTTGCCGGAGCTATGAAATTTGTAGGCACCGTGGAGGCAATGGGCCGTGATGGAATTATTGCTAAGGGTTGATTTGTATTGCCAGAGTCAGACGGGCTCTCTACCTTCACGTTCTGGCTTTGCAGCATAGCTGCATAATGCGCGCGAATAGCTGGGTGTAGGGCCGCTGATGCGTTGGTGCTGGAGTCCCAATGATTCGAATCACTAACTGAATTAGAACGCCAAATAGATGGTTCCTTCATCATTGGTGGTTGAGATGCTAATGGCGGTGCTGACTGCGTTCCGGAGGGCGTGGTCGAGGGGATAGCTGTGGCGTGAACTATAGCTGGCCTTGCAGTTGAGACGTGGTGTATGACGGGGGCTTGAGACGGTGGCGCAGCATCGTTCAAGGCGCTAGCCGATGGCAAGGCTGCTATGGCGGAGTTATGAGGTATTGACGATAGTCCGGGGTTAGTTTTATTTGAACCCATTGATTGTCTTCGGACGCCGAATAATGCATCGGGTGTTCGCATCAAATGGGCACGCAAATTACCTTCGTATCCATTCGTGAATCCACCCCAATGCGCGTATGGAGTTCTATATTTGGTTGAGTCCCTAAAAGTCGATGGTTAGAAAAGAAGATAGCTTAGGGAAAGGGGGACAGGCGAACCTATTGTGATGCACTTGGAAGAAGGCATATTTCTGGATGACGGATGGCCGCGGCTCCTTAGCCAGATTCGAAGACATGACTGACTGGAGATGTCCCGCTAATGCTTGGGTTGAGGCCGAAGACGTAGGTCGGATGGCGGATGATGTCATTGGCGTATTAAGGGAGAGGTTTGATACTAATGAACTCGATCGTGCCCTAACTTGTGTTTGGAATCGCTGGCTATTCTGTGGTGATGGTGATGGTCCAAGGCCGGGTGGCTGCGTGAAGCCGTGGCTGAAAGGCGACTTCGTCATGGAATCTCCTCGGGCGTGCCCGTAAGAGGAAGGAGGTGTACCAAATCTTTGCCCAGAGCCAAGAGCGAGGCGTCCGCATTGACTACTGACGGAAGACTTGTTGCGCGTATGCCCATTCGCATTCTCGGTGGGTGTCAGCCTAGGGAGGGAAGGCCGTCTCGTTACAGATTGTTGGTTTGTGAAAGGAGGGGCGCCGGTGGTAGGAGCACTACCTTGTGTAGTAGGAACAGCTGTGGGTTGTGGTGCTGACGGCTGCGACTGCTGCGTTGAGTTTACAGGCTGAACCGCGGAATAGGGGGCGGGGTATGGCGTAGCTTGCTGTAATTGGGGCGATTGTTGACTTGACTGGCTTAGGTTCAAGGTTACATGGGATTGTGGCTTTTGCCGTGTCTGCTGTGGCCTCTGCTGCGACGATGGCGTCGTCGGTTGAACCTGGGGGGTCTGGTGCGGCCGCTGCGTCTGCTGTCCTGGTGGTATATACGGCGAATGATGAAACTTATAGTAGGGCAAAGGTGAAGGCAATGGTGCAGACTGTGGCGGAGTAGAGTAGCTCGGCCTAGTCACGGGCTGTGTGTGGTGCAAGAATGTATTGCTAACGGAAACCTTGGGCTCGAACTGCTGAGCAGTGTAAGGAGAAGCTCTTGGGACGAATTGGTGTGTAGTAAACGAAGAGGGTATATAAGTTGGCGGTACAGGATCTCGTGGCTTGTATTGGTACGGCTTCTCCGCCTTCGGCACCGGGACTGGGGTATGGATGGAAAAGGTTGAACCATACGGCTTCCGTGGCGGGGGCGGCGGCAAAGCCGGCCGAGGAATAGAATCTAAGAAATTGCTCTTGCAGTTGTGTTGCTTTTTGCGGGGATCCTCGGTGTATTGGGGCCGGGCGTCGGTCGAGTTCCTTCCCAGATAGTACCAGATCTGGTTCTCCTTGGACAAGTCCACCTTGGCTTGGACTTTATTCGTCTCCAGGTCGTGATGGTTGAACTCTGCCCAGACAAAGCCGCCTTCGACAAATGGCTCTTCGGGGCGGGGGAGTTCTTCAATTCGCCTTCTAGTCGCATTGATGAGCTCCTTAGCTTTCCGCGAAGTTGGCATCGGAACGGCATTTCGCGACGCATGCGGCAGATGCAAATCAGCTGGGTCTGGAAGAAGCAACCACTTCCATTCCACTTCCACTCGGTCCCTGAAAGATTGTCAGTATTTGTCTACGAAGAAGGCTAAATCGGTGTTCTCGTACCCATTAGGAAGGATATCCACGAGGAATGTCTGTTCGCTGTCACGGTTCTCGACGATGATACCGGCAAAGATCTCACCACGATGATATTGAAGTTGGCAAAAGTCGCCCTTCTTGAGCGCGGAGGCGGCTCGGCGCGTCTTTTGGCAGTCGTCCAAGGCATCGCCATCCAGCTTCCGGTCACGTTTAGTCCTATGGAACCGGCAGCTGAACTCGAAGGCCTGCTCCTTGTACTCGGTCCCATCCTCACCAAAGATGGGGACTTCGGCTTCCTCAACAAAGACTCCCGCAGCGGCGGCGCATGTGGCGTGATAGGCTCTTGCGCACTTTTTATGTGAGCATTGGAAGCAAGTTCCCCTCTTAGAGCGACAGAACAAGCACTTCAGGTCAAGCCGTGCTTTGCTAATGTTTGCGACATTGACAACAACCTCCTTTCCATCAACCGTGTCAATCCAAGTCTCCGCGCCATAAAGGGCGCAAAGACGATGAGCCTTACGGTCGTCGTCAGTTGGCAGTAACTCGATACTAGGAATATCATGGGGGCATAAACAGCACGGTGGCTCAACCTGGCTCTTGAGACGCAGTCGAATTTTCTTGACCTTCTTCTCTCCCTTGTCTGCTGTTGCCCGCTTACGTTTCCGTGCAAGCGGCTTCAACTTGATAGCATGCGCAGATCGAGGTGTGGGGATGCCGGTTTCGGGATCATCCTCGTCGTCTTCATCTTCTTCCTCGTCCTCGTCCTCCGTCTCTTCGTAATCTGTTTCTTCGCCCCGCAGTTTCCGTTCAATTTCATAAACGTCAACCCACACGCTATCTTGAGCCTGAGCACATTCGCATTTCTTCGCAATTTTACCCATCGCCAGCCAGGAATCCAAGGCGAAGTTGACAGCTTCCGCACAATTATAGCCAAGATTGTATCCGGAATGGTAGCCGTAAGGGTAGGTCACAACGAATTCGCCGGGATAAGAAACACACTTGTTGACTTTGATGTTAAAGTACTGTTGGAGGTGATTGGGCGATATCAGGAAGGCCTTGTGGCGAAGGAATTGACCGCAGGCTTTAGCATCTGTGGGCCAAATGCTTTTCATGGCGGCTTCGAATCGACGAGCATCGCCTTGGGAAATGCTATACCACTGCTTCGGTGCACCGAAATGAAGATAATTGATACTGTAAAGGTCTACATCCTCTAAATGCCATGCGAACGTAGCTTTCCACATGCCGAGGTATAGGTAGGCCGTATTGACACCGGGAACTTTAGTACCCAGGACGTCGAGAAGGTTGGGTAGCTTATTGAGGTTCCAGTTCTCAGTTGTATCGTCAAACAAGGTCCCCAGAACATCGGCGCCATATAGTGGAGGCGCATAAGTGAGAGTCTTCCAATATATACGTTCAAGCTCCTCGCATCTCTCGGGTGTATAGTCAGAGATGTCCATTTGATAGTCAAAATCTTTAAAAGCCTCTTCATCAATCTTGGCGGAGCCCTCGCGTCGAGCATATTTGCGCCGAGCAGAAGTGCTTTGCTCTTTAGGCTTCGCCTGTCTCGAGCCACCCATCCGGCCAACGGTTGGTGGTACCGGGTCGTCTTCAATGTCATCGCCTATATCTTGTTCGACCGAATCGATGACGGCCTCGGTGGGCCTAGGCGACACTGGAGTCATAGGACGCTCATCTAACTCTGTGCCACTGCCCCTGGCCCCGGCCCTCTTCGTCTTACTCCTCGTAGAGCGCCCGCTAGTAGTACCACTAGCGCCGCGTCTCTTAGGACCCAACGGCGTGGAAGTAGATGTTCCCTTGGGTCTAGAGGGGGCCTGGGCGCGCCTTTCTCCTCGTCTGGCGGGCGGTTGGTGCTCGCTCTGGTCACAGAGCTGGCGCCATTGTGGCAGGTTATAGGCGCGCTGGTGGAGAATATTCACCTGTCGGTAGGTACCATTGGACCCCATAATCTCCTGCTTGATGGGTTCACGGACTCTGATCTGTTTCACTAAGTCATCGAGAACAGGAAGCTTGTCCTTCCACTCTTGCGGTGGTATGATCTTGACAATGCCGGACTTCATCCCGTAGGAATCGATTTTCTCCATCTATTCACATCTCAAGTTAGAAGCATGAACACAGCACAGTCACCCGGGAAGGAGAAAGGTCGCGAGCAGCGATGTATGGGCGACGTACGAATTTCTTGAAGTCTTTAAACTGGTGCATGTCCGGCTTGAATACCGGAACAGTGCCAGACCAGTGGTCCGGTGTCACCTCGCCAATGTCTTCCTCTTCCTCTTGGGGGATTGGCTGTGTGGTGGTGGTGGTGGTGGATTCAGTGTGGAGGAAGGGCACATGGTCAGGGTCGAGGGTCGGATCCTCAACATCGCTGAGTTCGGAATCACTGCCATCGAGTTTCATTGCGCTGTTGCTGTCGGGTGGGGAATGCAGGCCGATGGGTTTGGGGGACGGGTGAGGTTGTGTATAGTCAGCAAGTCCGTGTGCGACGTCGGGACCGGGCTGGACGTCGTCATGAGGAGGACCATCGCAGACATGGTGAGGTTGATTGTCGTGCGACACAAGCGTGGGCTCCTGGCTTGGAGGCTCGGGCGCAGGCACCACGGCAGCGGCAGTCGCTTCGGCGGACATGGTAGCAATCGAGAGGCTACATGCGATCAACGAGGAAATTGTGTTTCTTCATCGACGCAGACAGCCGATCGCAGCGGTTCCGTCGAAACCGCCTCTCGGTCGGGTAAGTGTCGAGATCGGGGCAATGCGAGGTTGAGATTGAAATTGGGATGGAGAGTAGTAGCAGCGCCGGCCGGAGTTTGGTAAGTGGTGCAACGTTCGTGGATTTGATCGTTCGTTACAGGTAGGCAAGCAGGTATGTTAGTTGGTTGGCTGAACTGGGCCGGGCTGGGCTTGTTCGCTGGTTGGATTGAAGGATGGCCTAGTCGAGGGATGAAGAGGTGTAGTCAGTGGTTCAGGGGTGGACCGTGAGCTGCGCCATGCCCACAAAGCGCTTTTTGGTTGGTTCGTTCCCTCTAATACCTAGGCCAGCTTAAAAAGTACCTGCCGCACAGCACCGCACGTACCGCACCGATGTACTGCTTTGGTGCTCCTCTGGTGGAGACAGGCGCTGTTGCTGCTGCTTGGGTGCCCGTCTTAACTGCTGCTAAACAGGTTTAGGCTTAGTCGATGTTCTGTGGTAGCTGCGGGGAGAGCCTGTCAGTGATCAGCCATGTGTGGCTTACGCATCAACGAGTGGTTCGATGCACTGCCAAAATTACGCGTTGATGGCCTGATGCGCTGATTAGGTAGGCATCCCCCCTCACGTTGTACACATAGGTATTATACCTACTGGCCTAGGGAGTCACTGCCGGTAGATACAAGATATCGATAAAGCAGCTACCCCGTCGGTACTTTCGTATACTACATGTATGTAGGAAGTAGGTATCTGGAGATCTTTTGATAAAAGTGATTAGAAGCACCTACATCAATTGCGCCAGTATAGAGCTTGGACAGTACCTATCCGCCTCCCCTAGAGGTAAGCTAAGTACTTAAGTATGTAGCAAAACCTGTATATTAATTAGCAAGCGAAGAATGCATCCTACCTACAGATGTAAATACAGGTACCGTGCTCCAAAAGGCGAAGGCACAGCCCTAACTAAGTAGGTACCTACATACATAGGTAGTGCTAGTGATCAACCCCATCAGATAAACTTCAGTGACATAATTTGCTCGAGATCCTGCGGCTCTCTGCTTATCTGTGCACGCCTCAAAGGAGCTTTGGTTTCTCACAATGCTCGATATCTGTTCATTATCCCTTCTACCAAGCAACATCAGATACGTTTATTTCATTATATTTCTCAGATATGCTCAAGATATTTCTACTATCTAGATAAGACACGCGGTGCGGGGGCTCCCCTAGGGCTCCCACTACATCATTCTTATCGTCATTTCAGCATCATCATCATCATCATCTACTACCCCTCCCGCCACAGGTGTCTCTTAGATACATAGGAATGTAGGTGGGTAAAGAATCTGCCGACAGTAGCTTCGACTACATATATCAATATACCAACGCCCTATTCCATATTATAGAACATTCTGCGTTACCTATCACCTACCTACCTATAGCTATAGCCCTATTGCCTTTGCATAAGTTGAACAACGGTCCATGTCTTGGTGTTCCTTTCTAGACGGAGTTGGTTGCCCATCTCGCGTGATCTTGGAGTCAATAGCCGACTCACCCAAACTCATCGATTGTAATATCTAAAGTAAGTTGCACTTTTTGGAATCTCCATGTCAAAAGGCTGCTAAAATACGAGTTCGGCCACATGTTGGTTCATCCAGTAAGATTCGATTGAAGACGACAACCCAATCATCAAATAGGTACTTAACTACTTCAGTAGCATAAAAAGGCGGACGGTCAGTGACGCATAGCATAGTACTTACTCGGGTCTCAACTAATACCGTCGACTTTTTTTTCTTGTAAGCTCCGGCTGCGAATAATATGACAGCATTAGATGAGATTCGTGCCATAAAGAGACGGAAACGTCTCTTTGACGCCGCAATGTTGCAATTGATGAAAGATATCATAGCATCTCGACGGACAACAAAGAGCCATAGGTTCGCCTATTTAGGATGGCCACCCACCTCGTTCAAACACTATCTACAATGTACCTTTTATATAAGTCGCTATCGGTCATGATCGAGCCACCCCTAGCCATAGTCTAGAGTATAGGCGAATAACGTCATGAGAGTCTTCATTTTTAAGTAGATCATCGCGAGGTTCGTTTCAATCATGAGTACATTCATATATCTTCCTTGGGCATATGATTCAGCCGACTAGATCGATCGCTTAAAAGTTGTGGCACTGGACTTGTAGTAGCCTTCCGAAAGCAGGGACCAGATATATGGCCACATTGAGCATGTATTGTTCAATCTATATATAGTACTGCGGTTACCAGAATTTGTATAGATGCGACACGCTTTAATTTATATTGCAGATTGTACATGAACTGGGTATAAGCATTGTCATATCATCTTCGTCAACCCAACCACGGTTGTAGTAGGGCCGAGCAACTGAGCCACTCAAGGGCTGCCAAGGTTTGTTCTACCTGTCAAAAATATGAAGCGAAATGTTCATGCCAGGAATAGTCAAGGTCACGTCTGGGCAGGCACAGTTGTTGTATGGAAGTTTTTTTTTTTTTTCATTATTCTCTCATCCACTCGGGTATCATTCTCAGGTCTCCTCGACACCATGGGGGCGTATCATCGCCCCAAAGGCCGGAGGCTAGCGTCCACTCATCTATTTCTTCCTCTATTTCGTTGTCATCGTCCATCATCGACCGTAAATAAATAATCAAGGAATGGGCTGACAACAAAGGGAAAGAAGCATGAGACTTGGCGGCTAGCTAGTAATCGCCCCCTCATCCGCCACCATACAGGATCTCTGCGCGCTGTGTCGACGCATCTAGACAACAAGATGTACAAATCGCAACAAGTAGGCCTGCTGTGTCCGTGTATGACGGGCAAGCAGACAGGCATGACATCAGGAAAATCCAGTAAACTACCCAAAAATGATTTCTTTTCCCGTTCCTCCCTGCTTCTGTGGTCGCCCATTAACATATGGTTTTTTTTCTCTCCGTTTCTAACCCCGGGCGCTGGGTAGCAGAAGAGAATAGAACAGACACTAGGTAGTGAAGTAGACACTAGTGATTAACGTGTTGTGTGGCATGACCAGACCAAGAACCGAATGAATAACTGGCAAGACTGGCTCCATCCCGTCGCGTGGCTGCAGAAGCCAGTCCGTTTCGGGGGGCATGTATGTACGTATGGATGTGTAGCCTTCAGAGCGAACCAGCGAGCTAGAAAGGAGGCGTCTGTAATTGGCAATCAATCCGAATCCATGTGGCGTCCCGCCTTGGAGTACCGGCATGCCCACGCCCATATCCAGGATTCCAACACCCGCAAATGCATGATAAAAACATGTAGCTCGCCACCCGCTTTTTTGGTAAAAATGGTTCCCAACACCAGGCTTCAAAAAATGACGCTAGACAAATGTATTAAAAAAAAAAAAAAAAAAAGCAGAGCCTGTTATGTACGATGAGGCCGCCACCTGCTCCGCTAGGTCCTGGGGTCTCTTGTTGGCGTATAGGCCGACACCAATTCCATACATACACATTACAGAATACGCGGCTGGCACGCGTCGGGGCTCCGATTGCTACCGTGGATAGAAACCGTCTAATCCAACGGGGCAAGAAAAAAAAAAAAGCAACATGCCTAAATAGGCAACAGAATGGTATCTCTCTATTTGCAAGACAATAGCAAAGGGAACAAAAAGAAAAAGAAAAAAGAAATTGCCAAAAAGTAGCTCAATGAAGATTAATGACGCTCTCGAGTCGTAATGGTCATGAATTTCGTGGGGACCGTGAGATCGTAACGCCATCGTCGCGTCCTGTGTTCCGTAGTGTGCGATCAACGCAGTCTTCATTTCCGTAGACCGACGCGGTCTGTTAGGTTGCGCCAGAAGCTCGGGCGCCGTCGTCGCTCGCTTCCCGTAGGTGAGCACATCGTTGCCTCTCGTACCATGGGGCCGACGATATCCTCGTCCCCACGCTCGGGGAATTTGCCCTCGCCGTCCATGACAGGGACCGTGGTGATGATGTTTTCGTCAAGCTCGTCAAAGCCAATTGCCTCGCCACGTGCAGCCAGGGCATTCATGATCTCTTGGAAGTTCCTGCGCCAGGTTCCATCGATTTCGGCCCATTTCTGCTCGGTAAGCTCATAGGTCTTAGAAGTAAGACTGTAATGCTCACCGGTCCGGACAAGGTGTTTCGTGTAGTTGATACGTGCCGTTTCCCAGTCTGCTCGGAGTTCAAAAAGCGATGGTACGGTAGCGGCGGCGGGCTTGTACGGAGCAGGGACAATGGTAAAGTTTGCATGCCCAAGACGGTCCGACCAGGCATCCTGTTCCGGAATGGGAGGGACCTCATTAGCCATCATCTTTTGACGGAAGGACGAGATAGACGGCTTGGTGCTGAGCGGTGGGGACAAGATAAGTGGTGACTGCGGCTCCTCTTCAAGCGGGGAAGCGATACTTGGCGATTGCAGCGGTGAAGGCTGGCTCGCCACGTAGTCGGCCGGACTACTCGTCATCATGGGCGGTAATAGGGGGGTCGTCGCCTGAGCGCGTTCGCGTTGGATCGATGACAGCACATGATCAGCCTGTCCCACATCTAAGGGCCCAGGCAACGTGATGCTATCGCTACTCTCAAATGACAGGCCGGGTGTCGGCGAGAGTGGTGGCTCGTTGGAGCGGTCTGGTAGATACCGGTTCGATCTCGATACCGACGATGACCGACTAGAGGCGGCACGCGACATAGAACGGCGCTCAGAGGCACTGTCTGAAACAGGTGAGCCGAGGGCCCTTGGTTTCCTAGGGGATCTCCATCGGGTAAGCGAAGGGAAGCGAGCGCCTATCCGATACGAAAGACCCATAAACGGCGGTAGAGACCCGTTCCGCTGTTTTCTCGATGAGCGTTGCGAACCACGAAAGTCGCTCTCGCTGAGGCGCCCAAGGTCGGTTTCGAAGTCTCTGCCTCGAGCATAGAAGTTGGTTGTAGCCCGCACCATATCGGTATCTCGGTGAATGCAGGGCTCGTCGCCTAGACAGGTAGTCCGGTTAGAATATTGATCATAGGATGGCTCAATGGTAATAGATCTGCACTTACACAAGCAGTCATACAGATCAAAATGTTCCGGGACATCATCGTACGCGACACGGACGGCCTTGAGATAGTTAAAGCGGTCATACTCAAATGGCTCCTCTTCTTCAACGTCATCGAGGATGCGTTTGCTGGGCGTTTGCACGACCTGGGTAGGTGATGGAGGGCAATCCTCGCAACTAGCAGGTATAGCTAAATCGAACGAGGACATGGAACTTGAATAGCGTAGATGTCCCCGAACAGAAAAGGTTGGAGTAGCTGGGGTGATGTCCGATGAATTCGACTCTGTCATAACGAGCCCATGTTGGCGGGCTTGTTGATATTGCCGATTATGGTATTGGTAAGGTGAAAGACTGTCGCCCTCGGGTTCGCAAGCTGCCATAATGGCGACGGCAGCAGCCTCCTCTTCCTGTTTTCTCCTGCGTTCAACCAATATAGGCAGTCGAAGAGGGCGTAGTCCAGGAGACATGTTGTCTGTGCTGTAAGGAAGCACAGATCAGCGATCGCCACGATCCTCCTTCGTTATGAGCAAGTGAGTCGGCGATTATATTGATCTGCGATATGAGGACAGTGGTTTCTGGAAACCGTGAATAGCAGCGCTCCTTTTTATCTAGTCAGACCAAAAAGGCGATACAACGTTTGCCGTTGTGTTTGTGTCGTGTAAGTGAATGGCCACGGCCGTTGGTGTAAGTGGTGTAAGAGGGCGCGTTCGTCTGTGTCTGGCGTTGTAGTGGTGGTGAGAGCAACGAATGGTGGGGGGGTGTGCCGTATGATGTATGCTTTGGCTTTCCCCAATATACCCAACCTATAGGTGTACGTCAATGGAGGATGGGGAGCTAAGCTTGCTTGCTGCTACGTCGTCTCCAATTCTCTATTCTTGTTTTCTTCTTCTCTTCCCGCGCTTTGACCGGTCCTTCTTCTGTGCTCTTCACTAAGCAATGGTCACAACAAGACACCCAGGGAGCAGACGCCAGTTCTACCTCTGCATAATATACCAGGCAAGGCCGATATAGTTGACGGGATAGATTGGGTTATGCTGGCTGCCTCGTCGCTACTCCTGATAGAGTCAAGTCCTGAGGGCTTCCTAGGGTCTTAGCGGCCTCGTGGCTTCGCGCATTCATACGTGTACCACTCGCCGTGCACACGACTTCCAGTTAGTTGCAGTGGTCCACGTGTACCCGGCCTGTGTATGGTGCGTGATATGTGAGTTGTGGTGTGTAATGTGGCGTGTATACCGCTTGCGAGCATTCGTGGGGTAGGTGGTAGTTAGGCTCCTGTTGTGTGTGCTGGTCCTCCAAAAGCAGAAAAGCAGAAGAAAAAAAAACCGCTTCTCTGCCAATCAAATCCAGGATTCGTCCCAATTCCGATACTGGTCCGGGGTCTCGTGCAGATGGCCCTGTGACGTCCGGCCTAGCGAGTGGTGGTGCGAGACCTGTCTCCAAATCCGAGTCCTGGGTGGTAACAAGGACACAACAGATGCCAGTAGGTAAACGCGGGGTTGAAGGTATATATTCCCGTGAAGCTGAACAAGCTCTACTCAATCCTGTGGTAGGACGGGATATGGTGCATGTATGTATGTATGTATATGTGCGTGAGCGTGGGAGTGAGTGAGTGAGTGAGTGTCCTGAGGACCCGGGCCAGTCTGTAATGCTGGAGGCGTGGTGCAGGGGGTCGACCCGTGGACAAACGGGAAGATCGGGGGCAGGGCAGGAGGTGGGAAAGCTCGCTTGACTCTCACGAATTCCTTGGTCTCTCACATGTCGGGGCTTGGTCTTCGGGTGGTGGTGGTGAAGAGCAAAGGGGAGGCAGACCAGCTAGAGAAAACAGAGAAACAGTGGTAATAAGACGATGGTTGGGTGGTGGTGGTGGGTTGGGGCAACATGACTTTGCTTGACTTGACTTGACCTGACTTGACTTACAAACCCAGCCTGACTGACTGGCTCTGCTTGTTCCGAATGAATGATAGCTAACTAAGTAGAATCAATCACCGATGGCATGGTCTGTTGACAGCAGAACCCACCTGGGACCAGGAATCGGGACAGCCCCGGACAGTATGTTGTACAATTTTTTTTTTTTTCTTTCTGCTTTCGCTCGAGCAACCCTTGTTGACTCCATCGCGAAGGCCCCATTCTACACAGCCTAGCCCCATCAGGCCGAACCCAGGCAAATGGGATTATAGCGGATACTCTCCGGTCTGAGCGACCGGTTGGGCTGCTCTGCTCTGCTCTGCTCCTCCTCGCGCTGACTAGAAGCACTGACGTTTTAGTATTTGAGCCCGCTTGTCCGTTTCAAGGTGCTTGGCCAGGGCAGTGAAAAGTCGGTCTACAGTACATACTGTAGTTATCTCCATACGCACATACATGGCATTGCATATCAATCACGCTCCCTATGTACGCTACATACCTACGGACAGAGCTACGGACACATACTTACGTGTGCTAGTGGGCAGTGTTGCGGGCAAATGGGCGGCAGACAGGACGGATGGACACTGTATGTATAAACCACGTGTATGTAGTACATAGGCAATATGGGAGCATATCTCAGCACAGTAGGTATTCTGTAGACAGACAGTTGCGCCTAGGCGGAATCTCTTGAGTGCCACTTAAGCCTAGGCCCTTACCCAACTCTGCGCTGTTGAGTTGTTGTTACTCTCTTACTACACCACACTAACTAGTACTAGTATACTAAGAATTTTTAAATAAGGCACTAATGACTCCCGTCTCCTTCGGCTGGGTTCCATGGACCTAACACCACATGTCCCCGTTATCCAAAAGCCCCGTGTATAAAATTACCAGAGGTGTAAGTGCTACTGTAGTGACAACAAATATGTTTTCTTTCTACCTAGATGTACGCGTAGTCCATGCCATTATTACCGCTGCTCCCTTGTTATCGTTATACAAATACAGCATACCTACACAAAAGAACTTAGGCGGGGCATGTTATCGAGAGATTTTACACGACTGTGTTGTTCGGCACTGTACCATGAACTGTATTGAGATCCCGCCACCGGCCTCTCGGGTAACAGTCCCCGCTGACCCGGCCGCTGGAGCTACGTGGTTAGGCAGGGTATTGTTACCCCTTTCGGCGTAGAATCTCTGGGCTTGGGCTCAGGCTTAACTACCCACTAGTTATACAGGGTTCATCAATCACATAAGCACTTAGTCTGGTAGCTTAGAAAAAGTCTGAATTGTAGGGAGTGTTTTGTTGTCATACGTATGTACACACAAGATAACTACCTATGCGGTAGACTAGCGCCAATGAGCTCTCTGCCTGTCAAGTTACGACAGAGGTTGCATAAACCAATATGACTTGTATAACTTATTCTCAGACAAATGTTATACTAGACAGATGAGTGGTCATATTATTTATTGTGCATACTGTAAAGCACAAATACCTACAGTTCAAACAATAAGAAAAAAAGTAAGCCTTATGTACCTATGTACAGTATCAGAAGCTCAAAGCTTGGCATCTAACCGTACAATCCAGTCTGTTGTCTATTCAGATTACTGTGTCAGTCTGACAGCCACAGGAAGAAACGAGGCCAAGCAGGGCCGGTCAGCATAGATATACGGTGTGTATACTGTGTTCTTATTTTTCACGCGCAGATAAGTGAGATACCTAGCATGTGTGTATGTAGGTAGTTGTCTATTCCCACCAGAACGATCGGACTTACATAGAAATACATACAATATAGGAATTTGAGATGTAGGAGCACGCAATTATAGCTTTCCACGCGCAGTCGGAATAAAACTCGTTGCGACGCTACGCGCACCGGCATCATGGAAGGAAAAGATCAGCGTCAATGATCGCCAAAAGCTTTGAACCAGTTACTCCGTACTATGTAACTGATTGCACCCAGCTTCAAGGGGTTTCTAAGCCTCGTTTCTTTTCCCAGCCCGGGGATATGATTGATACCGAGCTAGAAGCCTAGGGGTTGGGTACTGCGTACGTCTTGGAGTACCATAAACACCATGACAATTCGAAGCAATAAGAGAGCAAACATTCCCCATGTTGTCATATCAACCTGCGACAGCAATATCGGTAACTGGAAGCACATATCAAGACATCACGACATATCCATATCATACTCGACTCCGGCTTCTGGCTTGAGGGCTGTGCCTCTAAACGGCACGATGCATGCATTCTAACACGACAAACATCTTACTTCGCCCCTTGTCCCATACAGTAGACGCTCATCCACGACGACTTGTGCCCTTGCATTGAGGTTACTGGTCACCTATTCAGCTAACCTAGGTAACACCGCCTCAGTATTCACTTGGGCCGGCCGGTTTCATTGTTATTACTTTTCTTCAGGACCGTGTATGGCGGCTCCGGGGTGGTGAAAGTCCCCCCGGAACCTACAGTTTGCGATTCGCCAACTCTTCGCCCTTGCGTCTAACCGTGATCCGAGGTCTGACCTGTCACTCAAAAGAGTGTACCGGTTCGCCGACCACCCGTGTCGCCTACACTGCCCAGAAATCTCTGGCGGCCATATAAGCATCACCACCTGCCTGGCAAGCCGTTCCGCTCGGCGAGACGGAACCTTGCTCCTATCAGCAGTAGACCACCTACGTCATGAAAATTCGACGCTCGAGGAATGGCCAATACCACACAACATGGCTGATTGGTGGCATAGGCAAGAGCGAACCGATCCTGATCTAGGGCCCGTCGTCAGAAGATTCTAAATAGTTCCCGAGTTTTCTACCTCCTTTCACCCTCGTGATTACGATATCACGCATAAGTAAGTTTGCTCAACTTACTGTAAGCTAGTCAGATCTAGAGTACCTACTGTAAGTAGCAGTAGAATTCTCTTCTATTGCGATCGTTTCCAAGCGGTTTTTTGTTACCTGTTTGTTATGCAAGGTTGGTTTGGTTTCCCAGGTCATGTTGTCGAACAACATGCGCTCACTTACTATTGAGCACTTGTCCGGCCCAATATAGTCAGTTCATTATAGCATCGACCTCTCAATCTAGCATACGGAACGTCTAGATACCTACTCGAATATTTCACCGGTCTCCGTGGCTATCGCAACTAGTGAAATATTGCCTTATGCATTTATTATTCCCAGCATCGCGATGCATCACGATAATGTCAATGGTGATCATATGCGAATTCGGTTCGTGCGATGTCAAGCACGCAGCACCGCCGGAGTGGTATAGCTGCGAGCTGTACCGTACCTTGCATTAGTCAAGCAGTTTGGAGGGTCAGGCAGCATGCCTATTCGGTGATTACCGTGAAGAGTCCTGTCTTGTTCGGGAAATTTAGGCAAATAGACAACGATGCCACTTACATCGTCGGACACAATTCAAATCGAACCCAGCAGTATAGTGCTTTTGTCAACCTCATATACTTGCAAAGCAGAATCTACAGGAGCGTATTACATACATAGATCTGATATGACGTGCCTAAGTATGTACTGTGCGCAGCTTGGTGGAGGGTCCGGACGTCTGTTACCTACAGGACCGACAGGGGGTTCAATAAGAAAAATTTTTCCCAGGCTGGTATACATCAACAAGCATTACATAACCTCCCTATGAATTCAAAACAGAAGGACTTTGCGACAATTGATTGATAGGAACAGAGATAGGAACATGGAAACTTTTTTTACCCCACGGAACTGCTGAATGTACGGGACAGGTTACATTGTGGTAACAGCTTGTTGGCGATCCGTAAACATCTGACAGCTCACATGCAGGGAAATGGAAGCCTGCGTTACTGGCGAAGCTATGTGCCATCGACCGAGGCCGACATTATTGACGGGCATGTTGTTGGCCACAACAGACGGCCGAGGGATGAACAGCTAGGTATTCCTCTACACATACAGCATACTTGCTACCAACGCACGTCATCCCAATATCGCTAGTCCCCGTAGACCTAGTGCACATGGCGCAGCGCGATTTGCTCGGAGCCGCCCAGAAATCGGCTAGAGTGCCTGACACTAGTGTAAGTGTGTATGCTGTCACAATCCGTACCTGGTAAGTACGTACGTACAACTCAGTATTACTCACTGAGTCCGAAAACTACTTTTGGGCACTTCTGTGACCGGCTATACTTAGGCTTGTGATGATTCTGGTATTCATCTAAGCAGCAAACAACTATGTCCCGGGTCGAGAGCTGTTCCACCCGCAGGACGGCTGGTTCGATCCCAGAAAAAATTTTTCAGGATTCACTTATTAATAGAGACGTGGTCTGGTATGAGCGAAATCGCTATATTATTAGTCATTAATTCACCTCACTAAGGGCGCCGTTCTCGGCACGCGCATCTATACCGTATACTCTGTACCGTCAAGGGCCAATGCACTACGTAGATATTCCTTTTATCTACTCGATCTCTGTTCGATCTGGGACTCAACCCCGATCCAGGATTTGCTTCATCGCGAAGATTTCACGCAACTCCGCAGTGATCGGGACTATGTGCGAAAGTGCCGCGTTGATCCTCATCAAGATCCCTTACAATCACGTCAGACATGAGCTACAGTATACATAGGTACTAAGAGCTTACATGGAAGAGCTTACAGTTCATGGTTCCTTGCATACATGCCTGCAGATAGAAGCTTGGGGGAGCTTGGGGATTGCCTTTGCTTCCGCGCATCAGTCTTGCCCAGGTATCCTAGATAGGTAGACTGGTGCAGAAAACGGCAGTAGGTACTGTGAAAATCGCTGACAGCGGGGAAATGCACATGAATACTACGCCGCAGTTAGTTATGCATAGGTAGGTATCTTCATTCAGCCGATTCGGCGTCCAGCCGGGAAAGGAAACCCATAATCTAGACTACTGATTAACTGGACTTCCAAAAAGCCTGGCTTCTGGCCTGGCTTCAATTATCTGCCCATAGATCTGCCCGTGGGGACAAGACTAGCTGTCACCAGTCGCAGTAAGCACCTGTGCTAATGTCCTTTTGCCGAAATAGAGACCTTCTAGAAAAACATTCGCCCCGTTAACTTCCCAGGCTCCCTAACCTCCCTAACCTATGTATGTATGTAGGCAGCAAACTATAGCAAACTAGGGAGATACCTAGGGCTGCAAGCTCTGAGCTCTATCATACGCATACAGCAGCATCCTATCCGCTGGGACCGAGCCATGTGTCGCCGAGGCTTCCGCCGGGCCAATACCTTCCCTTTTCCGCCTAGAGCATTCCTGGTCAAAATATTCGGGAACAAGCTAATGCATAGCAGGGTCGAGAAGCATGTGGCAGTGGGTGATTCGCGTTTTGCGATCGCAAGCTGATTAGTCGAACCGGGTCTCATAACCGTCTTTCCTGCTTCCTCTCTCCCACACTACAATGGATACCTAGCTCTGACCTCTCGGAGACTATAGATCACCCGATCATTCGTGAGCTTGGCACCTAACCCAATTGGGAAATGGGTAGGCAAAAGTGGGGGAATATTTATTTTAGTAAAAGTAAAAAAAAACTTTAAGTAGTTTTTTTTTATTAGTAAAAAAAAAAAAAAAAGTAGTAATATTTTTAAATAAGCAAGCAATAAAAAAAAATAAAACTAATAAATTTTTTTAAATATATTAAATAATTAATTAAGCTTTAATTATTAAAATTAATTAAACTATAAATATTTTTTTTTTTTATAGCGCTTTTTTTTTTATTAAATTAAAAAGTTTTATTTAATAAAAATTTAGTATTATTATTTAATAATTAATTATTTAATATTTGTTTTATATTTTATATATAAATTTAAAACTTTTATTTATTAAATATTTATATAGCTAATTTTATATATTAATATAAAATTTTAAAACTTTTATTTTTTTAATATTTTATTAGCTAATTATTTATATATAAAGTTACAGCTAAGTGGCTTGGGCAAGTGGCTGCCAGGACCTGCAGGGTCCCTAGCACCCACCCTAGCCCTAGGGGGTCCCCACTAGACCTACCCACTGTATACCTATAAATACTATATTATACAACCTAGGCTTAAATATTTACTTTTTTTTTTTTATTTTATAATTAATATATAAATAGTACTTTAAACTGCAAGCTTTGCTTTATTAAAATATTTTATTTATAATAATTATAAAATTTTTATTATTTTTATAATTAAAAAGTTTTATATTATTAATAAACTAATTGATTTTATTAATAAAAATTATGTATAGTTTAAAAATAATATTATAAGTGTTATACCTATTATTAAAGCTAGTTTATTTAACTAATATTTAAAAAATTTAAAAAAAAAATCTATTATTTTTAAAAGCTTGCTTAACGCTTTTTTTAGCATATAATAAAATAATAATTTAAATAACTTAATAGCTTTTAGTATATAAAGTAATAAAGCTTTTTAAACTAAATTTAGTTGCTAATTTTTTTAAGCAATATTTATAAAAAACTTAATACTTTTTTATATAAAAAGCCGTAATAATAACTAAAACTTTTTTAATAAAAAGCTTAAACAAATAGCTTATAAAAAATTTTATTAAAATATTATATTTAAATTTTTTAAAAAAATATAATAAATATTTATAGCAAAAAATTTATAAAATAATATTATTATAAAATTTTATTGTTTTATAAAATAATATAAAAATATATAAAAAAATATAAGATTTTTTTTTAAACTTATAATAAACTTAAGCTAAGCAGCTTATTTTAATAACTATAACATTATATATATTAATTATTTTTTTAATATTATAAATAAAAATAAATAAGCTATATTTAAAAAAGTTATATTTTAAGCTTTAAATATTAAAATATATAACTTAATAAATTAAAATATGTTTATTTAAATAAAAAAGTTAAACTAAATAATAACTTTTTTAATATAATATATAAAAAATATTTATAATAAAGCTATTTTAAAAGCTAAAATAGCTAATATAAAATTAAATAAAGCTTATAGTATTTTAAAAGCTAAAAAAGCTAAACTAAATAATATTAACTAATTAATAAACAACTTAATTATTAAAAATTAAAAAGTTTTTAATACTTTATTTAATAGAACTATTAGTACTAATATTATTACTAATACTAGCAGCACTAGCAGCATTAGCAGCATTAGCAGCTTTAATAATACAAACAAAAACTTTAATAATAACAATAGTAATAAAAATAACTTTTTTATTTAAAAAAAGTCTATTAATAAAAATAAAAAGTTAGCAAAAATTAAAATAAATATGTTTTATAACAACTTTAAAAAAAATAAAGTTAATTTTAAAATATAATATTAATATTAAACTAACCGTTTTAATATTAATTAAAACTAGTTTATAAATAATATAGCTTATATAAATAATATTAAGTTTTATTTAAAAAATAAAGCTATTAATAACTTATAGCTATACTTTTAAAATATTTATTTTTATAAAATTTTAACTATAAAAAAATTAATAAAATATTTATATAATTAATATTTTAATTTAAATAAAAAAAAAAAAGCTTATATTAAATAAAAAAGTTACAAACTAAAAAAACTAAATAACTTTTAAATATTTAAAAATTAGTTTATTTAATTAGCTAAAAAATAGTAACTTAATAAAAATTAATAAAAAAAAAAATTTAATATTTGTTTTTTATTATAATTTAAAAATTAAGTAATATTTTAATACTTTAATTTAAAAATAAATTATTAAAATTTTATTTTTTAATATAAATAATTAATTTATAACATTTTTAAAAATAATATTATAACTAAAAAAAAAAACATTATTATAATAATATATATTAATTATATTAGTATTAAAAATAAAACTAATAAAATAAACATAACTATAACTATAACTACTATTGTTATTACTAAAAACAAAATATATTTTAAGCCAACTATAAAAAAAATGTTTTAATTAATAAATAAAAAAAAATGTTTTATTTATAAAAAAAAAAATTATTAAACTAAAAATTATTTTTTAGCTAATAAACTTATTATTTTTATAAATAAAATAAAAAATATTAAATTTTAAATATTATTTATTAAATATAAAAAAAATAATAATTTAGCTAAAAAAAAAGCTTAATTTTAAAAATATTAAACTTTTTTTTAAAATTTTTATTAAATAAATTAATTATTAATAATATAAAAATTTTTTTAATATTATATTTTAATAAAAATTTATTTTTAATAATTATTATTATAGGCTTTAGCCTATTTATAGTGTGTAGTATGGTACTGTTTAAGATGCTATTGTGAAATAATAAATATTAATTATATAATAGTTAGCTGTATTTTGTTATTATTAGCGTTAATTTAACCTTTAACTTTATGCTA
The DNA here is from genome assembly GCA_022578505.1 of Nemania abortiva. Taxonomy (NCBI): domain Eukaryota; kingdom Fungi; phylum Ascomycota; class Sordariomycetes; order Xylariales; family Xylariaceae; genus Nemania; species Nemania abortiva. The sequence goes on from MU392566.1 coordinate 284,524, forward strand.
ACTTTTTAAACTTACTGCTAACTTTTTAACCTTTATGTTAACTTTTTGAACCTTATACTAACCTTTTATTTGAACTTTTTTGTAATATAGCCTAGCTATAGAAGCTTTTTTTTGTTTTTAGCTTTTTGCTTGTGTATAAAGTTCTGTTAGTTTTATAAAAACGGGTTTATTTTTATTATGGCCTGTTTAATTATGTTTTGTTTAAAAAGTTATTTTTTAATATTTTTATATAACAAATAATTATTTGTAATTTTTTTAGCTTTATTTTTTAATTTAGTTATTTTAATTATTATAAGTAATATTTTAATTATATTTAGTTTAAATAGATTATATAATATAATAATATTATAAATTATTAAAAAATAGATTTTTTGCTAATTTGTTACTTTTAATTTAATGTTAAAAGTTTTAATATTTATAAAAAAAGCTTATATAGCTTATTTAAGCTGTTTTTTGTTTAATTTTAGTATTTTTTATTATAGCAGTATAGTTGTAGTTAAGTTAGTTTGCGTGTATAATAGATTAAATAAACTGGATTGGAGTATAATGGCTTGGTAGATTTTTTGTATTAACGCTCCTTTTAATAAAAACTGTAAGGAGTAGAAGAATGGAAGTTGAGAGGGAAGCTTTTTTTGGACTATTGTGGGGTTTTTAAATTTTAGGTCTTTTTGGCCGCGCAAGCTTTGCAATTTAGGTTTTGCTTTGGTAGAAGTTTATTTTGTATGTGTAGATTGTGTAGCAACAAGTTTGTAAAGCTTATTTTGTGGTTTTAATAGTTGGTAGTTATTTTAGTAGGTAGTTATAGGTGTTGAATTTTTGGACTTTTGTTTAGAATTAATATTATTATATAATTAGTAGAAATATTTATATAAAACTAGTTATATAAAAGGAAAGGGTTAATAAAGCTTTAGGCTTATTAAATAAAGAAAAAAAAAATAAAAAAAAAAAAAAAACAAATAAATAAATAAATAATTATTATTATAAAAATAAATAAATATATATTTATTATAAAAGTTTTAGTTAATATAAAAATAAATAAATATATTTTTATAAATATAATATATATTAAATATATTATATTTAAAATAAATATAACTATTTAAACTAATTTTAAAAAATAAATAGTTATTAAATATAACTTTAGTTTTTAATAAAAAATTAAATATATTTTTATAATAAATTTTTATTTATAAAAATATATTTTTAAAAATATATTATTAATAATAATTAATATAAAATATAACTTTTTAATTAAAAAAATATTTTATAAAAAATATAATATATTAATAAATTATAAGTATAAATATTATATTTTTTTTTTATATTAACTTTTAAAATAAAAAAAAAATAAAAAAAATAAAAAAAATATTAATTTAAAAAAAAAGCTACTTTTTTATATATTATAAATATTTATATTGCTTTTATTTAAAAAAAAATTAAAACTATTATTAAAAATTTTT
>MU392567.1:0-283157 GCA_022578505.1 Nemania abortiva
TAATTAAAAAAAAATATATTTTAAATAAATTAAAAAATAATATTAATTTAAATATAATAATATTTTATATATTTATAAATATTTTAGTTTTATATATAAATATAAAATTTTTTATTTTTTTTATATATTTAATTATAATAATTATTTTTAATTTTTTTAAACAAAATAGTATAATATTAGCTTTTAATAAATAAATTAAAAAAGTAATAAAAATAAAAATAAAAATTAAAAACTAAAAACTAAAATATATACTATAAAGATTAAAATAATAAAAACAAAAGTAAAAGCTTACGCTAATAAAACATATTAATAATTAAAATAAAACAAAAATTTTATATTTGTTAGCAAAGCATATATATTTTATACAGTATGCATATATATATATATATATATATAAACTTATATATATATATGTGTAAACTTATAAAACACTGTATTATGAGTGCAGGTATGCCCAAAATGGGAAATCGTTAACTCCAGGGGTTAAGGTGGTTTCTCTTGTAAGCCGTCTATTTCAATATGCATCAGATACTCTACGGTTTACAGAAGTGTGTCACAATACAAGCAGATACTGATCAACAACATAGCTTCGCGCGAGCAACTCTCAACGTGATACGTTATACAACCTGCAGATATCTAGAAGTTCACAGAGAACGTCTGAAAACTCGCTAAGAACATCCGAAAGCTCGCTGGCAATATCTCAAAACTCACTAAGAGCAACTGAAACCTCGCTGGAGATATCTGAAAGCTCGCGAAAAACAAGTTCGCAGGCTAGGAATCTCACGATACTAGCATCGGTGTTCATACCCCCCTCTTTCGTAGCTGTAAGTCTGTTAGGCTATTTCATGATTACCACCCGACCCGCTCTGAATTGCTTGTACTGACTTGTAACCGTTTTTTCTTCCTAGACGGTGTTCGGCGTCAATGTGTTCCCCGTGAACCCGAGCACCGGAAATATGGAAGTAGCAAACCAGTGGTGGGCACTAGTCGCCTCAGCTGTAGGGCTGACTATGCTCGTCGTTTTTGTTATGATGGTTTGCATATGGTCGAATGAGATACCCGGCCACCCGAACCGCCGCCCGGGCGAGGACGCCGCCGCACCAGCGGATCCCCCTGCGGCACCAGCAAATCCCCCGAGGGAGAACCACGCCGCCGCCGAAGGACAAGTACAAAGGAGGGGGGGTGGGGATTTGGTTGGCCCAGGGTGCGGCCACGACCCGCGACGGGCTTACCTGGACCTAATGGCAACGCAAGGTAAAGTCTTTGATATACTTGTTATCGAACAAGAAGCCCCAATTACTACATCTATGGACTGGATATCTATATACGAAATGTCCTCTTTGTTCTGTACTCCTGGGGCGGAGATATACAGCCGTAGGTATCGCGCAAGCGCGATATTACCCTAATTGTACATCCGCGGTCGGCGAGTTTTTTCTCTTTTTAGTACACGTGGAGGTCCACTTAGAGACTGCCAGAAGGAATGGGGCACATACAAGGCGGCAGTAATGGTGCTTATTTTCAGGATAGTTAGAAGAGAAGAAGAAGACCTAGAAGGTCTGGGGAATCTATCCCTTGAACTGCTGACTCGGCACCAGTACTTTGAGGCCACGGTAATAAGCCAATAAAATTGATGGATATGGCAATACTTGGCTTCTCCCCCGGATCTCACCTAATTATACTAAAATAGGCCGCGTGCCTACCCCTAGAGGCCTGACCACTGTCAATAGCACTTCTAGGGTAGGGAGGCTACGCCTCCCTAGAAGGAACTGACTGGAGCAACTTGAACTGGAAACTGTATATGTAAACTATATAAAAGAAAGTAGAAGAAGCTCGAGCACGCTGCGCAATCTATAGACTGGCACAAGCCACACGTAGTGTGGCTTGAGTGGCTTGATCACCCGCTCCGTCACAATACCCCTGCAAAATGTAACTTTTAGAACAATAGCTACTTTCTAAGTACATAAATATGCTGCTAAAAAGCCGCTATCCGTGCGCTTAAGGAATGTAGCTGATCAACAGAGGGTGGATGTGGAACTAACCGGGGGTTAAAAAAAGTACTGGTGCCGAGTCAGCAGTTAAAGGGATAGTATACATATAAACAAGGGAGTGGAGTGTACCGGCCTCTCTAATTCTAACATAGACACCCTAGGAAACTCTTGTACGGCCTCCAGAATTATAAAAAAAAAATTGTAGGTTATACTTTTTCTCTACTTCTGACTTGTATTGAAGCCGTCATATTACTTTTGATAGGAGGTACCCTGCTTTTCATACTTGGTATGTAGCACCATAGCTGGGCTCTTGTAGATATTTTTAGTAGTTTAGTAGTAGTAGATGTGAGTTCAATAGGAGCCACTGGCACAGGGGGGGTGGAGGTTTACTGACCCCGATGATCTTCTTATGGGGTAGTTATCTGTTATTAATAGGGTCTGGATAGAGTTTTGGGCTGTTAGAATGAAGGAGGTAGTGATTTTACATATACAAGCTTGATTAATTAAATCACATATACGGTACTATACGTTTGTTTGTAAGATTGGAGTTAAGGTCTGGTGCTGTCTCTCATTGTTCACCTTGCTTTGCTTCTAAGAGTTATTAACTCGTTACCTTGAGTATTACCCTACAGGATAGCAACTTAGAATGCTAAACCGATCCATTAAACATTACCAAGCAAGTTACAAAGTCTCTCAAAGAGCCAAGGCCTGAGTAGCAGTACCAAGGGCGTCCATCTCCTCATCCCGGTGGACGCCTTGGGCGGTCATATGACTCTGACCACCGACCGCCGCGCCACATTCAGGACATCTTGTCTGCTCCATTGGCATGCCACATTCGCCTATAGTAAAGGGGTGCCCATTCTGGCAGGCGTACCAATGACCGGTTCCTAGGAATTCCCTGGACATTGCTAGCCAGATGGCGCGCTTCTCTTCTACGCTGACAGGAGTATATCTGAAGTTGTTGAGCATTAACTCCGCAGCCTCAAACTCTTTAACTAGGTGTGAAGTCGATCCCTTGTAGTCGTCTATTAGGATACGAGCTTCGGCGAGATGATCCTCCCCTTGTGTCCTCAACCGATCTATGTCGTCTGACTCTTCTAAAATCGGAGCTTGCTTCTCTAGGTAGAATGATCGAACTAGACCTACGAATTGGGTAAAATAGATATGGCCCTCCGCCTCGTGACGCACATACTTTTTCTCCCTAGCGAGTCGGATTAGCTCGTTGCAATCGTTCAGCGTCGTTCTAAGATCAATGATGATAGTTGTCAGCTTTTCATCTACCTGGCGACGAAGAGCCGCAAAGTCCTTCAGAATCAAGAGATCGCAACGAAGCAGGAGGCTCCCTGCTAAAAGCAATCCTCTCGTCTCGAGCTTGGACGGGTTCAGCTGGAACTGGCCGGCGCTAGTTCCACGGCGTCGAGAATGTTGGACAAGATCGTGGACTCGCTGATAAGGTTGCTCCTGGGCTGCGACGTAGTGAACATATCCAGAAATTTTACGATACAGTCTGATAACGGGATCGTATCGACCATAACCAACCCATTCACAAATGGCCAGCAATTGCTGGAGGCGCTGTCCAGTAATATGCAACTGTCCTTGACGTCCAATTGTCGCGAGTATTTCCTTTCCAATCTTTTTTGGGTTATCTAGCCGTCCTTCTTCGTCAAGCAAACAACTCTCAAAATCCATCGATGTATTATGAGACCATGTAATAAATTTCTTGGTCGATTCTTCGAGAAGTGCTTGTCGGACGAGCCGGCCGTATCGTGAGAGATTGCGCAAGCTTCCGCGACAAGTCGGACAAGACTTGACCTGGGTATTATCCCCTGGTTCCTTTATTCCGTTGATGTGACCACTTTCCGCGATGTGATAATGATCGGACATCCCCAACTGGCCGTCCATACTGGTGACCGTAAGGACGTGCATGCAATCTGGAAAAATGCATGGCTCGCTATCCAGATCGATCTCGCGGTATTCTTTCATCTCTAGCATATCAACTATCATTGATTTAATGTCTTCGCTAGCGCAAAGTTGGCAATATCGAGGTTCAGGGCAGATTTCTCCACAGACCGATGGGCCTAGCATTGTTAGTTGAAGTAATAGACGCAATGACAAGACACTTACATTGGTGGCCACACGCCAACTTCTCTGTGCACCGCATTGAGCAAGGAATCCAATTGCACGGGGCGGCGCACCTAGATCATAATTAGCATATTTCCTTTCGATGGACTGCCCAGCGCTATACTTACGGCATCGTACACTGACTGTGCGGACAGGCCGAGGTGCATGTCTCTACAGCGCAAGGTGCACAGGGTTCCGAACATTTTTTGCCACAACGGCTGTGTTCGCATTGTATATCACAAGGCTTTTGGCATGGCGAACATTCCTCCCCTGGATGACAACGACTCGAACATGAGTGGGCACATGTGGTATAGTTCCGACCACAAGGCGCTGTACATGGCTGGTGGAATTCAATCGTCACTTTTCCATCAACCCGTGTTCGGCATATCTCGCATACCTGCGAACACGAATGCCCACACGGCAATGGGTGGCCACACTTCGCCTTACAGTTATATAGATTTTTGCTTATATCTTCATGGCAAGGTGCCTTGACTGTATGGCCGCAACCAGGTACAGTCTTCTCAGTAAGCGCTGCACAGACGACAGAACCAGGCTCGCGGGCTTGCCAACAAGAAGGAGATGTTAGAATATGACCACAAGGCAACTTTAATTTGTGCCCATTGAGGATGGTTGAGCATTTTTTCTCGCAAGGGTCCCCACAAACGTTTGGGCACGGATGATCACAGAAGGGCTTAGATCGTGGGCACGATTCAAGACATCTTACAGCCTTGTGTAAAACCGCTGAATGACATCGACTAGTACATGTGTGCCCACATGAAAGTCGCTGGAGGCACTGAATGTTGCATCCTGCCTCGGGTGATAATTTGCTAAAGTCATCGAGACATCCAACTTCAATGGCCTTATCCTTGTGGCGCGGGCATTGGAGTGGTAGTTTGGTGCCGAAGTTGCCTTCAGATTTCAACATGCCAATAATATCTGACCACATTCGGACGTTGGCGTAAGTCGTAGAGTTTCCAAAAATATACATCCCGTGTTTTGCACGGGAGAGCAGGACGTTGATGCGGTTTGATGTTCTCAGGAACCCACATCGACCATCAGGATTGCTGCGCACAAGGGAAATCACAACGATTTCCGCTTCCTCTCCTTGGAAATTGTCAACCGTCGCCAACCTCAAGCATCTCCCTAGAGACTTCTTTTGGATTTCTGGGGCAGCCTCAACGTCAATTTCAAGGCCTTCTCTGTCAAGGTCATCAATATCCCGATCTCCTAGAACGATCTCAAAAGAATTACGCAGCCTCTTCCTCAGCTGATGTAATTGCCCAAGGTACGGTGTAATAACTGCTATCTGCTCGTGAGAGTAGATGCCTTGTCGGACAAGGTGTGAAACCGTGGCAGCCACCATCTCTACCTCGAATCCATTCGTGTGAGATGTGCTGAGCGGTTGGGTGGGATCTGCTTTGCCCTCAAGATTGTTATGGTCGAACCAAAATAGCCGCTTTCGCATACCGACGACTTCCGGATAATCGGACAAGTGACTGGCATCCTCAAGGTCTGAATAGATAGTTTTTCTAATCAGGTTTGATATGGACGGATGCATTCTCCGTTGTATCGTCAAGGTATCAAACGGTAACTTTGGCTGAGCTGGGTGGATTGGTTTCACGAGCCGTTCAAAGAGCGAGACGTCTAACGAGTATTGTTCGCCTGAGGGGTTGTTAACAGAAAGCTCATAATTCGCTACTTGAGGGCGTAGTTGGAGATGATCGCCGATCAAAATAACATGCTCTAACGAAGGAAGCAACGCTGTGAGGATGTGGCTCTCCAGCACTTCGCCCGCCTCTTCACATAGCAGAACCTTGGAATCAATCTTTCGAAGCAACTCGAGATTCTTGGCAAGCCCAGTAGTGGTTACGCCAATAACCTGGCATTGAGAAAGAACACGTAGATCGATTTCCCGCCGCACAGTTTCGTAGTCCCTTTTAGCCTGACGATGATCTGCCTCTAAGGAGACAAATTCGTCGATATGCTCTTCTAAGAGTTCTGCAGTCCAATTCCGGTAGAGTGTCTGTCGCTCCTGCCGGGTTAACATATTAGGATGCTGGCCTTTTAGTACGTGTAAAGGACGTGGCATGTGCTGTGTGATCGCACCGGCATAAATCCACGCATTTAGTGACTCGTTCTCGTCCTTATAGGTAACCTTGGTCCATCCCTCTTCTGCCTTAGCACCAAATATAGCATCATGGAGAGTAGATTCGCCACGTTCTACTAGATAATCTTGTATTGCTTTCGCTGACGTCGCAGTCTTCATTTCATCTAGGCAAGATTTGATCTCCTTTTCGGCGTTGGTGAGCCTGGTTCCATTTTTGTATGCTTCTTGCTTTTCTGCCTTTGTACGCTCAATGTCTCTCGCCACCTTCCTTAAATTAACATCCTCGAGGAGAGTGGATTTCGAACGACTGCCAATACGAATGATTTGGGTAATACCGCGATTCCACAGATGCTCCAACAACTGGTCCAATGCATGATTCGTATAACAGACACAGAGTATTGGGCCAATTTGCGCATGGCTTCTGTTGTCGAGAAGGACTTTGAGGATTGCCTGTTCATATGCTTATTAGCCCTGACCCAAATCATTCATAGGATTGAATTTATTTACCTCTCCGGTCCAACTTTTACCTGTCCCTGGCGGTCCCTGAATCACCTGAAAAGCGCGTCGAAATGTATTCAGACAAGCCACAGCTTGTCCTCTGTCAAGTTGAGATTTACTAACGAGTAAATCAGGGTCTGGGGGCGAAAGCGGCGAATAAAGTAGGTCGTCACCTTCATTCGTAATCGATTTGAGATTAAAGGCAAACCCTAATTTCGTAGAGTATAGAGGCGGCGAGACTGCCATATCCTCAGGACTACCTTCATCAGGCGCCAGGATTTCGCTAAAAGGCAAATCTGCAGTTTTGTATATCTGCTGTAAAGCGACTAGAGTTGACTGGAAGGATGGTAAAAGAACACCTGGGAACTCTACCAAGACTGGTTGACTGGACAGCCCTAGCGTGAAAGCCCGAACCATCACCTCAACATCTGCTGCCTTGGGTTCGGCAAGGCAAAGATTCACATAGCTAAAGTCTTTATGGCTATACAGGCTGCGTTTCGTGCTTTGAGTCTCTTCATCCTTTCTTCCCCTTTTCGGTCGATTTGAATCGGGGCGTACAGTTGACTCTGAAACAACGCAGAATATTGCAGTAGCATCTTGTAAGACACACACAAGTGCCCCTGCTTCGAGTCGCCGGCTCATTGCCCAATACTCTTCACAGTTCATCGTCGATCGCGGGTCATGGCGAAATGGTTGCTCGATCTCTAGGTGAAATTCCAGCCCATAGCGCCTAATGCACGTGACATCAATGATAGCACCAATATTGTACGAGTGTGTTCGAACGCCACGCTTCTCTAGTGATTGGTTTTGAGAGTTGTTTAGCCGGCCGAGCTCATAACTAATAGACTCTTTAAGCTGACCGACCATATCATCACGAAGAAGGCGAAAATGCCGGTCGATAAGGCCTTGCAGTCCTGGTAGGTGCAACTGGGATGGGTCGTAGAATGGGCGATAGTCCAGGCGGGTTGACGTTATCTCCGACATTGTCGGCAAGATCCTAATCTTTGTACAATCAGCATAATCATTGTCGTGTCGCGGACCCTCAGCCGACAGTTCGCCTGGGAGATCTCTACGGAGCACAAAATTGGCACGAGAAAAGGAATGTAGAGCTGTCGGCCTGGGCTGCGCAACCCCCTTCACGATTGAGAGGCGTTTTCGGATGTATTCCATATTTTTGTCCGCCTGTAAGATCCAGAAGTCCGTGTCCCCGGATCTTAGGCTGTCAAGCGATGCCTTGAAGCGCTGAACAATTGGAGGAATCGCCTCATGCACCAAGGCTTGCGTGTTGCAATCGACAATTCTAGCAAGCGTTGATGTGCAGATTTCCAAAAATTTGCTCTTCTGACCGTCCTCGTCACTAATGATTGGGGTACGCCAGTTATCGGCAATGGAGAGGAGGAAGTCGCATAACGGTTGAAGGCGACAGGCATTGTAGCCGAAGATAGCGTTATGGATAGCCCCAGTTGACATTTCCAAGAGCGTAGAGTTGGTTACTCTCTTCTCGGCGAGCATGGTCAACAGCGGACGAACAGAAGTTCTCCATAGTTGAAAGCGGGCAGCGTCAGATCGGCAGAGCGGGATGTGCCGTTCAATTAGCTCGCGGATAGAGAGCAAACCTCCCTCACTTGCTAGTGATCTGATAGTTTCCTGCAAGATACCAGTGTCGCCCTCGACAAGGGTAAGACCCAACTGGAAGAATTTTCCAAGCTTGTGACCGAAAGATGCGCTAGGCTCGGCCGGCTCTCGTGGAATCATTCTGCGCCATTGGTATAAACGATGGTCGCCCCCATTGGCAGCGGTATTGGACGGAGTTGGGGGGTTTTTGCTCGCCGAGCCACCATTCTGTTGATGCGGTCGCAGTGTGCTCTGAGTGCTAACCTGTGTGCTATTCTGGCTCGCGGGGTCGATATGGGCAAATTTACAAGATTCACCCCAGCGACAGCCACCTGCCGTCAAATAATGCCGACATAGCTGCATTGCGGCCCTCGGATGAGACTCGTACCTGACACTACATCGAGAGACTCTCGTCAGAAGTGATAACTACTGGCCTTGAGAAGTATGCGGTAACTTACATATCCTGACGTGCTAGTCTATGACTGCAAGGGGGAGGTAGTAGACGCGGGGTAGTAGGGTAATGAATAGGCGACAGCTTCCTTTTTCTCTAGGAAGACGATGGTGAGATGTTGCTGCTGTAGGTGTCTCACGTCAGTCTTTCTCTCACAACTTACAAGAAAGAAAGTAGGTAGGAGGTACGTATGCGAAACAGTCCGGATGAGACGAAGGGTTGGTAAGTGTGAGAATACGTAGGGCTACGTAAGTATGTATCTGAGTAGGTATGTAGGATACCTAGAAGGTAGGTACGTGGGAGAGGGACGGAAAGGGCTGCTAGAAAACAGAGGTAGAGCGAGTGTTGCCTGGTTAGTGCCTCTAGAAAGGTGCATACTTCAAGGTTGCCTAAGGGGCTGGGAAGTGGTCGATACGTAGGGCAACAGGCAGTGAGTGGGCAGTGGGCAGTGGTGGCCATGGGCAAACAGATAAATTAAAAGTGTAAGCTACGAAAAACGGATTGCGCTGGGGAGGCACGTCTATGTCAGACGCGCCTGACGCAGATACCCGGCAGTCCGTTTGAGGTTCAACGTTGCCCGGTTTCAACCGACCAACCGATAAGTGCCATGGACCGCGACCAGCAGCAAGAAATAGGTAGGTACCTATGTAGATAATCATGTCTCTGTCAATCAGAGCATTCCGGCCGACACCATCGGTACACTGGGTAGCTTTCATGTATATGTATGTGTACCTAAATCTCTGCAGTACGTTTGTTGAGAGGGTTACAGTGAGGTCTTACTGCAGTATCTGCCCACCATATCTTACGCCAACCTATGGGAGACCGTGATATGTTAGATCCTCACGGTAACCTAAGATTTCTAGGGGTGCCGAGCAGTCTATTTGTGTGGGCATGAACACAAAGGAGGGGAGACAGAATGTAGCCTAATTATCTGGGTCTCGGAAATGTGCAGGCTCGTAGGATTTGATACATAGTCGTGGTTGTTGGCAGCTATGAAAAGAAGGTATCAAATGGTAAGGCGACATCGCAGCTCTAGCTACCTAGGCAGGATGGAATAACACCACTTCATCGGCCAAGACTAGGAGTGCCACGTAGTTCAAAATAGTTATTGGGGTCTGAAGCAACGTCTTTGATTAGAAGAGAGCTCAGAGGAAATTGACGTGAGAAGAAACGATCATAATTACTTCGTCCCCCCGGGTCCCCCATCCCCGGGAAAACCTACTCAGCTAAGCTTCGCTGTATCAGCGAGCGCATTCCCCTGAGCGACCTGCCTAGCACCGCTAGCTCCTCCCATAGACGTGATAATGTTCCTGATGTGTTTGTCGTCTTCTGGGGTGATCTCGACGTGGATAGATCCAACGTTCTGCTCCAAGTATTTTAAGGTCTTTGTCCCTGGAATAGGGAACACGTCAGGTCCCTGAGCCATTATCCACGCCAACGTCGCCTGAGCAGGTGTACAGTGTTTACTCGCAGCTAGATTCCCCAAAGCTTTTGCAAGTTCGAGATTCTTCGGGAAGTTCTCCGGGCTAAATCGGGGAAGAAGATGGCGTCTATCTGCGGGATCTAAATCATCGAGAGACTCGAACCTGCCAGAAAGGAACCCTCGACCAAGGGGCGAATATGCCACAATAGATACGCCGAGCTCGCGACAAGTCGCTAGAAGATTTGTGCCCGCCTCCGTCTCTATGTCCAGGGTCCAGGGGTTGTATTCAATCTGGACTGCTGTGACGGGATGAATGGCACATGCTCGGCGGACAGTATCCGAGCTCGGCTCTGATAATCCAATATGCTTGATCTTTCCTTCCCTAGGTAGATGTTATACTTGAGCATCGTCTTTGAAAATACCTGGGGACCGCTGTGAATGGCCATAGCTCACCTCTTTAGCTCCACCATGGCTTCCATGGTCTTCTCGACAGGGGTGACGCGATCGAATCTATGCACATAGAACAGGTCGATAGAGTCAACCCCAAGGTCTCGTAAACTCTTATGGCAGCTACGTCGGCAATTCTCTGGTGAGCTATCGGTCACGAGAGCGAATTTGCCATTCTCGCCGACTTCGGCCCTAGCCCCGAACTTGGTGGCGATGAAAACGTCCCCTCGCCTCTCTGGATGCTGCTCCAGCCACTTGCCTATGAGAACTTCATTATCCCCATAGCCAGCCGCAGTGTCCCAGAATGTGGCACCTATTTCCCAAGCCCTGTCCAGGACCTTAAAGCGCTCTGGGTCGGATCTAGCTGCGTGTCAATACCAATTTTATGTGCGTTCGGTTTGGCCACGACCTACGGAGTTGCAGTCCCATAACCGATGCTGAGTTCCATCAAGCCAAATCCGAGTTGAGGGACTTGAGGCCCACTGCGACCCAACTGGCGAGTAGGGAGCTTTTAGTGAGACATGATAGTAGAAAGAGGCCGTTCTAGGTGCTTCAAAGTGTTGCGTTGATGCTGTTTGAGGTGCTGAATTCTCAAGCTCTTTAACGGTGAGCAAGCGACACATATATACCTATCTTATTCTCGCATGCTACGATTCGGTTGTCATCAACCTCCGCAGAGGGACTATGGGTGGCCGTTCCAACCCACCCAAGTCATCATGCAAGCAACGTCGAGTTGTCTGCTAACCATCAACCACTGATTCTATGCCGCACCAATCATTCGAGGTTGGTGGTTATTGTTTCATAGTATGCATTTCGACGTTGGCAGCCGGTTAGATGCCTCAGAGCGCAAACCAGGTCAAACCCCAGAGGAGTTAACGGACGGATTTAAGACATGACATCGAGAGTCCGTTCCATGAGTCCGTTCCATCTATCGCGTGACAGTCCGTTGGTAGCAGAATTCGACTGCAAATTCCCGTGATTTTCAGGAGAGAAGCAATGTATCCTTGTCATTGAGCTGCCGGAACGATAGCGGGCGCCGTATTTACGAACGATAACTCCTTTCTGCGCGAGTGGAAAATGTTGCGCGAATCATGCATGTAATCGGGACTCTAGGGCGTCAATGCGGCATACAATAAACCGATAATGAAAAATAGGGTCTGAAGGTAATCATATCACCATCGCGAACAACGCGTCGATACTTTGCTTATGAACTGCCATCCTTGATATGTTGAAACGTATTTAGAAAAGATGTTGGGTAGCACTGTATTGCGACACGCGTGTTTACAGACTGCTGTACACGTGACCCTACAGGCGCGTGCGTGACAGGCCAGAGCGCTACCTAGTAAGTAGTCAAGCCCCCAAAACACGCTGGATAACAGGGAGGTAAGCACAAATCATCAAGCAGAGATTCCTGCTACGATAGGCAGTATGCTGAACCTGAGAAGACAGCCGTCTGTAGAAGTAGTACGGAGTATACAGATCACCGCATTCATTTCAAAGCCGACCAACCCAAACTCCACACCCTGTCTATTCTAATTTTGATATGAGCACAACGAGCAGGGCCATACTCTTTCCCATATGCCTCAACAGGAAACTCTTGACAAGGATCTTTAACTAGGAAACAGACTCTATAGCACACCAGCCAGTTTCGCTTCTATAATGATAGCATCCACCACACGCTGGACATCCGTGCCTTTGAGCACAACGCGATGGCCACCATCCCACTGCACACGCCTTGCAGATTCCGGATCCGTGTACTGATCAAGCAGCTCCTGATGCAGATGCAGCCCCGGGTCCGTCAAGCCATGGACGTGAATTGACGGCAATCGCAGGAGGTGTCTCCCGCTCGCCATCTCCATCAAGTCCGGCGTCCCAGTGAGCCCAATCTCCGCCGGGTCGCTGAGCAGCGAGGACTGGAAGATGCCCGGCTCGAGATTCACCAGCGGCGCGCGTCCGGCCAGCACAACGGCGAACTTCCACCCGTCGTAGACCCCGTCCTCGCCCCGCCGACCCTGCTGCTCCCCATTCCCACTCCCCCGTTCCGCCCGTCGCGCCGCGCGCTGCTGCTCCCGGAAGAGCAGGCTCGCGGCTAGCTTGGCGCCCTGGCTGAACCCCAGCAGCGCCACCCACGGCCCGTCGGCACCCTCTGCGTCGTCCGCGTCCATCGCCTCTCTAATAGAGTTGTCTATGTCGCGCACCGCGATCTCCGACTCGAGCGCCTCGTGGTGCGGCAGCCAGCGTAGCCACCGCTTAAACGGCCCGTCGCCCGCGTACACGGAGACGACGTCGGGGCCTGGGGCGGACGCATACGGTGCCTCGGCGTAGGCCAGGCGGAAGTGCGGCTCCAGGAAGCGCGAGAGCACGCGGCATTGCGCCCGGAAGATGCGCGCGTTGGTTCCGCCACCGTGCAGGCAGAGGATGCGCGGGAGGTGCAGGGTTGCGTCCGGACCGGCCATGGTTTGGGTTTACCTAGTCTAGTCGGGAGGGCGGGGTAGAATGGGATGAAGTGTGGGCGCGGAATGCTAACCCCGCGATGATTAAGTGAGCAAACGAGGCACTGAGGGGCAGTGGAGGCTGACGGGTCTAGTGTAGATGGTTACTCCCCGAGCTTGTTTGATCATGAGTTCACCGGATCAGATGAAACAATATCTAATGTGCAAAGAGGCGAGTTTAAACTTTTCGCCAATGTCGACCCAAACTATCGTCTGAAGTCCGGAAGACACGTGAGTCGAATGGGCAAAGGTAGGCAATTCGGGACGATATATCGGGCTTCGCCATTTGTGGATTCTTACCTTAGTAAGCACGGAAGTTTGTTGAAGTCCTAACGCTGAGATGTCTTAGTCACTCCGCTGCAAGCGCGTAAAGCATTCTCATCATTCCCATTCCAAAAAGTGCTGGTATCGGCAGCTATATTCTATCGCTTGAATTCATATGCTCTACGTCTATGTCGTCTATATCTAAAACCATGCTCAGCCATAATGGATCATAATGTCGTAAGACCAAGCAATTCACCGTGGTCCGAAAACAGATCGACGCTCATCAATGCTTGAACCGAAAATCCAGCCTCTTATTCCCCTCATCCGTCGTCGAGGAGAGGTACTCCAGCTGCTCCTCCGCGCTCATCGCATTCCATTTCTGATCGCGCTGCCTATTCCTATACACATAGTAGACCTTGGTCAGCAGATAAATGACAACATTCGCGCCTAGAATGGCAAGTAGTTGCTTGTTTCCGCGATGGTAATACGGCGCGTCATCCTCGCGGTAGATGTTGGACCCGACAATCGCTGATGCTTGGACGAAGATGTTGTACAGCGCGGCAGACACAGCTCGTAATCGGACCGAGTTAGAGTTCCTCGAGGCCCAGCCCACCTGGAGGGCATGCGCTGTGTCCTCGTCAGTTGCGGTACTAAGAAAGGGGATAGCTTGCTTTTGATCGACTTACCGAGAGGGTATCCAAGCAGAAGGGTAGTAAGGGCCCATTGGAGCCATCGATTGGCATGCGCAAGATTCGTCACAGCTAGCCAAGTCAAGAACGGCAACATCTTGAGAAATCGGGTGTTAGTATCTGCTGTTCATAGAAGTCGTTTGCTGTATGCGCGGTTTGCGCTCCTCTAACCAAGGACAGAGTAGCTTGCTACATTTAGCTACTCCTCATTCCAGGATGGGCAGTAAAGACAGATTGAGGGCTAATAGAGATTAATTGCATACCCATAGCTGACCCAGTATCGCAGTCAAAGAGATCTCCCCAAGCCACTCGGCGAGAATCGTCAAGCCCAGCAATGAAAATACTATGAGACTTGGTCAGTATTGTTAACTAGTCGAGTTAACTCGGACGTACTATGTAGCGCCGCGGCTGGAATGGCTATGAGGTTCGTCTGCAGCGTGGTGAAATTCAACGATCTCAGCACCAAGGTAAAATAGTTCGCTGGCGGAGTTGCAGGTATCTGGTGTGTCAATCCGATGATGTAGATCGGCCTTCACGACCTGTTAGCGAATCTCATAATACACGACCCGAAACGCTTGTCCTCACCAGAGATCAAAATCCGTAAGACACTTCCAAAGCAGCCCAAGCGTGATCGGCTCTCGGTTGTGCATGTCACTTTTACTTGGATCCTCTCGAATGATGCGGTTCACCATGATCGTCTCTTCTCGCTCGCTAAACCAGCCCGCCTTCCCACGAAACCAACTGGCTGTCTGGCATGGTCCGGCAGGCACCAGAACGAAAGAGAAGAGCCCGATGAGTAGCGTAAGGAGACCCTAATATCAGTCAGAACAGAGACGCAAAAACTGGTGTCCTATGATCCCACCTCGACCAAGAACAACCACCTCCAACCAGCATAGCCTAAGCGCCCTCGCAGCTCCAGTAGTCCAACTCCTATCAGATTGGCAACAATTTGACCTGTCGCTCCTGCGCTCCAGAAAAACCCAAGTCGAACGGTCGTTTCATTGTGCTTATAGAAGTAGGATAAGTATAGGATGATCTGAAGATAGGGCCTCGTGTGAGCAGCAGTCCATTACTTCAAGCGACAGACGACTCACGTTAGGGATAAATCCTCCTTGCAATATGCCTAAAAGAGCGCGAGTGGCATAGAACGAGCTTTTCCCACTTAATCCGAATTGAGCCGCCGTCACGAGACTCCACAATGTGAGTTGTATCGGAATCATTCTGTCAGGACCGATCCATTTGGAAAGGAGTTGGGCTGGTAGCTCTGCGACTAGAAACGCAGCCTTGAAGATCGTGTTGCCCATGTTATAATCTGTTTAGTATTAATAAGAGGTCTTTCGGACATAGATATCATACACACCATTAGTTGAAAGCTTCAAATCTCCTAGGAGATTATCCGCCAGCGCTACGATGAGATTCATGCGGTCAAATTCCAAGGCCCTACGGTGCTCATATCATTAGGAGTGGCAAAAGGACAAGAGCATCAGGGATACATACACCGCCATAACGCAAACCCATAGCATAATGCGTCCGTCCATTTTACGGATGACGAGATATTCCTCCGCCCACGTCCAACGAGCCCGTGGGTCAAAGCGATGGTAATTTTCCCTATCGCCATGTTTAGTTTCGACAGGAATTTTTGAGGATAGGCTGCATAGCACGTACCAGTCATGACGAGGGTGATACTTCTCGGCGGTATCCGGATCATCGAAGACACTTGGCTACTATCGCATTAGAGACCAAGTATGAGTTGTGATATCGAAGGCCGAGCATACTTGAGTTGCAATCGCCTCTTTATCAAAGTCATTGATTCGTGGGAACAACAACCGCGCTTCCTCCCTTGGTGCTCCCAGCGTTGGTATGTCGTCCACCGGGCTCGCCCTCGCCTCGAGGCTCTCCTTGCTCGGCGTATTTTTCTTGATGAGCACAGTCGCCATTCTTAACAATCATAAAGAAACTTCGACGCGACTAAGGTTAAGATAACGAGCGCATATTCTAGGCATGCAGCTAAGGGGCGTCTGGTCCTGCGCTTGTGTTCATCTAACGCCACGATCCAGAATCTAAGGAGGGAAGGGGTCTATATCAATATATTTTCTTCTTTTCCTAGCCATTCTCACAAGTATAGGAATTATACCCACGCATAGGTCAAAATTATGTCTTACATGGAGAAGCTTCCTGCGCTTCCGAAATAGTTACAGATCTGCTCACATTGGTGATCGGATGTTGCAGTGATAGACATTACTGAGAGTGATAGTAACCAAAGAAGGCATCTACCGGGTACTACTCTCAGTCGCTGCGCCATGTTGGGATTAGGGGCGGTTGGTTTTGACCATGATCAACATCCCTTATGCCCTATAACAGCAGCCGTACCCCATGAATTCTCCGAGTCTAGCACCCCTGTCCCGTTGAAGATGCTTATTCCAAAGCCTTCTGGAACTGTTTCAGAACACCGGACTCTTCATGACTGCAATCCGATCTCACTGGCGATCATCTTTAATGCGTTATATAAATAGGCCCAGGCAAGGCCTTCTCGAAGAAAGTAAAACGCCCAGAAAGAAGATGTAGAAAATGAGCCTCATGACATATGCCGGTAATACGGTTACCCAACCCATGCCGGTAGTTGCTGACTAGGAAGTAGGTGCATATGTAAGTAATATGTCTTAGATAAGATCAATGCAGATCTTAGGCCCTTGCTTGTCGCACCTAATCTAATTGCGAACTCAGACAGCATTCCCATCACCATTACCCTTACACCGCATCGCTAACGGTCTTTTCAGATACTACTTACCATCAATGCAACTGCACCCTCATGTCAACTTAGTGCGCCTAGTATATACTATAGTCTTTGATTCCAGGCAATACTAGCATACACTCAGCAACCAGCGAAGTGTAACGCGATCTATTTTTTTTTTTTTTTTTCACTCCCCCCAATGATGACGCTTACCGACGAGCGGGGGCCTTAACTATACGCGTATTTATGATGTCCCCATTCGTAGTTGACAGAAGCGCCACCATCACAAGCCACATTGAGAACGTTGGGGACGATTCTATAGTCAATTCATTGCACATAATTATTTTATTTCCTTTTCCACGGGTTATCCGATCAGTGTTGATTACCTAGAAATACATTTACTTAGCGATCGCGTAGGGTGTGCTATATGGCACAACTGCCGACTGCAATCTTATCCGCAAAAGACTGGTTTGATGGAGACGTAACCGGTGCACGCGACGTCCGATGTCTACTGCGCATAGCTCGTCGACCGACTTTCCAATCCAACCAACGGTCACACCGCCGATGTGGTTCTGTGAACCTGTCAGGACTACAAAAATCTTCATTATGCGGACTTGATCCTTCACGGCACTAGAAATCCTGCCTACCCCGCTAATAGCTTACCAAACACCGCCGGGGAGTAGTTTCGGGACTTGAAAGGCTACTGCATGATTGTGGACGCTGCCCCATTCCTTCGCCCGGGTGCTTTCATGCCCTGATTGCGGGGATCGTGTATGCTGACAGGTTTGGGGAGAAGCACCCTTGACTTGACTAAGCAGAAGAGATTGAGAGCGGCAACGATTAGTGACAAAGAGATGCTCGAGAGACGTTTTTCGCAAATCTCTTATATATATATATATTTTTCCTGTGCCTAGATTATTATCATAAGACATAGTCGTGAAAATGTAGATCGATAAATAACTACAGCGTATAGAGAGAGGCGGGGCTAGAGGCTTGCGATATTATAGAGAAACCTTGCATTAAAACTACCCCGAAGCATTGTTTCGAAACTACAATTTTTAGCTCCCAAACTACACATGTGCTATGGTGAGGGATAGCATATATTATAGCGTGGCAGTGATATGACACGGTATATAGTAAGTCCAAAGCGAGCGGGTATAAGTAACTATTATTAAGTGGTCCTTGGGGAATTGACGTGAGACCTATACACACAAGGAAGAGTTGAAGCCGTGGCATTTCCGAACGAGAAAGTCTCTGACTTCATGCGAAAAACTTATAATAGCAACTAGACTCATGTCGAACGTTTCAAATAGCCTAACCTGCCTAACCTAGGCACCGAACATCAAAAGTGTCTCTGAAGCGTTGAAGCGTTGCTCAGCTCTCTTTCGACGTTCCGCCCACATGACGACAAATTCAATATCTCTGTCATGTTGTTCAGCGGGCACGTAGAGCCATCGGGAGAGATCCTGACTCCAACTACGATTCGGCATAAATGTTTCGAGTAAATACTAGAATACTCGGCGTCAGTAATTACTATTCAGAGTAATCTCTAGGTGATTCAAACGGGTGGAAGTGTCTCAGACATGACTCTTGGCATAAACAGGGCGGATTTGATAATAGAACAGCCAAGGCAAGAAGAGAAGGGAAACACTCCGAGAATTACGCACATAATTGTCTCTGTGGAAAGGAATGTCGAGGGATGGCGGCCCGCTCCGAGCGAGAAAAGCATCCGTCCCCGAATTCACATCTTCCTCGGTCATCCGAAAGCGCCGTCGCTTGTTTCCCTTATTTGCGGCATGGCGACTTATTGACCTCGTGGTCGAATCCAGATGGACTTCGAGCAGGCGCGCATGCCAGAGAGGACTGTACAGTGCCTTTCTCACGATTTCCGCGTGAGCGGCAATCATGGTCTGGTTCCATTCCGGAAACTTCCCTCGTGGAATCATAGGGATGGGCTCGCCCTTGTCAAGGTGTTCCTGCCAGTGGGCGAAATCGACGGCGACGGCCAGTGCAGACCACCTCATCGTGCAAGCGAGGCACGTACACACCTCGGTAGGCTCTGGAGGTCTTACATGCTGATACGGCCTTTTATGGATCGTCATGATTTCCTGGCGCTCGGGCGTTTGCAGGATACAACGGATAGCGGGATCCATGTCCGCGAGCAACACCGGCAGTCGAAAGCACCTCTCTAAGCAAGAATACCGCCATTTTATCACGGCTCGGGCAAGCCTAGCCTCCTGGCTAATGACGAAATTACGGAGTGGCTTGCTCGTCCGTTGTAGTCTGAAGAGATCGCTAGGCTTGAGAAGCGTGAAGATCTCCATGACTAGCTCGTAGGGTAACGAGCTCAAAAAGCCCTGGGGAGAACCCTTTACTTTCATGGCCTTCCTCGTCTGCTTCTTTCGGATGCGCTCCATGCGCTTTGAATTGAGAACCAGGGCCTCCGTCTTATCCTCGAGCACCCCGAGCTCCTCGTCCACGAAGCTGTCGATCTTCGGCATGGTTACTTTTGATGAATGGAATCTATGGCCTCGGAGACCCCTCCTACGAGAGATGCGAAAGAGCGTCACCGGCAAACAGACAAGTGTTGTTTTAAGTTAATGCGTCGTAAGGCCATATGATCCGGGTGAGTGGGGGTCGTTACAGCACCTACACAGCTATACTTATAAAGTGCCACCTCCCTGAAGCTTAATCACTGCTCCGTGTGCCTAAATAATGTGGGGCTATTATCCTTGGACTTAAAGGTCAGTTGCCTTATCGCGGTCATGTTACTGCCTAAGGTACATTGCTGCACCTTCTTAGGCACCTAACTAGTCTGTTATCGTAGCTCCGGGATTCCCATCTTCCCCAGTACGTACGTACATGTGCACTTACCACTCTCCAACCATCGCGATCGCGAGACGCGATTAAACTGTACCTATACTCCCTATAGCCTAAGCCGCATACGATGCAAAATGGATGATGGTGATAGCACTCAAGGCCCGGCCTTTGATTCTCATGGCGTTATTATACCGCATAGGCGCCGCGAGTCTCTTGCCCAGCCTTCACGCTATGCAATCTGGCTTGTGCTTTTCCTCTTGCTTCTGGTCAACCTGACCAACGGCATCTCCAATATCCCGCTCAACCGGCTTCTTGAGCGACGCCTCTGTCGAACGTATTATAATGCCGACCACGATGTAGATGAGAAGCTTTGCAAAGTAGATAGCATTCAACAGGATCTAGCCTGGATCATGGGGGCTTTTGAGACCCTTTGGATCGTCGGCGGTAAGTAGCATGCGGATGCGAGAAGGACACAAGTCTTCTCACAAGTGTCGACGCTAATCCGCTCAAGACTTCGTGATGACGATACCGCTCACTTTCCTATCCGAAAAATACGGTCGGAAAAGGATTCTACTATTAAATCTCGTCCCTCGATTATTCATGCTGTTCTGGGCTCTTGGCGTCGCTTATCTCGAAGACTATCTTCCGCCGCGAGCTGCAATCGCCGGCGCCTCCCTCTCTGTGCTTGGGGGCGATACGGTATTCAATTCTCTTATATACGGGCTCGCGGCCAGAATCACGGAGGACAGCACAACTCGGTCTGTTACTTGCCCCCATATCGCACGTTCGCAAACTAACGTCTTCCGCCTCTCCATATAGAGCGATCTATTTTAGTAGAATGACAGCTCTGACCTCCGTAGTTGGCTTCCTCAGCCCGGCTATAGCAGCAGCTGTCATGAGTATACAATTGCCTCTTCCATTCTGGCTGGGAATTATTCTACTAGTGCTAGCATTTCCGACCATATTACTATTACACATCAACGAGGATGCTCCAGATGACACAACTGAAGTGCGACGTCCATTGATCTCTTCGCCCACTTTAAAGGCCCAATCCTCTCGCGCGTCCCTGCTTGCTTCCGTTGCCGACCGCGTGCATTCGTTAGTATCGGCTGTTGGGAATGTACAACTCGCGCTGCTACTTCTATCGATGCTCCTCACTAGTATAGCAAGTGCCGACACGAAGCTCCTTGCCCAATACATATCCAAAAGATATCATTGGACGTTTGCATCAGCAGGGTACCTTCTCTCAGCGAAAGCCGTAGTCAACTTCATTCTACTGATATTCATCGTTCCGTTCTTCCTCGCTACCCAAGGAAATGCGTCCCAGTCCCTATCTGATAACGCCAACGTTCGCTACGCACGGTTTTGCCTCGTCTCCTCCGTCTTGGGCGCTTTCGCAATTGGCGTTTCGAGCGTCATCTGGGAGCTAATTCCTAGCCTGCTAATATATGCCGTGGGCGTGCCGCTTTCCGTCTTCACGCTGTCGCTTGCAAACTCACCCAGCATGTGGGTACATGCACGGAGTGACGGGTCGGACGGGAGCGACGCGCAGAGTCGCGTTTTATCCATCGTCATGATGGTCAAAACACTTGGGTCACTCGTAGGAGCTCCTTTAATGGCAGCTCTCTGGTACTACGGTATCCAGATTTCTTTCTACGGCAGCCCATACATTGCGTCATCGCTCATCTACCTGATGGCGTGGTGTGTCTTTTGGAAGATTAGAGTGAGCTGAGGCGAGGCGCACTTATGATGGTTTACCTCGTTTGTAGGTAAATATATGCCTATCTCCAGCTGCACCCAAATGATTGAAGTAATTAAAGTTAGGTAGGATGAATCGCCTATTCTTACCAGTTACTAGTGGTGTTGTTCTGGGGTGACATTTCGCCAATGCCAAGATGGCATAATTTCCCACTTTCTTTTTCCATTGCCGATTCCCGATAGAACTGGTGCCACGAAAGATCGGTGACGTTGGGAGGCGAAAGCGGCCAATAGCATGTGCGCCATCCAATAACGTTTGTGTCTATCGGGGAAAGCCACAGATCAGCTCTCACAAGCTTCCGGACCATACCTAGTCTGGCACCGGACGGCACTGGAGTACCGTCATGCTTTACACTAGTTTAGGTCGCATTCCACCTTTCATCAAACCGAGACATGATCGCTACATCAAAACATTGAGCATTCAATCAAACATCACCCCGGTACTGGCTGGCGATCACCTCGAACTCTAGTACGGCTTCTTAGCCATTCATAATCTTCACGATATCAATCCCCCTCACGATGTCTAATCAACAACCTTACGGCGAAGCCGCCGGGTATTATAACAATGCTCCGGAGCCTGCGAACCCCTATGGCCAGCAGCAACAGTACAATGCACCGCCACCTCAGTATTCAGAGAAGCCTATGTTTGATCAGGCATTCAAGTTAGAGAGACCCAAGTACAACGATCTCTGGGCTGCTATCCTCGTATGATGTACCCAAGCCCATAATCGGCGTATGCTAACCGCCTATGATCAGTTCCTTGTTGTCTGCGCCGGTTTCGTTGCTGTCTCCGGACTCGCGATTCATGGCTATGGTATGGCCACCAAACTTCACATTCATGTATAAATATTACGTTATCGAAGGATGACTTGACGCTTTATGACTGCGACTTCCTTGTCATCAAAGACTGCTCTAATAGTTTTGACATGCTGACCCTCTAGTAGCTTCTGAGAAGAGTACGTTTGGCAATGGAATCTACGATTCAAATTCCCGTGCTGGCTTGAACACGAACACCATCGTCCTCTTCGCCTTCATATTAGGCGTCGCTGCAATCCTCAGCTATGGCTACGTCCTCCTGGCCAGAACCTTCCCTCGCGCTTTCATCTGGGTCACAGGTAAGATAGATCTACGTTCAAACCAGAAATTACCATTATTTATTAAGCACCATGCAGGTATCCTCAACATTATCTTCGGTCTTGTTACGGCTATCTATATGCTTTACCGGCATTATTGGTCCGGTGGCATCGTATTTCTCATCTTCGTTGCGTTCTGGATCTTTGCCTTCATTGTTAGTACACCTTTCATATTTGTAGTGCCACAGCTTACATGAAGCAGACTTGGATCCCTCGCATTCCATTCAGCGCTCTCATGCTCAAGACGGCTGTTGATGTTTCCAAAACCTATGGCCACGTCTTTTTGGTGAGCTTCTTAGCCGGAATACTTGGAACAGCCTTTGCTGCGTATTATTCCGTTACATTCGTCGCTGTCTACGCCAAGTACAGTCCTGGCGGCGGCAACCCCGCATGTTCAACAGGAGGTGGTGGTTGTAGCACTGCTAAAGTCACCGGTCTTCTAGTCTTTATCACATTCGCTTCTTTTGTGAGTTGCTCCGATCGCTCGCGGAAGTTTATTTATGGCTAACCCAATTAACCCCAGTGGATCTCAGAAGTCCTCAAGAATGTGACACATACCACTATATCAGGCGTCTTCGGATCCTGGTACTTCTTCAACCCTTCAGATCAACCGAGAGCCGTGACCCGAGGAGCTTTAAAACGCTCTCTTACCTACTCCTTCGGATCTATCTCTCTGGGCTCGTTACTGGTGGCCATCCTCAACTTCATCCGTCAGATCTTATCGATCGCGCGACAAAATGAAGCGGCCCAGGGAAACATCGTCGCTTCAATTTTATTCCTAGTTGTTGGTTGTATCATTTCCCTTATTGATTGGGCTGTCCAGTTCCTCAACCGATATGCATTTTCGTATATTGCTCTGTATGGAAAACCGTATTTTGCAGCGGCTAAAGACACCTGGACCATGATCAAGCAGCGCGGCATCGATGCTCTAATCAACGAATGCCTTCTCGGTCCAGTGTTCTCCATGGGAGCGACGTTTGCCGGGTTCGCTTGCGCACTATTAGCCCATCTATACCTAGTAAGTCTTATATGCATCTTTCCGCTGCCAGCTCTATATGCAGAACAAGGCTCACAATACTGTACTTCTAGGAATTCACCGCCCCTGCATACAATAGCGGTGGCACTTACACTCCCGGTAGGCAGATAATGAGATTGATCATTAAATGTATACTAACCGTTCTGTCATTTAGTTGTCGATGCATTCGCCTTCCTCATCGGCTTGCAGATCTGCAACATCTTTACCACACCTCTAAGCAGTGGAATCGACACCATCTTCGTAGCCGCCGCTTGGGACCCGGTAAAGCTGATGCAGAATCACCCAGACTTGTACCAAGAGATGGTACGCGTGTACCCACAGGTGCAGACAGCCATTCACGCCTAACCCACACATGCATACACATAAGGCTTGACAATTGCAAAATTGGAGTTCTGGAGTTCCTCGCGCTATGCTCGACAGAGCGCAAAAACCGGTTATTATTGCGGTGACTAACTGGATACTGCGGCTTAACTACTAGTTTTTAATCATTATTCTACGTACCTAATATCATTCCGAACTTCTTGTCGCTAATAATCTATACCCAATGACTGGACTAGAGTATTACTAATAAAGTCCACCTACACCATACAGAACCCCGTATGGTTCTATGTAGACTGATACTGGGCACGTAGATATTGGCGCTTTAGGTATTCATACATGAGAAGCTATAGATCTAGCAAGCGGGCATTTGAAATAGGCAGGGGCGCCTAGCATAGTTGTGCTTAATATCTCTGGCAATCACCTAAAGAAATAACACCTTTTCAGTGTTCGGCCTATAGTCGCCCTTATATCCACTCACGGGAGGCAGCGGTGGTGTTGTCCACCGTCTACACGATTTGTAGGTTTGACGCCGCCTCGGACGGATCCACCCCCATCACGCGGTAGCCATCGAGTTTCATGTCTTCGGCTTCCACTCGCCAGGGGTGATGGCCCACGCGGTCGGCAGAGTCCGCGATCCCGGAGTTATTGCTCTCCCGAGATGTCAAAGCTTCTTCCCTCATATTCTCCGGACAAAATACTTCGATCAGTGATTTGCGGATGATTTGCGGAAGAGGCAAGATTCTCTCTGAGATGAGAAGACAAGTGGGCTCTCGGTACATCATGTTAGCAAAGGAAAGCCCCTCGTCTAACTGCCAATCTTGACAGTCGGCGGCCTCGATGAACCGGTGGGGCGTCGGCACGACGACTGATTCCGCCGGACCCATGCCCCGAATATTCTAGGAGCTAATAAGCCAGAATCTCCGGCCCCTGTAGATAACGCAGCCAAAGTCCGCTACGTCTGCCGCGAAGATAACTCTCCATGAGTACCAGGCGGCCTCCTCTGACTCTTCCAGGCGATGAAGTTATTCTCGTTGTCAACCCAATTCTCGCTTCTACTCTTATTATTCAATCCCTCCTTTCACTTCGCCTT
Source organism: Nemania abortiva (assembly GCA_022578505.1). Classification (NCBI taxonomy): domain Eukaryota; kingdom Fungi; phylum Ascomycota; class Sordariomycetes; order Xylariales; family Xylariaceae; genus Nemania; species Nemania abortiva. Next base: position 24,984 of record MU392567.1, read on the forward strand.
CTAGCGTCACCTACACAATACACAAGCTAGCCACCTTCTCACCGAATCCTGTCACGACGTGATAACGGAGAAGTGCGTGCGCAGGTGCGCGATGCCTTAGCTCAACGAGTCCAATACAGTGGAATTACCTATCACCACGTGTATTGACTGGTAAAAGGCTCACCCGTGACTGTTGTTGCTGATATAAGGAAGGGAAGAAGAAGAACTGAGATTGTGTAACTGATGATATCAAGGAGGGAAAGAGAATAGTTGTCGGTAAGATATTAAGGCGACGAAATCAGTAGAATTTACAGTGCTAGTCTAATTCCCTGTGTGTTTTAGTTGAATAAACCCAGTATAATCTTCATATGGAAGGCGTTTAAACAGGTAATAAAATGCAGCTTATAATTACTCAACGGTAGAAATAAGGATTTGGATAATCATGTTATAAACCTACATGATGGGATTCAGTGAGAAGCTGGCTAGCTTGTGTATTGTGTATAGGTGGCACGAGAAGGTGAAGGGATTGCATAAACCTTTTGCCAGGCACATTTTTGCCAATCAATACACGTGGTGACAGGTAATTCCATTGTATTGAACCTGTTGAGCCAAGGCATCGTGTACCTTCCTGTCGCTCCTGCGCACGGACTTCCCCGTTATCACGTCGTGAATAAAGGCGCCTCTGAGGGCGTCACGGTCCCATATATAAGTGACTGCAAACGGTCAAGGCTCCCAACTTTGACAACGTCCTACTTTCGGAAGTAGTATCGTGGTTTAGTGTTGCAGTTCTGTTTCGCGGAAGGACTCCTGTCTTGCTTTCTTCTTGGTATGCTCCCATAGAGCATCCCCCGCCGAGATCTTATAGTCAGTAATCTGAGCTATCCAGTTCTTATAGTCTTTCTTGCTCCGTTTTTGCCGTTCCTCCTCGAAGATTTCTTCACTTGTAATCTCAGCTTGTCTTTAAGTCACTAACCTCTTCTCAGTAGGCATACTAACAGTAAGAGAAGTGTTGTGACTGGCCACGCAGCACTTGGTGTACTCGCTCTACACTCTCCAGTGAAATTTCGTTGATGGAAAGGCTTCTATTGTTGTAGTTGTTGTGGGTGTTGAGTGAGGAGGTTTGATATCAGCAACATAAAGAAATTGTGGACCGAGATGATGAGAGGGGAGATGACATCTTTCAACGTGGAAGCATACATATACCTATGTCGATGCCTTTAGGATGCTAATCACGGCAGCTCGTGGCTTGTTGACTCCTTGGGTAGATGTGACATGACCGCCCTATGCACGTAGATGGACTAGCAACTCCTTTTTTTTTTTTTTTTTTGGAAATGGGCACACATAGTCGCCGTACCTGCGTCACTGTCGACATAGATGATTGTAGCTCTGAAAGAAACGATTTTAATACTTCATTCGTGAAGCCAACTAATAGACAACACTCAACCCCAACCCGTGAATATATCGAATTATCTTCCATGAATGGTGCTAATATGTATATGAGGGCTATGGTACATGTATATAGCTACTGCGAAGTGGAAAGCAATGATTAATAAATTGTTGGAAGTGGCTATAAATGGGTCAACAAGTCACAACAGCAGAGGTTACTTCGACCTAAGAAACTGACGTCTCATCTCGCGCAGATTGCATGAAATTAAACATTAAGTAACCTATAATATCTCAAAACAGGTTTCAACATTTTGCCGCCATTAGGAAATGAGACGGTCGGGTTATTTTGGAGTTGTGTCGCCTTACCGGGTAACATACCATGCACCCCGCTGAAGATCTCACCCATCTATAGAAATACAGGCTGTTTGCTTGGGACTCCAACGACCCGGGTTGTCGGGCGATCTGCGAACTCAAATGCGACGACATGCCGTCCCCTGCATACATACCAGACAAACAAACAAGCAAACAAACGAACGAACGTGAGGCCGGCGCAAGGAAGATTTACAACTAGGAGCCGACACAGGACTAAGGAGATAATGAACTACGAGGGCTGCTTACATCCGGGCCAGCATAGCTTATTGGCACCATTTGGATCTTCGATACGTGCTACTTACTATGAAAGAGGAAACATGAAAGAAAATCCAGGGTAAAGGTCAGTGATTGGTCTCACAACGACAGCGACGGAAAACCTACTGAACCCTAAAGCCCGGACATTGAATGAGTTGGGCGCCATTGTCGCGGCACGTCGAGGACCGACGCGTTTCTACGGCTTACGGCTACCGGCGACGTTGATGACCCGGGCACTTGGCGCGTCTGCTAGGATTTCAGGACGCTTGGAACTTGCCGTTCAACAAGTGTCTAACATCAATATTGTATGCTGTACACTTATTGTTGTCATCACCACATCACGCTCATAATTCCATAATCGAGAAACAGACGTATCAGGGAAGAACCCTAACGAGGTAGAGGTTAAAAGCAGTGAAGATGAGATTCGATACTAAGCAAACACATGAGCTAACATAGAATTCATATCAACGCAATACGACTCAATCACAATTTCAGAAGAAGATATTAGTGTTAATTAGTTTGACACATATCAAAATATCATTATTTAAAGGTCTATCCATCATCATCATGATCTCATGATCGACGACTTTAAGAATTAGAATACATCCAAACAACCTATATATCTCAACCCCTACCGCCAGAAGACGGCCTCTAGACCTTTTATTCTCGGAGTAACTCCATCACGCCGCAGCGCCGTCATTTCCCATCACGGATATCCCAAAAAGATTGGAGACATCGCTTACAGAAGGAGGGCAGCGAAGGCAGCACCGGCAACACCGAAAGAGGCGACAACACGGCCGGCACCAGCGGTGGGGATGGGGCTGGTGGAGCTGGAGCTAGTGGGGTAGCCGGGGGCGGTGACGGTGCCGACAGAGGTGGTCAGGGTGGTGACGGGGTAGCTCTGAGTAGGGTAAGGAGCAGAGGTCTCCACGGGGTAGGAGGTGGTCTCAGCAGGGTAGGTCTCGACCGGGTAGGTCTCAACGGGGTAGGTAGCCGAGCTGACGGGGTAGGTAGGGTAACCGTTACCGCCGGCAGGGTAGCTGGAGGGAGTCTCAACCGGGTAGCTGACGACGGGAGTAGAGCTCTCAACAGGGTAGCTGGGAGTCTCGACGGGGTAGCCGACAGAGCTGGTGGTAGGGTAGACAACCTCGGAGGAGCTGCTGGGAGTCTCAACGGGGTAGCTGGGAGCCGAGCTGGAGCTGGAGGACTCGACGGGGTAACCACCGGCAACGGGGTAGGTGTCGTAGGTGGCAGCGGCAAGGCCGGCCAGAGCAAGGGCGATAGCAGCGGTACGCATTTTGACTGTGGTTGAGGTTTTTGTTGGTTTGGAGATATTAGATATTAAGATGACGATGTGTCGAAGGTGACAGGTATTATTGTCTGAAGCGAAAGACTGGGAGTGAGAGAGCGACAAGTTGATACCAAGCGAGCGACTGGACTGTATTTACAGTGGGAGGGTGGTGAGGAAAGGAGAAGAGGGAAGATTGGACGGAGGAGTGATCGTCTGCTTATATATCTTAGCGCGGCCTTCTTTCATTTCCCCCAGTATTCTGCCCTGGGCCGACTGGGGCCATGTAACATTGGCGAGATTGGATAGATGGATGGCGAAGAAGAGCCAATCCAATGTAACGTCTTTGTTCAGTCTAGTGTGGTTTTTTGTCTGTCTCTCTCCTGTGCCTGGTGCCTTGTCTGCATCTATGCGTGGTACCTACCGGGATCTGCAGTGTGTGGGTGTAAGCCAGGTACCTTACCTTAGGTAGTTACCAGCAAGCGGTGTCTGTTCTGCGCTTCGGCGTGGGCCCTGACCTGGCTGGCTGGCGCTGGCCGCTGGGGCTGCTCGCGAGCGAAAAGGGGGTCACGGTCCTGGTCATGGTCATGGTCGTGTGTGTGTGTGTGGTTCTGTGGTTCTTTTCACGACCAAGCGGCGGAACCGAGATCTTGGCAAGGCAAGCCCTGGGCGCGAAACCCCGAGAGGGGAATGGCCCAGGAGGCCAACAGTGGAAGGATGGATGGTGTGCTGTCTTAGCAACGTGATGTGCTGTAGCTGATGCTATCCTCCATGTAGCCTAGCGGCGCAGGCACGCCCACAGCTGTACCGTGCCATGATGCAATCTGGGCTACTGTACCACCTACTAATTGCCTACTAGTTTGCGGGTGCTGGGGACAGTGGGGATCTACTGTACGTGCTGGACCAGCTGTCTTTGCCCTATGCGGAGAAACTTCCCATTGGGTCTGCTCGAAATTGCCCGCCCTTATGCTAATGTATATGTACAGTAGTAGAGATCCGCGCACTGTCCTCCACCCCAGACATTTGAAGCCGACAGACACGAGAAAATTTAGCGCACAGGGCTCCTCTTACCCCGTTCTGCCATCAATCCAACCAATCCAACTTGTCTGTTAGCATCTGACTAGTTCATCTTACATCTTACGCTAGCCCAAAGTCATCCAGCTGTCCCGTCAAGCTAGACGCTGGGCCGCTATTCGCTGCGAACCTGGCGAGGGCTCTTATTACCCATTCTGTTACCCACTGGCTTCCAAGAGCCGGATTGCCAGGTTTGCATCGAGTTGTCAATGCCCCCTATCGTTAGCTAGTGGGAACTTTGCCCAAAGCAGATATTCTAGGCTCCTCGAGAGTCGATAGAGTCGATACTTGGCCGGGTCTACGGGAGTCCAGATATCGTATTTTCTTTATTAGGTATTGATGCAGACAGGGACAGTACTGGATTAGTACCTAACCCAACAGATCAGCCCTGATCGGTCCATCTCATCACCAACATCGGAGCAGATCCAGATCCTATAACCACTTACCATACTAATGTGAACGCGTGCTGTAGCCTGTTGTCTAGTTAGTCCTGACTGGCTTCTCCCTCCTCTCTTTCTTTTGCCTGCCCCTCTGTTCTGTGGCGTTCGATCGCTTACACTGGACTGTTGCCAACCGATGCAGTCAGCCCCCAACAACCGAAACCTGTGCCGGCACTGTGGCTCGTCTCTGCTGTGTGTGTGCTGTGCGGGACCCTGCGTTTCTCACTCTTGTGTGGTCCGTGGTCTGATCCGTTCCTCTACTACTGCAAGGTACGGAGCATCTCACTGCAGGACCTTCCTGAGAGGCGCAAAGGGCGGAGCCGAGCCAAGACTACCAATCTTAAATCGGGGCCACTTGTGATCCTTGGCCGCGAGAACTAAGTCAGATCTTCTACCCAGACAGGATTGGCCGAAGTGCTCGCCCCCTGACCACAACAGAACCCAGGCACTTTCTCGGTATGCCTCTCGGTCTCTTTCGTTTCGGGATTTTGTATGTACCTATGTCAAATCATGGGTATACGCATAGGATTGAATGCTCACTTTGGCTTGCCCCTCTGACATGCTTCAGGGCAAATCCAAATACGGCGTACATAGGATTAAGGCGGGATCCAACAGGCATCCTGATTGCTCGAATGCTTTAATTGCACATATACAGACCGCTATGCCTGTGGTCTGAACTGTGGTGTCGACATTGCTTTCCCATGCAGCTACCAACAATCTCAGGAACGGTTCCTCGATCTGTTAATCCCATCGATCTACACTACCTACTTGCCGTTTCTGGAAAACCTGGCCCCTGGTAAAATTTTTCGACCGAGGTGTTAAAACTGGGTGTCTCGACAATTATATCCAAATAAAGCTTGGCCAGTTATTGCTTCTCGATTTATTAGTGCAATCGCGATCGACATCAGACTCTTACGAATTGTGTGGGAATTCCTTCAACCCGGACGGATGAGGCCAGATCTGACTCTCAATTTAGGAGTACGAGGCGGCACTATTCACTTATGTTGCGGCTCAACGCCACATGGGCTCCAAAACAGTTGTTCGTAATTTCCACGCATGATCGCCACACGAAACGAACGGCCAGCCATTGGCTCTACTCCTTAATCCCGCCGCTTCGCCCCTGGTTCGAGTCACCATTGTCGTACCTTCTCCTCACCTTTTTCTGGAACGTTACCTAATTGTAACTCGTGAAATCTCGCTATCACATGCAGCCTCACCCGTCGTCAGAAACTCATAAACGCATCCCGTTTCTCTGGTTCATACTAACAATAGCGTAATTATCCTGCAATATTCTGTTTTCTTTTTAGTGCGACTGAGTCAATCTCCGGAGACTTTCTATGCGAGTTACTCAGCAGCATACATATGGGCATGATCACGAAACACTTACCTAGGCCGACATAATGCCCATGACCTTGACCACCATTCGACATGGGAGTGATGCATCCCTTGCTGGGTTGTAGACATGGCTGGTTATGCAGCGAATAAGAATACCTACAATGCTTGGTAACCTTCTCAAGCGATAGGTCACGGAAATGACTATTTTGATGAACTGCTTACGTGCATAGACGCTCAGTAACAGTCCAATCTAACAACCATTTGCCAGATCTGGGGTCATCACGCGATCTACTGAAGCAATGGAGCTACAGTTTAGCCGAACTGTTTAGGACAGACGAACCAGTGAACGCGACCAGCAGATCTAATATAGGCAGCGACACCACCTCGTCATACTACGGTGCCATCGTGTCTGCGATCTCAATGCAACCACACCTCAACTACAATACTGGTCTCCCTGGTGTTCGATCGGCTACCCGGCACCGCTCGACCACTTACTACGTTCCAGAGGCTTCATATTTAGCGATCCAAGAAGTTCACATATATATCGTCGATGAGATTCCCTCGGTCCGGCTTTAACAACGACCTTCGTCACTGGTAGCGCTATTACGACAGAAAATGCGTGTTAAATGTGATCCCTTGCATGGACGTCCCGAACTGAGGAAGGACTGGCACACGCGAGACGACAAAATACGACTAACCGCCCTTAGGATTTCGTTCGTTTACCGTCGTTACATGTTCCATCGATCAATTACCTCCCGAACCTGGACTTGCTTAGTGATACTATCAAGGTCTCTAACGCAAAGAGCCTTGTAGAATATATGTGATGCGTCATGCGATTTCCCTCGAAATTATGGATATATGAGATAGAACGGGATGATATACACGAGAGGTAAATATCGCATTCTCGCCATCTAGGAACTTAGATCCAAGCCAGGTTCGTTGGAAGTAAATGAACATTCGAATACGCGACTATTAGACACAGCAAACTTACCTGTCGTAATGTTTCTACGATATCATCGAAGTCATGGGATCTGTTCATAGGTAGCAGTCGTTCGTATTGCACTTCATGCCGACTGCAGGCCTCGAGAAATGCTATCGCCTATAGCTATTGCAAAGACCCTAGTAGGTAGATATAGAGATAACTGCGAAGTCGTATTGTAGTGCGCATTTCATCACGAGTCCGGCCCGCACAGCGTTTCGACGACTGCACACGTAATACTCGTAATGCTATTCCATGATGTCCTCACGCGACAGTCCTATTTATTTATTAATTTATTTATTTATAGCACGGGCGAATTCTCTGACTCGAGAGCCGTGGTAGAGACCTACCTATGTAGATAGAGATTACCGAATCGCATAGACATACTCGACTAGGTAGGGTATCCCCAACATCTGTACGGCGAAGATCAGCCCTTACACGTGCTTGTCCTGACTACAAAATACCGCGTGCTCGCCACGCTGCTCGTGTCGCATTTCACACTTGACGGCTTACATTTGCCTCGAATTATTTGTTGTCTTACATAGACATGTTGCACCCGTACGTAACCCGTATTCGCTGTCACGAGGTTTACAGCGTCGGTTCTAACAATATGCCCACCAAGACCAAGACCAAAGTTAATTGTTTATTTGTTGACGACTAAGTAGGTTGTGTACCACGTAGTGCAAATACAGTACAGTGACTCAGCCATTCAGTCAGGTCGTCAATCCATCAATCGGTTCATCAACCAGCCAATCCCAAAACCACAAAGGCGGTGCAGGTCCAACTCCGTACTCCCGTCCGTCCGAGTTCATCAATAGCGAACGTGGCCCCCCAAATCTACCAAGCCTTATCACTTCGTTTCCCGGCCCCAGAACGCCCGAGGGACAAACGTACTAAAGAGCCCTCTAAAACGACCGCCAAAACATCTGCTCAGGCTAAGCAGACGTAAGCCACACCGGCCCCTCACTTTTTGTCCTCGAAATAAAATTTACCAAGCTTGTCACTGGCTTGTGAACTACCCAGGACGGGTCCTTGGCTCTCTCCTCCTTGCTCGAGTCGCTCACGGATGATGCGCTCCGCAGCCTCGCGAGTGGCCGGTCCACCGACGCCTTCCCGTAGAGCGCTCGTCTGGGGTTGACCGGGCTGGATGGGGACGGGTCCGCGAGTCGTCGTATCAACGAACATGTCGTCATCCGCTGTGCCGACGTGTCCTCCGCCATCCACCGCAACTCCATCGACGTATTTGGCTTCGCGTCGCTCGGCGGCAGCCGTAGAGCTCACGGGGGTATCGCTGCTAGGGACATCCCGCATCTCCCGATGTCTGAGTATGGCTTCTTGGCTCAAGCCCGAGCTGCTTCTCTCTAAGCCCCAGACACCACCGGGACCAGTGGCGCCGGGATGTTGTTTGCGGATGTAGATGGGACCACTAACTGTGCTGTTGGCGCCCTCTCCGAAACCGACGAGGCTGGCAGTTCCATCGTCACTCATGCGATCCTCAAACCCGCCAACGGATCGGTTAGCCAGCTCTTCGTCCATGGGATCGATGGCGCCTGAAGTAGAGTCCACGTCCATGGGGCGATAGTTCGTATCCGTGCTCAGGCCATCCTCGTCAACTTCGGTCAAATCCGCCTCGAAGCGCTCGCCGGCTTCCGTCGTGGTCCGCGCACCAACGCTGCCCGTCGCCGAGGCAGTACCAACTGTGCTCATTTTGGTAATTGCTGTGGGCTGGCCATTTGCGTCGAAATATGCGGGGGCCATGGCGGCGGGGATCTGCTGGGCTGGGAAGCCGGTGGACGTCGGCGTTGTTTGTGGAGAGCCGGTAGCTTGGGCCTGGTGCTGGTTTGGCGCACGAATGGTCGAGACGCGCTCGAGACCGGCAAGGCGACTGATGCGATCAGCACGCTCGGCTTCTAAGCTATTGGTGGATGGGTGATGGCCATGACCTTTGGGGCCACCGAGGGCTAGGTGGGCATGGCCGCGGTGGCCGTCTTTGATAGCGGTGGTGGAGAGGGCGGAGAGCGACGTGGTGGTGCTGGTTGGTGTGCCACTATAGCAGACGGGGACGATGGTTAGCTCTCTTCCTGGCCGTGCCGATATGATCACGGGGAATCACGTACGGCATCTCACTGGGTGTGTCCGGATTAGAGGGTGACGGAGGGATGTTGATGAGCATCGGCCCGGTCTGTGGTTGCGACATGGTTGACAATCGGTGATCGGCGATCGGTGATGGCAGAGCGCAAGTCTAGACTTCTTCTGATGGTGCTATGATACACGAGTGTAGTAGAGCGTGTCGCGAGTTCTTTAGTGATTCGATGTAGAACCTAACACTTGGGAGGGTATTAGATCAAAGCAGGATACAGACGGGGAAACGAGAAGTGTCAGACGGGCACAATGGGGCGAACAGTCAAGACAGGGCGCGCGCGTTTTGTGTGTGTGAGTGCGTGTGTGTTTTATCAATCAATGCAGCCAGGGTCCGGACTGTCTCGATCAGACATAGATATGGCTGTAGACATGCAGATGATGCTGACCTGATTCTCAAAACATGAAGTGGCTTGCAGCCTGGGGAGGGTGGTATCCGTATGTTGAGGTCTGGGTGAGCAGATAGATAGATAGATTGCATGGGACAAAAAAGTGATACGATACGATTCCTATCAGGAACGCGCGATGTTGGTGGTGTTGGTGGTAGGCAGATAGATACCTAACCGTAGGTGGGTAAGTAGGTAGGAGGCAGGTATCACATGAAATGGGCTGTGTTGAATCAATCACACTTTTAGCTACGGACTTAGCCTCTTACAGTAGAGGTATGCTTGGGTGTGCAGGGTTATAATACAAGGCTTATAGTGCATCATGGGCTGGGGGAAGCTGCTGAAAGGGCCCTAATGAGACGAGCTCAAGTCACGTAGTGTATGTACAACAGCACTGTCTCCTAACAACGTCAGAGGTAGAGTGCTCCTGCACTTTTCGCAAGCTCCCCATGCGTACAGTTACACATGCTAGGTGAGTCAAGCGGGGAATGACGTATTTACAATTGTAATTACTCCTAAAGAGGACTAGATCTAGCCAGATCAGTGGACTAGGTTGGTGGGTTGGAGCAGTGTATTTAGATAGGTAGTGCGGGGTTCTGGGGATATCCTCATCTCCCAGGATCCAGACGAACTGAGCTGTGTCCAGAACACAAAGGAACAAAATGATAATGACGTACGTATCCTACTGACCAAGTTCACTCACTAGCCGCAGGTCATGAAGCAGATGGGATTTATATAGTTTGATGACACGTTGCTTTGATTGCTGCTAGATTGTGTAATATGATGCTTTGCCTCATATTCGCCCCTCCGAAGTAGCTTGACATCATTCCATCCATTCATTCATTTGCCCTCTCACGGTCCTTCTCCGACAAGCAAGCATTTAGATAGGCGAATAGCCAATACTGACTGCGGGCATGCGTATCACCTATCTGCTTAGAATTCACCAGGCGTGAAGTCTATGACCTGGATTTTGTCGACTTTATCTTTCACGCTGGCGACGAATTCGCGATGAGCGGGGTCGGTCTCGATGTAATACTTCCTGTCCTCCTCGTTTTCGAACTTGGCGACAAAGCAATGCGTAAGGCCACCCTGCCACGGGTCCTCGTTAATTTTTTTTTACTTCTCAACTAGGGATAGAGTAGACGCACCGAGAGATTCTCTGGACTGTTATCCTTCCCTCCTCCCAATGTCTTCATATATGGCGCCTTCGTGGTGGGGTGGACGCATTTGTCACCCAGTGCTAGCATGCCGTCGCAGGCCTACGAATCCTTCATCAGCCACACCATGCCATGCGGGCCTAGAACATCTACTGTACTCACAGCTTTCACCTCCTCCAGCGGGAGCAGTGCCTTGAACTTGAACATGACGATGTGATAGATGGCCATTTTGATCGATTGTTCCGATGAAGCCTGGATGGGTTTCTTGCGATGAACTTTAGAAGCAGAAGTCTCGCGGATTTATCGCATCTGTGTCTGGTGTTGGTCTTTGTTTGTCCAACAACGGCCAACGGCCAACGAGGGGTCTTAAACTTTAGGTAAGCTTCCCCGAAGCGGGCAGCGGCGAATGGGGTAGTACCCGGTGTTATCCCATCTATCTAGGCGCCGATCAAGTGCCGTTGTCATGCTCCCTTGCCTTGTCAGAACCCGGTTTATCCATGGCTCCTTGCGTTTAAATGCGGCGTTGCTATTTGACTGTTTTAGAATCCATCTGTTTTACATAAGGTGGGGTTTCTTAACAGAGGGGAACTCGCTATATCTTACATATCTCCATATTAGATATGCCTGGCTTTGCAGATGCCCGGGGTGTTCTAGCTTGGCTTTCGTCGTTCTTCAAGCAATTGGTCTAGATGAGTTGCCTTCATGTTGCTCCTCCTAAGCTGATGCTTATGAATGTCAGCGCGGTGCTGTACTTTATAACCTGAAGCCTGCAGCTTGGAGCGGTGATGACAAGAACGCTCATTGCATATATATAAGCAAGTAGCCTATTGGAGTCTCTATCATCTCCGTCACTCCCCTATTTTTGAGCTTAACGCGGCCCTTTCTTCTCGCGTTCGCTGTAACATTGAAACTCGGAATAAATGCAATTTTTCCCACGTGGCTAAACAATGGTGCTAGAGAACGATGACAGCCAGCCCAATGGAGACGAGAAAACGACATATGCAGGACTTTTGAGTAGAAACGTGGATGTTGCAAATACTGGCGGTGAGGACGAAAATATTGGCGGCGGAATGAGAAACGTACTTCATTGGCTGCGTAGCTGTCGGTCAGCGACAACGTCGACCAGTGCCTTGATGATGACCTCAACCACCAAGGAGATAGCCCCCAAGGTAACCACGAAAAGGTTTCGCGCTACTACGGTTTTTATTCCCGCGCGTCCTCGTAGAAGTGACTCAGATGCGCAATATTTGTTATCGCTGCTGAAAATCCAGAGCCAATCGTGCGGGAATTACCGACATATATTGCCCGTGGCTTGGGAGCCGGGGTAGCGATTTTCACGTACCATTTGTTAGTTGCATGTCTGATTCCCGCTGAGGCCGTTGCTGGTACATACATAACGAGCTGAGCCGGCCTCAATTTTTGTCTTCACATAAAACGGAGCCATGAGACATCAGGCCAGAGTAAAAGCAACGCCCCTGATCACCGAGTACAGTGGTAACCACATGGCACGTTGAACCCCCAATGTCCGAGACGATATACGCACTCATCCTACAATGTGACGCGAGTTGGTGATACAGAGCGTGCGTCCTGGATTTCTATATAAAGTCGAGAGCATGCCTGTGAGAGGCGCAGCCGCCGAGCCGCCGTTTCTCTCAAGCCAGGACATGGTTATAACACAGTTGAAAACCCTACCATAGATCTTTAGATTCAAGCATCACTTGCCTCGCGAGAGACACGAAGAGCATGACACTCCACTGTAAGGACATCTTCCCCTCTATCAAATCCCAAAGGCAGCCCTGATCTAGTGCTAACAAGGCCCAGGCGCATACACTCTTTCACCAACCATGCCGTTCAAGGACGAGAGACCTCCGAGCCCTCCGGCTGATCCCCCGACTCCGCCGGCATCTCCAAGGAACGAATAGAGCTAGCTCCGGACGGAGCCCCGACCTAAGCATAGAGGCGGGCCGCATATGCTTGGCAATGAACGCATTTCACGAGAGAAGAGAGCGACTGGGAGAGTATAGACGTGATAAAGGCAACAAGAGGAAATACAATTAGGTTACAAGGGGGTACCTAGACGGGAAAGGAAAGAGAATACAGCAACCTCGCAAGAGGTCCCTATGGGTGCGGGTTCATGGGATTCGTCGTTCATGGGAAACGGGCGACTGGGCCAACCACCTCCCTCCAATTGGGAATTGGCAGTTTGTTATACCTCTTCTAGCCGAATCAGCTGAACAGCTGAAGGAAGACTTCGCCTGTTAGTTATTTTGGGCCTACGTTCATTAGATGGAGGGAGGATTAGACATTGGATTGGACAACTAGTTTGAATATCATGATAATTTTGCTTCGCAAACCTAGGTGCCTACCAGAATTATGCAGGCCATTGACCAAGTAAAGACTATCTATACACATCGGAGAACCGGGCAGCCGAGATACTAGCGAAGCGCGTATCGTTCAACTTGGCGAGATTTCTTAGGCGTGCGGTAGATAGTGTACGCATATGTATCTGGATCGAACCAAGATACCTAGGTAGTGGCACTAAATAAATACCCCCTCACAAGACCGAGGGTGCTTAACTGAAGAGGGTCTAGCGGGTCAATTCGGTACCCAGACATAGCGCCAGAGATAGTGCTGCACCCCCCACAACCTCGAAGCAGGAAAAAGCGCCCAGAGCCGTGGTACCTTCACCTGCAAACTGGCAACGCCTACGTTACAGACGATGCATCTCACCTCTCTAGCCCACCACATGGACTGGCTGGTGCCGGGTCTAGTTAATCTGGAAGTCTGCAGATTACTACACTGACTCTGCACCAGTAGGGCGGGCGGCAGGTAACTAAGTACTTAGGTCATGGCGAACTCGAGGTAGCTAACCAACCAACCAACTAGTCCTGAATTGACACGTCCACCCTGTCTGACAGACTGACCTGTCCATCCGGGATTCGCATCCAACCAGCTAAATTTTCTCTCGTAGCGCCATGTGCAAGGTATACGGGCTGTATTAACGTATTGTTTTCTTTTGGTATTCATGCTCATTTTTTTTTTCGCACGCTCGGTACGACCCGATCGCCATTGTCACCTCATCCGAACTTCTTCGATCAGCGACCGCGTCATTTTAGCAACAGTCGCACGTGTCCGACCGTCCATTGGGTATTGTCGGTTAAGCAGCGATTGGAGGAAGCCGGGGCTGCGACACGACCAGGGTTGCAAAGAGACGGGGTTTGCGACAGGGCCATGGTGCGACGGACAGGACAGGGTGTGTCGAGGACCGCACGTACAACTCGCGCGACTCAACTCTCCGGATTTTGCACTGCCTGCTGTGTGCATACCTACTTGGGTATCACCGTAGTACCGACTCCGCCCGTGAGAGGTCCGCGCACCGCGAGGACCGGCCTGGGCCTCGAGGAGACGTCTCACCAGGCTCAGAATGTCCTCGGAGCAGCCCCCGCCCAACGAGGGCCAGCTGCCCGAGGCCGCGAATATCTCTCAGGACCACCTCCCGGCCCTGGGTCAGGTCCCGAGTATAGCGCACAGCGACACGCCGAGCTCGTCGCTTTCGTTTGGCAACTTTTCTACGGGATTAAGCGTACGTGCGCTCTTATCGGACGACATCTCCTCCGTCTCCTGCATCATGCGTCCGGAACTAATTTCGCGGAATTTCAGGTTGATAGTAATGAAAATGATGATAATGGAGACGCCGACTCCGCTGTATTTGACGTCGACCAGGCGTGAGTGAAAGTCCCCTACAGCATTCTCTTAGGTAGTGAGATACCTGTGCCACGTTATGTAGTACTAATTGCCTCTATCTAGGCAATCAAGCATGTCTGCGACATCTAGTATATACGATTTTGTTAGAGAGCACGGACGTACATATCACCGGTATAAAGAAGGAAGTAAGTTCTAGCCTTCTCAAAGACGATATGCTTAGTGCTATGTTTACTCATTTTTTATTGATGCGCAGAATATTGGATGCCTAATGATGAAGTGAGTAGCATACTAGCAAATGATATTAGAGATCCCGATGCTCATCGTTCATCTACTGTAGAGGGAACAGGAACGGTTAGGTAAGATGAAACCCTCCTCTACTTAGCGCTTATGAGTAGACGAGCCCCTTGCTAACACAACATGGTAGATTTACAACATATAATATGTCTGAAAGTATTTGGCAATCGACTCGCTCTAGCACCTATACAGGAGCCTGTCAGAGTATTAGATTTTGGCACAGGAACTGGAGCTTGGGCGATAGAATTCGGTTCGTCACATACCCCGGGCGCGGTAATGGCCAGACTAGACCAGACTGACTCAGTTGCAGCCCTCCAACACCCAGAATCCGATGTCCTCGGCACAGATCTTAGTCCCATACAGCCAGAATAGTGAGTTTTGCTCCTAGCCTCCTTACCTACTTAGCGGGGCACTGCCGGGGGCGGAACGAACGCCATAATAAGCCCGAAGCTCCGCGAGTGCACTAAAAGCTGACCATCGGCTTGCGTAGCGTGCCGCCAAACTGCCGGTTCGAGATCGACGACATCGAAGACGAGTGGATGTTTTCGGCCAAGTTCGACTACGTGCACGGGCGGCACATGGTTGGATCGATATCGGACTTCCCCAAGCTCTTCGCGGCTATCTACGAGAACCTGACGCCGGGCGGCTGGGTCGAGCTGCAGGACTACTACGTGAAGCTGCAGTCGATCGACGGCACGCTCGACGGGACGGCTCTGCAGCGCTGGAACAACATGCTCAACCACGCGCTGACGTTCATAGGGCGCAGCGGCCTCAACACCGTCAAGTACAAGCGCTGGATGCGCGAGGCCGGCTTCGAGGATATACGCGAGGAGGTCTTCGCCGTGCCCGGGAACCCCTGGGCGAAAGGAGAGGAGCAGAAGCAGCTCGGCGCCCTGCAGATGGAGAATATCCTCGAGGGCCTCTACGGCATCAGCATTAGCCTCTTCACCAAATTCCTGGGCATGAGCGCCGAGGCCGTCGAGGCGATGCTCGTCGATGTGAGACGGGATTTGATGGATCGGAATATTCATTTTTATTATCCTATGTGAGTAGCTTCCTTTGTCCTTCGTAGCTACAAACGTGAAGCTAATGGACGTCGCCTTGCTATATAGAATGTCGGTTTATGCTAGAAAGCCCGATCATAGGTAGGGGACGGATATCATTTATCTTTTAAACAATATTCATAAGTATATATATAATTTGATACCATGCACATATATCTATCATCTATCAAATGTTTTTTCAAGTTCTATTAACCTTTCGCCCAATGGCTGGCCTTTCAATATTTGCTGCACGTCCCTCGATTGGCCCGTCCTGCGACATCCTGACTGCACTAGTGAGACATATCAAAACAACAACTCTTCAACGACTTAGCTAATTTCAGACATTAAACTAGTATGATTTGACTTTCCCAAGCGTATGTATGACCCTATACCATCATAGATTTAAAAGACGCGACAAGAAGAAGCGTGAAGGCTTGTGGGATTCGTGACCTGTCATCTGGTGTAACCTGTGGCTATGTTCGAACCGCCTCCCTTACGGGAGCCTTACCGAGTTGTAGAAGACACCCTTTTCCCTCACTCCTATTTTCCCTTTTTCTTCTCGGTAAAGATCTCATTCCATTTTTCTCCTAGCGATACCTACAGGTGCATTTTATCTCGTAGGGTCGAGGAAGAGCTCGTAACTCATCCTGTCTATCTACATATGTACAGAACGAAAAGACGCTCGCTGTGCCACGCCTTCGGTATTAGCCACCGACCTCAGTATCGATAAATATTGCCAAGTCTAAACGACAGAATGGCTTCGGGTCCAATAGATTTGGTCGACAAGGGCGAGCTCGTGGCCGCGCTCAGGGTGGCTATTCAAAAACTCGAACGTCTTGAGACTAGTGTGCGGTTAACAAGCGTGAATGTGAGAGGACTCCAAGAGTCTATGGGTAACCTAGAGAGAACAGTGGGAGGTCTGGAGGAACTTACAAGAGAGGTACACAACCAGACAGCAGCGCTGTAAGTACTGTCCTACCCAAGGAGTGGCAGAGCGTGGTGAGAAGGCGGGTGGACATGGGTGCTAAACGGCCTATCAGCAAGAACAACGAGCACGCCCGGTTCACGAACTCGTGGACGACCGCGGGTCGCCCATGGCCAAACGACGAGTGGGGATTCCTGCCTCTCTCCACGCCGGATTTCGACATGATCCCCAACTTTCCGTGGACGTGTAAGGATTTGGACGAAATGACAGGTTAGATACAAACAACCAACCGAACAAGAGCTGGGGATGTGTTAACAGCGAAAGCCAGAACCCGTTCTCGACGGAATCCTGACCAATTTGAGAGCGTCCACCGACGGGTCCTTTGAGGGGAAGAAGAACCAACTGAAAATGCTCATGGGAATCAATCCATTCCAGCAGGCGGCTGCGGCGCTGGTCGATAGCGAGACTCGACCTGGTACGTCAGTAGAGCGGATCGGTTCGCCCCAGAGCGACACATGCGATGGGCCGGCGATCAAAGAGGATCCCGAACAGACTCCCAAGCCTGCGAAGAGAACGAGAACAGAAGACGCCGATCAGACCCCCAAGCCGGCAAAGAGAGCGAGATCAGAAGAACCCGATCAGACCCCCAGTCCGGCAAAGAGAACGAAAACAGAAGACCCTGATCAGACTCCCGGGCCGGCGAGAGCAGAAGAAGGTTCAGATGCGGTTGTTTGAAAGGAAAGGTGAGACCACGGCGAGCGGAAGCCCTGGCTTCGGCGCAAACTTGAACTTGCCTTCCGTCATGGCGTAGAGCGTTCCTAGTATTGCTGAGTTAGGTTGTCTATTGTGGTGTAGGTGACCGGGATATATTCTATTGGGTTTGTTTATTCTGTGGCGCTGCGCGCTTCAATGCTCTTAAGTACAATTACGGGGGTTTTAATGTATTCTTAGTGTACGAAGTAGATGTCTTCTATTTATCAGCATCGTCCGTCTCTCGAATACTTCTCTTGCATCATGCTCCGCAACCGGTCTATGGTCTTACGAAGGAGGAATTGAGGCTGGCGGCGATTCGGAACATGCACGTCCGTACAAGTCTTCGTGGCAGGGTGACTGAATCATCTCGGGGTCCCTATCTACTGCACTTGGGAAGGGACGGAAAGCAAAGACGTTGAGCTATGTAAACTACTCGATGGTACGAGAAGTTATCTAGATAGATACCTTCATGAAGCTAGGCTATGGTAGTCGAGGAAAGCATCTACCTAGGTACTTAGGAACGTGGTTCGTCATGGTAGTTAGGCACAAGTACGAGCAGACACGAGCATCAAGTAAACCTCTCTACGGACCAAAGTCACAAGTCATGATGAACTACGGGAATGTATTGTATTGATGTCTAGTACAGAAGAAGCCAACATTTACAAGTAAGATCAGGAAAAGGAACACTACCAAAAGACCTATCTACCTAAAGCTATTCATGTGGTTTTTAACCTGCACGGTCTGGAGTTGGGTATTGGACTCCATCCCAATGGTAAAGTACCTAGATCCAGCAAATCCTAGTACCTCGGCCATGCTTCGTCTTTCATCTACCATACGGCTGTATGGATGTCCGGTGCTGTTGGGCGCCTTGTCCAATCCCATTGAACCATGGTCAGGGTAAAGAACAAAGCTTGCTAGCTAGCTGCTCGGTGCAGCTCAGAGACGCAGCCGTGTCCGAAGATCACGGGTGGGTCCCGGTCGTGAGGAGGGCGGGTGGTCCTGGGTGGGTGGGTGTGGTGAAAGGAAGAGAGGAAGGGAGCCTGGAAAACTGGGAGAGGAGAGGGGTTTATATAGACTTTTCGAGGGCTGGGCTCGTGGGTTACTGATCTGGTTGCTGGCCGCGTGCCTTCCTCCGGAGGCCTGTTTGCTGCGTAGGTACGTGGGCGATGGGCGTAGTTGCCAATTTGTTGCCGTTTGGTTGCGTTGATCCTGTAACCTGATTGGCCGGCGCAACTGGTGAATGCAATGCAAGTGTGAGTTTGAGTTTGATCTAGATCATTACTTGACTGTTTGCATGGCCGAAAACGGAATATGTTGCTGCCTACGATATCTGATCCTGTAACCCTATTGGCCTGATGCCAACTTGATTCTAGAGAAAACAGTGATATTGAGGCTCAACACAACATATCAGCTGATTCCAACAACTGTGTCACCTAGCGAGGCGAGCATTCTAAACCAATCACAGCCCCTGGTCATTATTGTGATTGCCAACCTACCTAATCATGCAGATTTAGTTTACACAGCCTTCTGATGTGACTCGATGGCATTTCTTCTCGAGTACCTTCCTATGGAGTATTGTATGATGACGTAATATCCCACAATGAGATGTAGTGCATACTACTTTATCTACAGGAAGCCTATGAAGAGAATCAAGAACGTGAGATATAGAATATATAATTCTGTTATAACTGAGCTAGACATAGAGTAATATGTCTAATTTCTGCCTGGTGTCTATTCTCCGCCGATACACGAATCCAAGGTAGCCCTAGACGACGTGAGGATCAGACAGACCGCAGTGCAAATAATGTTACGTTAGGAGAAAATGCGGGAAGAAACGTCCTAGTGCTGAATGATATGGTTTATTAATATCTATATCTGGACAAATGCTGACTTTGATACATCAAGCACACCGCCCAGACAACCCCTGAAAGCGCCCGCCTCAAGATTATGCGATGGGCATGTCGCCGGGAAGGGTAGTGAGCCAGCTGTCCAAGTCATCGTTAACCTTCCTAGCAATGGTGCACTTGTTGGCGTCGGCCAGGGACTGCGTCTTCAGCGTGTTGCAGTTGATCTTGTTCGCAAATAGGTCGCTGTTGCAGTTTTGATCCATCGCCCGCTGCAGGGCATCACCTTTCCAGCCGAACACGTAGTCACCATGTATACCGTAACCCTAATTACGTAAGCATCCTGAAGTAAGGTTTGCAGTCATAAATTAATACGTACGGTCTTGTCACCGAAGCTCCAGACGAAAGGCTGCGAGCCGTCGGTTGGCCAGTCGGCTTGGTTGTTGAATGGGCGAGTGTCCCAGTACCTTCGGGCTGAAGTTAGTAATGCTTCTGCAATTCTCAATAGTGGAGATATTGCTTACGTCTCGTAGAATACCTGGGGAACAGTGACGGGGTGGCTGGCGGGGCATGCGTTGCCGTTCGGATATGCGACGTGGCTTTGGTGATCCGGGCTATCTGTATTCTTGCCATCCCAGCATGTCGGGAAGCGTATGCTGACCATGATACCAGCCGGGCAAGGCCTCGTTGGGAAGTTCAATGTTTGGCCACCTCTTGTCATAGAGCTCTGTAGACAGGTAAAATCCATATATTTATATTTAGCCTGCAACTGCTGGGCAGTACGGAAGCTCGGGTCTCCCACGGTCATCCTGAAGCCGGGCTTGAAAGCCGTCACCTTGCCTATCAAGAAAATGGGAGTTAGTAATTGTTCTTGAATAAGGCTTAAAATATCCTAGAAAAGGGAATGAAGGAATTTGAGATTGCTAACCGGATGATAGATAGTAGACGGTTTGACCTCCGGTAGCTTGGGTAAAGCCGAGCTCATTACCGAATGTGTTGACGCGGTGGAGTGTCCCGTTCCGTGCGCTGCATTGAATGAGTCCGTAAGTAAAGCCTCTAGCAGTAGACATCAAATTATATAGGTTGAGATCTCGTACCGGTAGAATACTGCACGCATAGTTAGCTATGAACTAGATATTGCAAGTGAAGAAAGCGGGATAGCAAGAAAGGGCTTACATGTAGCAGTCCAGTAATTTGAGAAGTCCTCTACCGGCGTGCAGGAAGTACAGGTCGCTGTCGTTGGTAGATCGTGTGCTGTCGGGTCCATTGTGGCATTGAAGGCATTCCCTCCAACAATTTGGTGAAGATGGGGAGAGGGCAATGCGCCGGGGTTGACGAGACTGTTCATGATCATTTAGAATTGCGAACTCTCATTACGGGGAGCGAGAATTTGACTCACGGATCAAGCCGATCGACCACAAGCTGTGAGCACGAGAAACGGAGTGTAGCCGCGGCGTCAACGGCCGGTGCTGCCACAGCAGCGGCCACGAGGAGAGAGCGCCAATACATCGTAGCTTAGAGGGTCTTTACTCTTGCGAGGCGGTTAGACACTTGGACTGGAGGCAATGAGGTGTGATGTTGACTCGTGATGCAACGCAAGGGAGATCTGGGGTCCCCGCGCTGCGGGTATGCATTGCATTTTTATTTCGCTAGAGAGCGACATGTTGCCTGCCAAGCTGCAGGCCTTAACTGCCGATGTAGCATGGATGGCTTTGCTATGGCTATCTAGCCGGCTTGGTGATGAACTGGAACCTTGGGACGCGAGCGTATAGCTGGTAGCATCCAATAGCTAGGAGGGCTGACACGGACTGCGGAAGCCTTCGTGTATTTATCCAGATTGGGTGCGTTCGGGAAAAGAAGAAGGCCCAGTGAGACCAGCCCGGGTGAATCGACCGCCATGTCACGTGCTGGAAAATAGACAATGTCGCTAGTGTGCACTTCTGTCCTTATAAATATCTTGACTGGCTCTATACGATATGCCTCAGCGGGAAGGAAAAGGATGATTGAATGATACAGTAACTTATGGTTGAATTGTGTTTCTAAAAGATGCTGCTGCCAGCTAGGCGGCGGGTCCATAGCTTGGATAAGGGAAGGCCTGGGGGTACATTGGCGTCGTGGGACCACGATGATGCTATGCAACCGTCGTGACCTCAAGGGGCTCGCATAATAGGAGTGATGAAAGTAAGAAGGAAGTAGTGCGGAACTATAAACGGGCGACCTAGGCGTGCCTTTCTCGCACGGCTCTAAAAGGCTGCCGTACTGTAGCCTCCAGCGGTATCCCGCATGGTAAGAGTAATTTTGAGAGTAAAATTTATTAACACAATGACGTATAAGCTGTCTATTTTGAGAGGTGGTGCTGGGTAGCGTAGTTGCCGAAGCGACTCGGGGTTGTGGGTGACAACTGCGCGCGACTTGATTCGTCTCGGTTGGTCGCGATCATCGCCAGTGGGCGCGGGCTATTGTCAAGAATATATGAGCGTTAGGGCCTACCCGCGCTGGTGGGTATCTGTAGATACCCCTGCGCTCTTAAGTTGGCAGTGATTGCGGTGCTGAAGTTAAGGCAACAGTTCCGTTGTCGGCATTTGTCGTACTCATCAGCCTTACCCAACTCAAATTGTTTCCTGGTCGGCACCGGGGGGTTCGTAGTCTATTGGAGATAATCGAGGATGAGACAGCCTGTCTACATACTTAGCGGAAGAGCCATTCCGGGATAAAGGCCTAGAGCTAACGCCAGTAGCTATTTTGGCGTAAGAGTATAAGCTCTGAGCTATCCCCTCGACTCTCTGACATTTGACCTGGTGGCGCGGCACTAGATAGCGCGGTGTGCGGGCGGACACGGTTAATACATCTTATGCATGTCTTCCCAAAATTCACCTTTCATGAAGGTTCGTGGAGCAGAATCTTTGGACTCATCTAAACACACAGAAACTGCCATCTTCAGTAGAGAATCAAGCTGTGAGGATTGGGCCTGCTGCTGAACCCCCGTTCAGCCTAAGCCCTTCTGATTGGGAACATCAAGGCGGCCATATGGACTTCTAGAGTATGATGGGCGGTAAGAATCACTTCTCATTCGTCCTTGGCCTGGTCGGCTGCGGATAGGTCCGCCTCGACCTCGGTTCTCGGTGTCTCCATCTTCGCGCCTCACTCGCTCCAGAGTTGGAGACGGATACTGAACCCTACGGTCCCATGTCTCTATTGACCAGGGACTGCGTAGAAAACTTCGTAATTCATGAAGAAGCAGTTTTGTGTTTTCACGGCCGAGAAAGTCCGAGAGCATATCTTCTGCCGCACCCTGGCTACCCTGGATATCTACCGTTTTCAAGATGGCGATGATGTATTCTAGTAGGAACTCGGCATTGTTAGCGCGCCGCCTGGTCATGGCATCTTCACTATTCTGCGGGCTGCTTGGCGTGCGAAGAAAGCTGAAAACTTGTAATTCCCGCCTCAGCCAAGCTCGTGCGCGTGAAACCAGCTCCGGCTCCGATTCAAATAAAGCAGGTGTTATGTCTCTATACCGCGATCTGGGATTAGACCCTACATGTAGAGAGTAGAGACGATTCCGATAAATTTGCTGGCGACGGATAATGGCTTCGTCCTGGGTCACTGGCCGACTTTGGATATGGCCGTATTGACGCCTGTTCGGCCGTTCAGCCGTCCATCGCGGCCTATGCGGCTGCGCTTGTTGTGTTTCCTCATTCCGAGGCGTGTCATTCGTCACCTGAGGCACTAGGTACACACGGCTTGTTCCGGGGCCATCATGATCAAAGTCGTGCAGCACCTCATGGATGCTGCTTTTGCAAAGAGGACACTTAGATAAACGCTCAATCCAGTTCAGCAGACAGAGATAATCAAAATTCCGGTGCTTGCAGGGCCTCGCCTCGCAAGCTTCCGTGATGCTGTCGAGGCAGATAACGCAACATGGTTCGCGCAGCTGTCCTCCTTCGTCGGTTGGTTCGGTCCTTGCTGCTACCTCTGCAAGAGTGTTTTGAAGAACTTTCGACTGCAGATCATCTGAAGCGCCCTCGGCATCCATAGAGAGCCGAGAGTTGGTTGTTGCATACCTGGCGTCAATGATGGTGCGGTTGTCTAAGGATCAGGACAAAGCCCTTTCGGAGAGAAAGTGAAGGGGCTCGGGGCGTAGCAAGCTCACTGCCAGCTGTCATCAGTTGGCGAAACAGATGTATCGACAGCTACGCCCTTTCTCATTTCCTTCTGTTCCGCCTTCCGGTTTTCAACATTGTGTTAATACCATATTCAGTTACGCAATCTATAGGCGGCGCTTTCTTACTTCCTATCGTACAATCGGTGTTCCGGAATGGGCCGTTGCAGGCGTTCCGGCGATTTGTCCCTGGTCTCGGTCCACAAGTGTGATTGCGAGTTTTCCCAAGACGGGCTGGTGGAGTATTGCCTACTTATATATAGAGCTACAACAGCAACCGCCAAAATAGTATTGGGTGGAAAGAGTGAAGAGAACGGGAAGACTGGCAAGCGAAGGGAATCTTATTCCAAAGCGCTGTAGTATTTAGTATAATTGCCCTGAGAAAGACTTCCTCGAAGCTACATTGTTACCTCCTCTCCCCACACTTACAGCATCCACCCTATGCCTACCGGTATTGTACCTGTAAATGGCCGTACCCCACATGTAGTTACAAGCCCCACCAGGAACTCGCACGTCACGTCACGTCGCGTAAATGCCAATTTAGCAGGTAATGGAGCGCGTCCGCTAAGGAATGTGAATCTCCACACAAACTCACTTTATTCTCTCCCGCATCCGCATCTCTGCATCTTTGATCTTTGGTATGAGTTACGGTATAACTTGCACAGCCTAGTCATTCGATTTATTGATATTTGTTGTTGCATCTATATACAGCATGGAGGTACCCATGGACGACGATGCAAGGCGCAGATACGAAGCGAAATCGTCGCAATTACGTACCGAGCTGAAGCAGTTCGAGGCCGATTGGGCGAGTCGCAACGGGGGCAAGAAGCCTGGCCGTCAAGACATCAAACAGAACCCGAGCATAGGTATGTACAGCCAAGCTTCCTTGTTGGTCGGCCTTGGTGGATTTGAACTTGGGTGCTCTAGGAACTAACAAGAATAGCTTCTAAATATAAGAAGTACAACCATGTTCGAGATGTCCTTGCCGGAAAGGCACCGGCGACTCCGCCGCGGCCTCGGAAGCGCATGCCCGAAAACGATCTGTCGACAACTCCTTCAAAACGTCCGAGACCTGTACAGACACCATCTAAAGTCCGTACGACCAATCTGGAGGATGACATCTATGAGACTCCCTCCTCCCGGACCCTCTTCAGTCCCGCGCTGCCTACTTCGATTGGGCCGACACCACAGAAGAATGGGCGCATCCTAGGCATGTTCGATCTTCTCGAGGAGAACACTGAGAACGAACCCCCCAACGGCGACCTAGCAACCAAGAATTCCAAGATGCTCGCCACCCCTAGCAAGAGACCGGCTAGCGAGATGGAAGACTTCAAGCTCGGAAGAACCCCGATGTCATCATCTAAACGCAACATGCTCAATGCTTTCATGACACCGAGCAAGCGAAAAGACGATAACCCTCTCGGGGCAAGGACGCCTAGTTCGGTCTCGAAGCTTCATCTAAATACACCCGCCTTCCTGAGGAGAGCACCACTGCCGACCGTCGACGAGGATGGCCATTACATATCGCCTCCCGCGCCGCTGCGGCTTCCTCGAAAGCCCCTTGGACGCACTCTGAGCAGTGTGGTCGCAGGCCTGCGGAAGCTGGAAGAGGAAAGATTTGACGATGAATTGGAGGCTTTGCACGAAATGGAGAACGAGGCAAACCCATCGAACGGCGCGCAGCCTAAAGTGCCGGCGTCGAAAGCATCGAAGGCGACCTTGGAGATTCTAGAGCCAGATAGCCAGGCGCCTCAGCTTCTAGGAGGCTTCGATGATGAAGCTCTGTACGACAGTCCAACAGAGGAAGCGAAGGGACGTGATGGCCAGCCCTTGAGGGTATATAAGAAGAAAGGTCAGAAGAGAACAACCCGGCGTGTCAACATGAGGCCTACTAGAGCCAAACGGCCACAGGTCCCGACAGACGACAACGCTGGGCGCGAGACCAATGAAGGTAGCGATGACGAAGATGTGGTCCCTGAAACGCAATTCGATCCGAATAAGCCTATAGAAGACCTGCCAGAAATCGATTCGGAATCGGACTTCCATGCCTCAGATGCAGAGGACGAGGCTCCAGAAGACAACAAGCCCAAAAAGGCAGCTAAAGTAGAGAAGGAGGGCAAAGTGAAGAAAGTTGCTCGTAAAGTCAACGAGCTAGCACATGCAAACTTCAAGCGCCTAAAGCTAAGAAACACAGGATCTAAAGGCGGACCCGGGTTCGGCAGCCGATTCCGTCGGCGTAGGTAGTCTCATAGACTGGATAATGAGTAATGAATATACGAGAGCGCTGACATGATGGACACGCATTGATTCACACTACCCGCCTCTCCCGAAAACTCAGCTCTCCGACCTAGTGAGGCCATAATCGTTACTCTACTAGACTATCATGCTTTCTACTTTAATGATGTCCTGTCATTATAACCCCGCGCCCACCTAAGGTAGCGTGCGCCCTCAAATCCCACGTTCGAAAAGGCGTGTCGTAGCTGACCTTCTCATCGCGGCCGCGATACCTCAAGCATATCATACTTCTAACGCATACATGCAGCCACGACATGTGTTGAAGCAGTAGGTACCTAGTAGGCGTCTTACCTGCCTAAGGTGTGATTCGACGTCATCACAATAGCTTCCATGTAAGTTGCAGCCGCGGATATATAGAGCCAAGTTAATCCTTCGCTCCACACAGACGACCTTTTTGTCACTTGGCCTGAAGGAACGAGGAACTTACAGGATGTCAGCAATGTTTCGGTTGCATGGGACCTGACTGACCTTAAATGTTAAAATGTTCCAAACTAAGTACCTAGTACCAGGTAAGGTGACACCATGGCGGCTGACCCCTCCGAGGCTGTTGGCCGCTGCTTCCTAGAACTCGGCGTTATTTCAAGTTGGTCTAATATTCGACATGCAGTCGCGGACCAGATGACTATCTAGGGAAATCATTTGAGAGTTCTCTCTACTTGTCCGACACACAGATTTCCCCGAGTACTTTTGAACACCCTTGGGCCTATCTGAACTGATTCCTGAATTCATTTCTATCTAGCTTACGAGTTCAACCCTACGACTATCGCTATTAGATTCACACTCTTTAATACATATTCATCACAGTCATCATCATGGGTCAAAACGCCAGTAACAACAAGGGCAAAGCCCTCAGTCGTCCTCCGGACGACAAAACGAAGCTCCAGCACCCGCCTGTCTTTGTCTCTTTAGGCGCGATTGAATTTCAAGAAATAGACTATACACACAAGGATGGAATTCATAAAGTCATGGGGGGCTCTGGACTCTATGGTACGACCTCGCCCAGTGTTCCCCGGCTAGCTATAATCGGATAGAAAGCTTACTATTGAATGTAGCCACTTTCGGTGCCAGGCTATTCAAGATGGGAGAGAGTTCGAAAGAGGTCGGCTGCCTCCTTATTACTGGATATGACTTCCCTCGAGATCTGTTCGCGACGCTGGTGTCTTAGAATATGACATTGGTTAGCCGTTACAACAGAGAAAATGCCTGTACCAAAGCTTACGTAGGCTATCGAGAGGAGAACCATTTCCGTGAGTACTCTAGCAAAAGCATAATTAGTATGACCGCAGACTAACGTATGTGGTAGAGAAAAATTACTCCTATAATTCCAACCGCTTGGAGCCGGCGGTCGAGGATCTAGACGACACCGTCCTCCTCTCTGCCAGATCCTTCCATATCTTGGGAACCCCTGCCGAGTTGAAGACAAAGGTGGAGGCTATACTCGAGCTGCGAAAGAAATACAAAATTGAACCGCGACCGAAAATCATATGGGAGCCCGCCAGCATCAAGAGCTTAACAGACGATTTACATAGCCACATGGCTGTGCTGCCTCTGGTAGACGTCTTCTCGCCAGACCACTACGAATGTCTCTTCCACCGAGACAAACATGCTTTCGAGCGACCATGGATCGAGTCGCATGCGAGGTTATTCACCAACACGGGCATCGGCCCCGACCAGAAGGGTGCAATCGTGGTTCGCTGCGGGCCCTATGGTTGTTTCTGGAGGAAGAGCGACATTGACATGGGCTGGATAGTCCCATACTGGGACTCTAGACGCCGCGAGGTCGTCGACC
Organism: Nemania abortiva; assembly: GCA_022578505.1. Taxonomy (NCBI): domain Eukaryota; kingdom Fungi; phylum Ascomycota; class Sordariomycetes; order Xylariales; family Xylariaceae; genus Nemania; species Nemania abortiva. Next base: position 52,581 of record MU392567.1, read on the forward strand.
AGACTGGTGCGGGCAGTGCGTTCCTGGGGGCTTTCATGGTCTCCTACATGGACGAGAATAATCTCAAAAACGCTTGCGTCCGCGGCTCGGTGGCGGCCAGCTTCGCGATCGAGCAGTATGGCCCCCCCAAAAAGACCAATCCCAAGGATGCGAAGAAGAACTTTTATATCGTGGCCAAAGCCAAGGAGGTCTGGAATGATGACGACCCTGAAAATCGATATGAAGAACTACTCGGCAAGCATACAAATCCGTTTCAGATAGGTTTTCTGGCTAGGCCTGTTCGAAGACAATCTTCCTGATCGCAAGCAAAGCCAAGGAGGTCTGGAATGACGACAACCCTAAAAATCGATACAAAATACTACACGGCAAGCATACAAATCCATTTCAGATAGGCTTTCTGGCCAGGCAGCCTGATGTGTGAGGGCAGATGTTGTTTGTGGTTTATAGCGTCTGGTTGAATGTTTTCCCCAAGCGAATGGCCTCGTATCTTGATTAGTTAGTATAGACTTACAAGCGTACCGCCATGGTTGTATCTTCACGATTACTATAATAGAAGGGCTAGATTACATACCATGTGTCACTCATGATTTACACGACTATATTGCCGTTTCTCCCTTACTCTCCGTAAAATTGGAGCGTAGGATATCTTAGAGGTATTCCTAAGTTCTATCCCCTATTGCCTGGTCATCTTCCTTCGTGGGGCGCTACTTACTATGCCTGCGTAGTTGGCATCAAATTAAAAGAATGGAACAGTACAGCAAATGGACAACAGTTGAACATGAGTAGTCCGTGTCTCAACGACTTGAATTGTTCATTGTCTGGATGTTTACGATATCTACTCCTGTTGTACAACAGAATCTTCGATTATGCAAACACAATCCTCATTTCAAACGCTTAATATATTATACTTGAAGTCGCTACACGCAAGTGCTGCCCAAATTATAGGTTGAAAGAAGGACAATATATTTATTTCACATGAAAACCTTGGCATTCGATTGTAAGCAGTCGGGCAAAGAACCCATTTGATTGGCTTGGCGTATTAGAATGTGGAGGCATGGCCAAAGCTTACATCGTAGGGCTCCAAGGGCGGCCGTGTTTCTAGATCTTTTATGATCTCAACGTGTCGGCAGCCATCTTATTCTAGCGAGCATCTCACCAAGTCCAAAAACAGTAGGGCACACAGACTTGGAGATCAGGGCCACGGGAATACGTGACCTTATCGGGCAAGCTAATACACCAGAACCATTGACTTTTATATTTATCATTTCAAGGAGATGGCGAATAAGGCTCCCGTCCCCTTCCGCTTCGGAGATCTACCCCCTGAGTTGCGCCTCAACATATACCGCTACGCGCTTACCAGCCCCCTTCCTATCGACCTGCAGCTAAAATTGCATGACCTTCAACCAGGACCTCAGGTTGAGCGCAGGACAAGCGCAACATCTACAAACAATGCAAAGTCCAACGACGGATCAACTCCAGTGTGAGTGACGCTTCAAGTTCCCTCATAAGCGGCCGGGTCTCTTCAGCTGGTTGAAACGCTTCCTAGTATTCACATTTATATATAGCCGCTACACTTTGAATATGGCAATTCTACTAGTTAGCCGGGCTATCTATAACGAATCTCGCTGCGTTCTCTATGGGGAGAATACTTTCCTTGTTTCGATCGAAAACACAACCAAGCAGCTGGATCTTGTTTCGATTAAAGACGCAACGAAGCAACTGGATCTTATATTGCCTTCGAAACGACTTATATTGCATGTCGAGATTAGAGTTTCAAACTTCATGGACCTCATAGAGGGTGTTACGAAACTTGTAACCGAGACCCTTCGATATTTCTCCAACTTGAAGACCTTGCGCGTTTTAATCCCTGAAGACCCTGTTAAAAAGGATTGGACACTGGGGTCTGGCGATTATCTGTTTGACAAGACAAGTCACGGCTCAAAATGGGCCCATGAGTGGTTGGCGGAAAAGCTACGTATGCTTCCTCGGAAAGCCCAGATTGAATTCACAGGGCTTGGGAAAGGACTGGTGGACTCGAAAAAAATCGATAGATATGCTACTGAGATATACGGGCGTTGTAAAGCTCTCCGTGAGCTGTCTGGGCAGGCAGAGGATTTATCACGCAAATCCCATGCAGTTCAAACGACACGAGGTCGTCTGGCCGGAGTCTCTTAACCTGGGGTCAGCAAGGTACAGAAAAGATAACGCTAAGATTGAAGAATATGCAGGATTCTCATTTAAGGAAGTGCACAACATAGCAGGCCGAAACAGGCTAATTATGTACCGGTCGAGTTGGGTTACTTCTAATAAGGACGCTGAAGCCATGAATTGAGCTACACATTCAAGCGGCTTACGTGCCTAGCTGGCTACCGCTATCTATTTCAAACCACATGAAAATGCTTCTATAATTATATATGATGATAATCCATCAATGGGAAAAAAATACAAGTAATCTCGCCTATCTGGCCTTGGTAGTCAAAGAGCACGTCGTCGCCTTTTGGCACATGACGCGAGTCAAGTCGTAAGAATCTCCGGCGGCCGCCCATGTGGACTGTAGCCTTTCCCTCTCCCAATCCTTCACATCTCCGTATTAGCTCAAGATGCTGGACTGCGTCTGCGCCCTTAGTCTTCCCTCCCTATCCTTATCTAGCAGTTCATTCGCACGTGCACACAATGCTACCGACCACGACCGTGTTCGTAGACAGAAGCGAAGGGTGGCCGACCGTGAAGGGTAGACCACCGGTGCCGGTGCCGTCCGCATTCTTGAATGGAGTGCAGGTGACGGTGTCGGGGCTGAGCAGGTAGAGAGTTGAGACAGTGTCTAGTACTGCCTCGTTGGTGTAGATAGGCCCAACGGGCACTGTGATGGTGGTGTTGGTGAGACCGCTGCCGGCGCCGCCGTGGGAGGCTTCAACGACGATGATGGCGTCTTCAGACCGAGTGGTTGGAGCTGCGATGGCGAGGGCAGCTGCCATGAGAGTGAGGGCTGCGGTGCGCATTTTGATTATATTTGCTGAGTGGATGGTGGTGAGTTTGGTTGTGAGAATCGCGGTTGATAGGCGATGTGAGTGTGTTTGTGGGTGAGCTATCGAGATGTGAGATGTGATGTTGATGCTAGATTTACTTTGTTTTGGGTCTGAAGAGAGCTGGTTTTATATAGGTATTGTTTGGATCTCAGTGGTGATGAGAACTGAGTTGGTATCCCTTACCGTTGGTAATTTGACAATTCGTTGTGAGGTCATAATTGGCTAACATAGCAATGCCCTTTGCTGAGTGAGCCCGGCATCATAAGCGCTAGCTGCTAAACACGAGATACCTCCTATGGTTCCTTTGTCACCGAGATGCCGATCTTTCCAAGCCGGTGAAAGTAAACCAGCCACAGAACATCACGGGTCTCCTGGTATTGGGATCATATGTTGACATTTCGTATACGTGGACAGACACGGGCAACGGAATGCCGGGTTGGGGCAGCTTACCTATTATTAGCTGTTGCTGCTACGCACTGGCTTCTATTGGCGGTGTATACGGTATACCTAAGCGCTACCTACATAGTAGGTAGGTATGTGCTGCGCCCACTGATCTCCATTATTCGTATAGCGTGTGAAGCGCCTGCGTGTGAAAGGCACAGAACCAACAATTTTGCACTTAACGGATAATAATGAATATCCCAAATACATTTCTGACTTTGTTCTCGAATACCTACAGCAGTAGTTGCCTGCGCATTTTGTTTACTGTTGTATAGCCTACTTAGGCATCCCGGAACTAAAAGCGTGAGACACCCGGCGGGCTATGTAAAAGAACAGTAGTTAGTGTACCATGTGTCTTTACATCAACCTCCTCTTGGCCGTATCTCGTTTATGATTGCTCATGTCCTATTAATACTACTATATTAGTCAATTCCATAGCTTCTGTCCATAGGTAGCATTTGGACGCGTTATTAACAGTGTACAATTCTGCCCATCGATGGGGATTTAGGGATGGACCAATAAGGCCGAACCGTATGTCTACTTCTGGCAAATTAGGTCGGGGCTACGGAGTTAGGTTGCCTGCCTCTTGCTTCTACACTTGCGTGTTAAGATACCTATCTAAGTACCTACTTCTTACCCAATCTACACTTAATAACATTCACTCACTCGCACCTTCGCTGCTCCCTATACTATATTCTACATGACGTACCTAGTTTCCTATTATCCATTGTGTCTTCGCCTGATTGATGTTGGCAGCTGCTGGTCCCACATATGTGATGAATAGGTACCTAGGTACTGTCTGCTAGGCCCTAGGTACCTCAGGAAGTATTTTAGCCCACTTCGCAGTTCTATCAGTGACTTTCTCTCCATCACCAATACACACTCCGTTTCTCTACTTCGATAAACTTGAAGCCAAGTGGACAACTTCACATCCCCTCGGGATGATGATTTACGTTCTACCAACGACTGGTCGAGTCTAGCTAAGCCAAAGCATCCCCGTAACACACATTCCAGAATAGCCGTGCCTATTCTTAGCACCACCGCATCCGGCTGCAGGCAGATTGATTGTAGCCACTGTTTCTTCAGACTTTGGCACACGCGAGATTGCCTGCGGTCGACGCCTACGGTATCACAGTCATTGTTTCTTTAGACCTTGGCCTACAATGCACCCAGAGAAAACATGTGCCTTGTTCTTTAACCGTGCCAAGTCTATCTGGTCCCTCATACTTGCGCCAGGTTCTTCAACAGCGCGCAAGTCCCTTTCCTCCACATGCTCGCGATCCTCCGTGTCACATTCATCAATTCGCATACACACACATTTGGACCCGTTCACCGCGATCGGGGAAGTGACAGGCTTACTCGGATACAGAAAATTATCGTGCCTCCACGCTCTTATTTCCTCATACCGTAATGCTGACCAGTTCTTCTCAAGCTCAAACCCCTATATTACTGGGCTCAAAGTATACGCCCACCTGATTACGCATGGTATCTAATATCTACGATATCTCTGAAGGCGATTAGTATATTCGCTTACCCGAGACCTACCCTAGTTCGCGTATGGTTCAGATAAAGTTGCTCTCGATTCGGTTGCGTAATCGTCCGACATATTATATGTAACCTCACTGAGAGGAGTCAACTGTTCCGGAATTAACATGATACAGCCGCGCTTGGCTGTACGGGAAACTTGTGTTAGCCCTCGTATCGACGGCGAAGCGCCACTGCTCTGTCCAATCCCTTCGCATCATAACAGGGTCAACTAGTACGTACTGGAAGCGGTACGCTGGCACGGCTCAGTGCAGATAAGTCTTCTATGACTTCACAACCTTGAACGAGAATACGAGGCTTTTAATCGAATCCCGTGATGGGAAGTAATAACTCCTATGGTGGTCCCATTCTCGCACCAATATTGAGGCAGAGCAATTAGGGGGGCATTTCATGCGTTAGGGAACGCTTAGTTGACTTTCTGTTTGGAAGCCATTTTATTCTATATCTTGCTCTCGGAGTAGCGCATGTATGAGGGTTCCCTACAGACTTGGTACCTATAAAGAAACTGTCGAGAGACCATCCACGAAGGCAAGAAGCTCGGCTTCCGCGCTGGCGTCCACGCTGAGGCGGCTCTGAAACCAACGCACGAGCTCTTGGGTCTTACAGGCACATATGACAATGCCTCCTGGCCCCCAAGAAACCAACCCGGTACCAGACTCTCTCCATTTTTTCAACTTGTCAGATTCGTGATGAGTCTCGAAAAGATCTGCTGTCTGATTTACGTCAGGGTCGCTCGTGCTCGTGCATGAGGGACAAGCTGATGTCACATTCGCAATGAAACAGACAACAATAGCGCTCGTGAGAAGACTAGGTATGGCCAGAGGGTTTTGGCCGAAGGCGGCCGTGTTACTATTCCCAGAAAGCTCATGCTCAATCACCCGCGATATTTGAGCCGCATTCCATACGGCGAATCGGGAACAGGGCGATGTGATCCACGTGCGTAGGCGTCTCTTTGATTCGCCGATTTTCGCCCTACGAGCGGCCACCAAGTCTCCGTCGCCATAAGGGATAGCTCCTCGCAGTGTATTTGTCGGTGCGTACATATGCAGATAATAGAGGTGCCCGAGGATCAAGGACAGAGCGGAGCACGGATGAATGCTGCCAATGCCCGTGGTCGTTGATGAAAAATAATCTCGTTCCAGCGAACAGTCTTCCTCCATTCTATTCCTCCAACTGGTGACCTTGTCTCTCCAGTCTAGGATAGAAGTCCCTGGCGCGAATTTTGTTGATAGTTCATCAGTTGCGGAGCTATGCGCCTCTCGCGCAGCTTCCCACACGCCACTCTGCAGTGCACAGAGACCAAGATGGCAACCTATCAGGTCCAGCTGATATGGCGTGTCGTCTTGTTTCCCGCTCTCTAGGACATCCCGCATCATGGAAGAGAACAGAACTCTCTGGCGTCCAGCAGGTTCTTGCCATTGTAACCTGCGTCGTTCTGCATCGCCAGCCTCCCAAAGTGGCGTAGACATCGGCAGTGGTATCCGGAGTTCTTGATAACGAACTGTAGGTGGGTGATCTAGGATGACGCTTATGTGTGTGTCAACGCAAAGGACGGCAAAAGCGAGCCTATCAATAACCCTTATTTAGCTTGGACTCAAGTGGAAAGCGTATGTTGGCGTATACCTGTGAAGCTGTTCCCTAGCAGACCACATTGATAAAGGTGCTTGCTCCATATCACTATGATACAGATGGCGATCTTCAAAAATCCCCAGACTCCGACAGGCTGATATTAGGATCGCGTTGAGATAAGTGGTCCTCGCGGCTATAGCGTTCTCTCTCTTTTCACAAGCTTAGTTCATCAAGTACGAGCAAGCGATAAGCTTAGAACCTACGAGTCGACCAAGAGAGTATACTACGCAGAGCAAGAGTGCTTGGAGAAGATGCAGCGATGGATTAGACATCTATGCGTCGGCGTCAGTCTACGGGACTACTCGACGATGATGGAAGGGCATGTACCAATTCTGGGCCCGTAATGAAGCCTAGTATAATACGCGCGAGCTTTTCGTGACCTTTGCTGCCCTCGTGGTACGCAGCATTCATCATCATGGACCCTACGAGGCATTTCGAAGCTTTATCGATCTCAAACGTCGGCTGATGGAGGATAGGCCAAGACGGATGAACCTGGGCAAAATAGACCCGCACGAGCCTTTGCGTCTCAGGCAGTGATGTATCGATTTCTGGCAAGACGTTTTCTCCATCTTCTACACCATAAGATGAGTTAGGAGAGATATGTGTTTGCAAGTCACTAGAAGGTGTAGAGTTCGAGGTGTCTATCAAGCTTGCAGCCGTCAAAGTAGACGGACCGTCACAATTGAATATAGAACTGGGAATGTTTTCCGGGGGTATCTCTGAGGTTACTAGCGGCGCCATAGCGGTGGCCCACTCGGCAGCATAGGGCATATTTGATTCTGATGTGACGGGGTTACTTGACCTTCTATCATCCGCTGTTAAAGCGGACGACTGCCAAGACTGGCCCTGTAATTGCGGCCACTGTGCCCGCAAGCCATCCCATGGGCCGCTATCGAGGCCAGGTGCAGGGTCTGGCTCTTGTGTAGCGCCCGTATTGACGTCGTGGCCACTATATTGGTCTTCATTTGGGGCGTGACCACTGACATGGCGCCTCAGGACATCACTGGGCGGTGGGATGATGTTTAGCTCGGTGCAAGCAAGACACAGGACGTGTAAGAGGAGAGAGGTAATATATATGAACGGGTTAACTTACCTCCGCACATAACGTCGGCCACAGATGTGGCATTGGTAGCGAGGAACTGGGTCGTGGGATTTCAGATGCCGAGTTACGTGCTCCTTTCGATTAAACATGCGGCGGCAATCCGGGATCGGACACTCGAAGCGCTTCCCGTTCGGTTGCGGGGTCGCGTCTGGCGGGATGGATACGGATGGGTTCTGATCTCCGGGTCCCTCTCCCGGCGGAACCGACGCCCGCGGGATGCTAGACGTCTGAGACATTTGACGGCTCTATTAAGGACTACATAAGGCACTCCTTGCTTCTCCTGTCATATAGTCTTATCGAGGCGTTGTTGTAAAATATTGGCTACAATTCTTTCGACAAAGGTGAAGTCGACTTCAATACCGATGAGTGCGAGAACAATTGAGACGAGAGAACCAAGGCGATAGAAAGCCCTAGATAGCTGACAGCTGATGGTCGCTTGCCAAAGAATAGGTCGATGCGATTAATTCATAGTATTACCATGTGCAGTGCGTGATATTCTCCTCAGGATAAGACTCAGGGGCTACGCGTCTTCCTCAATAGCTAATGGCATGGATCTGACGTGGAGCTGGGCTGATGAGACAGGTAAGCAGCTGTATGGCATACGGCGTACAGCATGCAGCACGCATAACAGACAGTCTTGACACGCACTAGTGATGTGAGATATAGGACCAAGGAATGTGGGATGTGGGATATGGGATATGATATGGGATGTAAGACGATGGTAGCCTATCAGCGCCTTATTTTTGATGGTCTTTTGTGTGACATCAACATTAGCGCACACGATTACATAGCAGTATCGATTATATAATTGAAGCACGGGCTGGCCGACAGGTGGCGGCGTTGATCGCAGGTCCTAGAAGTTCTACCAAGCCGTCGATAAAGCGGGAGAGCGAACCCCTATATGAGATATTTTTAGTATGCCTACTTGAGATTGGCATTTCACAGAATGTGTATTGCATTTACCATCTCTATCAAGGCCCTTTTAATCTCCGGCTCGCCTTGATATGTAAATACTTTAAAGTAATCAGCGTACACGCCACAGTGACGGTGGGCCAGGTATACCAATACCGACAAAACTAAAAACGATAGATTCAGGATTGGAGAGTTTGACCCCGCTCGCAACTAAATGTATAAAATATTACTGTATATTAATACAAAACAATCAATTGATCAATTATTATAATTATACAACTAATTATTAACTTATAATACTGTATAAAGGTCTTAGTTAACCTGATTGACCTGGCTTTTGTCGGTACTAGTATACCTGGCCCACTTTAGGAGGGCCAGGTATACTAATACCGACAAAACTAAAATCGATAGAATTACTCCGATAAGAAGGTCGGTTGGGTCGATCAATTCGGTTAATATTTGGTTAGGCAGGTTATATTAGTCAAGTTAACAGTTAATAACTAATCGTACGATCGATTGCTTTGTGCATACGGTAATATTTTATACATTTAGTTGCGAGCGGGGTTATCTAACCCCGCACTCTCCAATCCTGAATCTATCTTTTTTAGTTTTGTCGGTATTGGTATACCTGGCCCTCCCTAACAGTTCATCCGTTCCTGCATTGCCACGTGCCGCAATATCTACTCCTACGAAACTGGCCATCGTTGGTGTACGAATGTAACCCCGTAGTCGATTAGATATTCGGGGTCTTGGTATCAGAATGCTGACTGGCGTCCCCCATGCCACCGGCAACTTAGCTCCGGCTATCCACGAAATTGTTGGTGCTAGGTTCGACGTCACCGTGCTTACCCCAACGGCACGGATCTCACACCTTCCACTCACCTATAGCGGCTATTGAGGTAGACTATAGATCGCTGAGATCCATTAGCGATGTCCTAGAAGGCTAGGATACAACCATCTCAACTATCGCGTCGGCCGCGATTTCCAAGCAACTGTTGTCTGTAGAGGCGGCTGCGGAGGCTAATGTTAGGCGATTCCTACCTTCGGAATTCAGGTCCGAGATAACGCATCCGGGGACCTTTCAACCGCCATCTCCTAAGGATGAGATCCTAGTGCAAAATGCACTTAAAAACGGGACACAAGCTAACAGAGTAGCATTTACGTAATGAATGAGCTATTTGGAGCGCAGCATGAGTCTCAGGTTTCTCGTGAACTTCAAAGGAACAAGCGCCACGCTATGAGACAGCGGCGATCGAGTGCTTACCACGACTGTCCCAACCACGACTAGTCACGCTATCGTAGGTGCATCGAAGCACACAGAAGAGACTAAGTGCCGCGCCGTGTACGTCCCAGATACCGCTCTATCGTCTAAGAAGCTCCTTGTCCACCGAGGAACGCTGCTCGATAGCCATTCTAACAAAGGCTGGGAAGAGTCGCGTAAACCCAAACACAATCCCAATAACTTCATTGTAACCTTGCATCGGCGTATATTTAGGGTGAAGGGCACGGCACTAGGTTTGGGAAGTTAGATAATGAGCTTCTAGGCGTTGACGAGATGAGAGAGAGCGATATTGAAGCACTAATTAGGCAGTTAAACAACAAGACTGTTGGCAGGCCGGGAATGGAGCTTATATGTTTTATGAAATGATCACTCTATGAGAGATTGAATAATTCAAGAGAAAAGTAGCTTCTCTTGTAATAACTAATGTGAAGATGATCCAGGTTCCCAAAGGCAGGTTTCACGACAGTCAGTATCTCTTCCCCATAAGCCACTTCAGCCCAACGGTTTCAACCTAGAAGATTTGATAACGTGTGCACCGTGATATTCAGTTGCTTAAATGATATCCACCACAACGGATGAGTTCGACGCGTTAGGACCGTAGCACTATACTCTTAAAATACTAAAATAGAACGATCTCAAGTCGAGTACTTATGGTACGTAAAAGTATACTCGCGAGCAATAAGGGCCTGATAGTGAGTAGTAAGTGATTCAAAAGCCTGAGACAAAGCTTCACGGATCCTCCAGCCCCAGTTCCGGGTTTAAACATCGATGCGAAGCTTAGGGTGGTGTTAGCGAGTTTTCTACGGGATGGATATAATTTCTACTTAGGTCACCGCAAGGTGGTAGCTAAGTTGAAGTATAGGGGGTAAAGTTCAAGATCATTGACTTCTAAAGCCTCTCTAATAAATTGAGGAAGATTCCTCCCTTCAAACAATGATTATTTTCAATACAAACATCCCTAAGGGTCCACCGGTGCCTCTATGCAACTACAAGTAGAGGAACTAATAGCGGGAGAGAAGTATCTAGGGGGTTAGGTTATACAGAAGGTTTAGAGCCTTATTGAGGCTTCAGGGGGCAAGGGTTTCTTTTCGAGCACTTGAAAATAAAAGGCGCTTGATACAAAATGATCAAATAGACTTTCGCTTATTCTAATATGGCTATGGGCAACGGAGCCAACGCTTTACGTACAACTACCTTAATATATTAGGGGTATTCTTTTTTTTTTAACTTGTGATGTACATTAGGCTCCGGGGGTTAATAATATAAATAGCACATTTAAATGCCCGGAAAGTTGACGTTAAATAGTGTGTGTTTGTTAGACGGTTTAGTCGTAGATTGAATAGATGGCTAGCCTACCGCTAGGAAGAAGTGTAGTATAGGGCTCAATAGAGTAGTCAACTGATCCCTGAACCTCCCAGGTCCCTAGGGGAACCTGGCGCCTGTATACATAGCCAGATCCTAGGAATATAGCCACCCTAAAGTTTGGTTATATAATGACCTGACAGTGTCCGTTACTGCAACGCAGATATATACCTAATTACATGAGAATAGCGGTCCCCGAAAGAAAAAGGAAGGGAAACTGCTATAATTCGCATCGCGTCGTATCTGCTAGTGACTGCATATACTTAAACATACATATAGCAATAATCATTGTCTGTCGTCGATACGGTTTTTCCGACGGCAACTTGTGGTCCTAAAACACTAAACTCGATTGTCGTGTTCAGCGTCACATTCGGGCTAGGCGGTTCTAAACCATTACAATTAGTATACGGAAGTTGAAAAAAAAAAAAAGGGCATTAAATGAGATTGACTCGCCATTAAATGCGGTTCCGGTGCCTGAGACCTGCAGAGTTCGGTTATGAGGGTTGAGATTCTGCCAGATAGTCCAAACCCGGTCTACCTGGGCATGGTGTAACCAGAAAGCAGGATCTGCTGCGCTGGCGTACGGATCGATTCCTAGCCCTCCCATCGAGAAGTGGCCGCCTGCATGGACACCGTCGATAGCCTCGAGCTGGGTATCAAAACACTCTAAGTCATTACAAGTTGTCAGGACACTCAGAACATCCGTCGGCTTGGTGTGGTTGCTCCACTCCAACGAGATGTCTCGAGACAAACAACGCGGGTTATAGCCCAAGCCGCCGTCGGGGCCCTTGGGCTCGAAAGCTACCGGCCCTAAAGTCACATTGTAGCCAGCAAATGGCCCCGAGTAAACACAGCCACCACCCGTACCCGGTTGGATCGTTAGATTTACACCGAGCGCCGAGACGTTAGTTGGCCCATGGGGGATAGCCTCTCCGTTGCTGCCCATAGAGTAAGGAGACCCGTCAAACACAGTCGAATTTCGCTGATCTTCCCATGACAGAGTCCAGTCCCAGTAAGGTTGCCAACCTGTGTAGCCGCATTCTTCACGAAGAGCTTTCTCATAGAGCCAGATTGCTTGGCGGTGGAAGGGGAGAAACAGTCCCTACTTAGTTTTAGCAGGATGCTCGTAAATATAATCTAGCTAGGCGTCACGAACATCGAAATGGACATAAGGTGTCTGCTGAATGTGCGTCGCAGCGAAATCGTCAAAGCGACTTCGAACACCCGGTGCAGCTTCCTTCGAAAAACGAGGAGGCTTCGCTTGCAGGCACTTCACAGCGTTGATGTACTCAAGACGAGACTGCTTCGACATAGAACCCCTATTTGCAGCGTGAGCTTTCATTTCAACATGATTGTTTGTATCTGTTTAAATAGCATGGGTTGGGACCAGCCTACCATTCCTGGCGGCGAACTATGCTACTGCTGTTGCAAGTTCCCCCATAATTATTGATCTTATTCTCGATATATTGATTCCCAATGTTCTGCAGTTTCGCGATTTCCTTCGACGCTTGATCTTGTTCGCTTAATAACGGAGCTGCTACCACGCTTGATATTGCAAGGTGGAGCGAAAGGAAGCATATCACCCCAGTGGTTTTCATTGTGAAGAGCGAGAGATGATACTAGAGATCAATCTTTCTAGAAGTTTATGAGTAGCGATAATGCTAACGAGGATAGAACTGCTAGAGATATATAATACCCATCTTGCTAGCTCCAGCTCCTCTCATTATATCGGTTGCCGCCGTCTCCCTCAGCCCTTTCAAATAATTCGAATCGATCTTGATCCTTCGACTATTTTTGGCACTAGGAAACTACCCCCGCGTTGACGGTCATCTCGCGTTCATTCTGCTATAGACAGGGACCAGAATGAGTAAACAAGCCGAATTGGGCACACCCTGAATCAACGATGAATCCTATCGGAAGTGTTAGCAACCTGTTCCTAGCTTCAAATGCAGAGCGAATGTAGGGCTACGGATCTTACTCTATTTGTACATTCGTGCATTCAAAGCTGGGGCGCCACCTTTGAATTCTTACCTAGATACGTATCTAGCTCTGTGGCATGATGTCAGAGTAAGCTAGTCATGCGACCCTTGCGCGATTTCTGTCCTATTAATCACCCCTTGTCGTAGAGGGCTGCGTCTCCCACACAATATCTTGGAATCCTTCATTATTGTGATTATGCCCAGCATCTTCAATAGCGAAAATTAGAACCTATCTACATGAAAACATACCACTTTAATGCCTGAGCCGAGTGAGATTGGTCTCGGCCACCTCAATAGAGTAAGCCAAGATGCAAGTAGAGAACGTGTAGAGAGCAAATGTCACCTGATCAAAGGCTTGGCTTTATTGCTCTTTAGGCACATATTGAAATGTGAGACGGACAGCAGATGTGAATTGAGTTTGAGCGCTTTCCTGCTTCCAGTTCAAAAACTAGAACCACATATATATTGTGAAGCGAGCCCCAGGAAGAACACTACCTAGGAACCCAAGGCCACATGTATGAATGTGTGCTCCCCAAGTACACTCCCCAATGGGTTGGAAGGAAAATTACCTCGGCCCCCCAGTATACTGAGGGGATGCTGGCTCAATCTCCCCCCTGGCCATTCGCGTAAGATGACTAGGGTAACCTCAATTGCTACACTACAGCTTCCCATTGCTCCAGATTCCCGTGGTCCGCCCGTGATGTAGGGCCACGAGGTGATCGAGTTTCTGTAGTAGGCTGGCATCGGTTACCTCGCTCTCTTTGTTCGCCTCATTTAGAAAATCTAGCACCTCTGATCTGAGCCGTTTTGACTCCACCGGTTGATTCCGTCCCTCTAGCACGATCGAGAGTTGAAGCTTCGCCCGCGCGATATCCTCCGCTCTCCAGTCTCGGTCAGGTTTGTCCCGGCCAAGGATACCCCTAAAACTCGATCTTTGGACACCAAGTTCGGTCAGCTAATATGATCTTGCTGTAACGAGAGGAAGAATTGGAAAAGTTGTATTCTTATTTCAACTTACTCTGCGTCTTCTAGCATGCCGAGTTGCTGTTGGCACACTCCTAGACAGTACCGGCTTGCTAGCGTGGAATGATAGAAATCTCCAAAGATGACGGTGCGCTTCTCAAATACTTCCTTATGGAGCTCGTACGCCTCATGAACATCTCCAATTACGTAGAGCGCTTGTGCGACACGAAACTTCGCAGGGGTAATGATGGGGTTTTCATTTCCAGAGTTTGCGATGATTTCGGCGAGGGCAGACTTACCGAGTTTGCGTGTCTCAGACACCTTTTTCCTGGCACTGTGTATATATAGACTGAATATGGTACAATGCGCCTCGCGAAGGGTGTTGCCTATACCGGCGAAGACCGCGATAGCCTCTTTAAAGAGCGGCGCGGCTTCGTCGATCCTATCTGCGTGACACAAACAGCAGGCATGGTCTGCGAGGGCTCGCGCATAGTTGACGGCCTGAGTATCGGTCAGGCTCCCCTCGGCCAGCCTGGATTTCTCCTGCTTGCGGATACCGACAGCTTCGGCCGTCATGCCTATCGCTACTTGCCTCCCTTCAGGGCCCCATCCAACAGTGTAAGTATGCTTCAGCGCCAGGATACCGGCACGCATGCTCAGGGCCTGCTCCGGTATGCTCTCTCGTAACTCTTGACAGATGGCTTCGGCTGTGTTAATAAATGGTTCACAAAGTTCCGGGTTCTCCTGGGCGAATGTGTAATACGAAATATCCGTCAAGACAGAGACGAGCTCGAGCGTCCCCTTGATTGGCGGCTTCATCTGCGCAAAATGGCCATGAAAGGCTGTTACCTGCGGAAGACATTCTGCGAATGCCGGGTACTGAGTTGCGTCGTTTCGCTTCAAGACGTTGAAGGACGGTACGGCTTTGCGTAGGATGGCGACGAGCTCCGCAAATCTCTCATTGCGTAGGCTGATGTCTTCGTTAAGCCGGAGGAGAATGCTACGCTGTAACGCTCGGTGGGTACGCACACCGGCTTGTTGGTATCTCTCTATGAGATGGCGTTCATTCAGTGAGCCAATGGCGGCATTAAACCTAGTAATCTTCGGTCAGTACGAGCCATTTCTACCAATTTTCGCGTGACGGATACCTATTCAGCGGCCAGTATTGCCACTCCGCACCATCGCCGCCCGTTTCTGGTACAGGTTCCTGCTTGCCTATGAAGAGGCTTAAAGGAACCTGATCCGGGTCAAGGATTGCCAGTAGGTCTAGAAGAAATCGAGCATCGGGAGTGAGTTTGTCCAGAGCGTGGTCCCAGACTGTGTTAAGAGTGTGCTGGTAGGCGGGAATATCGGGGTGGGTGATATCGTTCGATGACTTCCAGATTTCGTTCGTGTGAAGCTGCTGTTGCATGTCCTGATTGATTTCCTGAATGGAACGCTGTGTTCTGGCGATGTAACCCGCGAAATGCACAATGGCGAGGGGTAGGCCGCCTAGCGAATGTGAAAGCTTCTCAGCCTCTTCTTGTTCTAAGCTTCCTCGATTCAAATAATTTTGAATCAATTCTTTTCCCTGTGTTGGCGGCATCGGCGGTAAAGCAATGCTATTATTTGTCACCTGTCCTAATAGAGGGTTCTGCGATGTAACGATGATTGCACCCTGGCCTCCAGCTGGCCAAAAGCCTCGTAGCAAAGAGGGATCTTCACAGTTATCGAAGACAAGTAGCCATTTTCGATCTAAATTTCTATTCGTTATGAGGAGCCCTGACGCGATCAAGTGGATTTGCTGCTTACCCGTAGATTGTAGCCATTCGAGCACCATCTCGACCTTCTTGGCCACAGAGAATGTATCCGGAGTCTTGAGGGGAATAGGCAAAGTGGCGAGTATACCGTGAAATGCCTCTTGCAGTAGACCCTGGTTCTCGGATGGTAGCCAGAAGACGTGAGTGTAAGAGCGTCGGTACTTGTAGGTGTATTCTCGCGCTGTCTCTGTCTTTCCGAGGCCACCGAGGCCATGGATGAGGCAGGATCGTATAGCATGATTGCCGCTCGTCTTGCTTCCTTCGTGCGCACCATCTTCGCCTTGATGCTGTCCAGATCTATCTTCGAGATATGCGTGCAACCGTGTCAAAATCTCGTCTCTTCCAGTGAACTTTGGATTGCGAGGCAAGTTAACATTTGTAACCAGCTCGGAAGGCTGGATGGAGTCCATGATGGCTTTGGGTATGCTAGAATTTCTTGCGCTTTTGCGGACTGAACTTCCTTTTCGGAATTTGTAGTGATTCTTCTAAGCTCCAAACAGTTGCGACTGAACTTGGAGTCGAGGGATGACCATTCGATCATCATCGACGCTTCTATATATACGCAAATAAATCACTCATCCTCCATGTCATATATCATATATCATATACGATTCATGCCTCACCTCCTCCTGCGTGGCCTCAGTGTAACAAGACTGACCAGTGTAGCTGTCCAGCGGCTTAGCATGACCCCCTAACAGAGCGTTGTGTGATGGTAGCTCCACAACGTGGCTGCGAATTATTGGTGCTATCTACATAGGAAATCCATAGTACTACTGCCTTGCTTGAGAGAGAAAGAGAGGGGGAAGGGATGACGTACTTCTCCACAAGATGCAAGGCTCCCCATCTGGTGAGAAAGGATGCCCAAGAGAAATCCAATTTGAGCAGGTTTGGACATCGGAAAATGGCGAAGTCGGGCTATTTAAACGAGGCTCGAGATGCTTTAGATAGTGATGGAGGATATGATAGCATCTACATTCCTGACTTGTCACGAGCCCTATACTGATGGGCAGGTAATAGATTCTTGTTATTGGGCGAATGTCTCCAAGACAACTTTCCTACGCACTACCTACTATATACACGAAGAGTCTCGTTGTTCAATCCGTAGGCCTGTGGCCTTATGGCATGTTTTTAGTCGGAAATACAGCAGTCTGGCAGAGAAAGATTAATGATGTACTTCAATTTACAAAGGTTCATTTTCAGAGATAGATAGTATCATGCCTATATATAGATAGATACTACACTATTATACTACCTAGCCTTACGCCCCCAGCTCGCATTGCCCAACCTAGCTACTCAATCCATCTACCCTCGCCTCCAGTTCTGGCCTACAGTTAAAAGGATATGAGGTAAGCCGCAGAGGACTACCAATTAAGTAAAATTCGGTGCTTATTGTATATAGGTACAGGCATATTAGCAATTGCCTGCCCAACTTTTTTCTCTTTTTTGGGGGGGGGGAATCGATGGAAAGGTAGAGCCTCCCATTGTTGAAAATTGTAGGCTTCTATACTCTACTCATTACACCAGAGTAACTAATTTTAAATCAACACTGGGTAGTAGACCCGATAATCAATGCCCAAGAGCAGTAAAAGAGGATCTTACTGCAACACTATGCCGAGCTCCCTAGATTCCGCCCACCAGTTCGCCTAAATGTAATACCATTGAAACCGCCCCCATTGCCCACTTCCCCTCAAACCGGATCAAGGAAGCGAATAATATCCATACATTTGTTCATTTCTGTTGCTCCCTTTACTTCTGTTAATTATAAGTCCTTGGTGGTAGGTAGTACTAGGCTGTGCTCAAGGCATCGTGTCACACGCCATACGCTACACTATAGGACTCCCGACCTCGGAGGGGCCGAGGCCATACAAGGCCATTAGAAGCCTCATACATAGCCTTCCATCTAAGACATATTGAGTTGTATCGGGCCTGTAGAGAAGACCCGCTCACCTGACTGACCGGTGAGCGTTTCAGGAAGGCAATGGAAGGCCACCCCTTGGAATGAATAGACTAGAATGGAGGTCTACAAATAGAGCAGGAATTCCTGACTGGAAGGAAGGAAATCCATGGACCTTGAGACCCCTAGAGTATTATTGGCTGAATAGGAACTACTGTTCCAAGCCCCTATCAGTGAGCCCTTGTCATACGTGACGACAATTAAATAAATACGAAGTATCACGACCGTAATACGTTACATCCACCTCAATCTGGCTCTATTTTTCTTACTCTACAAGTAGTGTCGGCATTAGAGTAGCTAGCTATGTTAGGAACCCAACACCATGTATGCTTGGTTCACTGCCGTACTTAAATATCCAGCTAAGTCCCTACACGGGGGACTGTGGATAGCTCGGCTTATCAGGTCTTCTCTCCCACCAAATAACGGAACCAAATAGTAAATTTATTTGCCATGGATGCTTGGAAGGACGTTTCTACATCTAGTCAGCATGCTGTCTACTTGGGCCAATGGACCAACTGGTCCCGTGGGCCTCTACTCGGTACTACACTTACTCTTACCAACCGAGACGGCAATCTCGTCATTGCATTCGCTGCGTTTTTCGTTACCCTTGTGGCGTCAAGGGTCTGGAGGATTATTTGTTTATGCTGCCATCAGGCCTGCTCAAGCAGCGAGTCCCAAGTGGCTCCGTATCATCAACGCCAAATCATTCTTCGCAATTCACCATCACCACAGTCGGCTTTATGGAAACTATCGCAGCTAGAGTGGGTATCCAGAAGTTCTTCAATAAGAGAGGTTGGAAGGACTATAGTGCCCATCTCCCTTGCACTTTTATGTCTTGGGGGCTTTGCTGGGGTGACTTACATTCTACCAACCCTTTCTGCGTCTACAGGTAACGAAGTACTTCTTCTACCTAGGAAGTGCGGCTCTGTTAATTTTACGGAGATTGCATACAATGTCACAGAATTTTACGAACTGCTCCAGCCGCTTCTAGCGAATCAGATCACCAACGCCGCAAATTACGCACAGCAATGCTACTCCAATAGCACTGGAACCCTCGGCTGCACTGGGTTCACTAAGGATCGCATCCCAAGCATTGTCCAATTCAACGCAGAATGCCCATTCCACGAGACTGTGTGTCGTAGCAAGACGTCAAATCTATTCCTGGATACCGGATACATCAACTCTCATAATTTCTTCGGCCTGAATAGCCCCTTGGAAAACAGAGTCTTGTATAGGAAAACGTTACAATGCGCGCCTCTAGTGACCAAAGGCTATACAAGTACCTGGCGGTCTTCCACGGCAAACTATACTCGTTACCATCATGGGTCTTTCATTATCGTTGAAGCCTCTAACTCCTCACTTTCAAATGGTCTCTACATGATTGAGGACGTTGCAAGCCAATATAGGACCAGCTTTGATCTTCGCGGTACCCCATATCCTATACCTAATAGAAACTACCTAGTCGAGTATGTATTATTCAATGTATTATCACGATCCCTTAGAGACTGATCACCTTTACAAGCGCATTTGCAAGTATTATACAGAATGGATCAGCGTCTGTCGACGCCGAGTACGTCCCCTCACCTAAACTTCGCCGAGACGACGGGGACTCATTTATCATTTTCCTATCTGGAAATGGCGTTTATTTCCAGGAGCCGTCTACGGACGACTGGTACAAAGCGACGAAATTATTTGAGGGCAACACTTCTTTATCGATATCTCCTTCTGAGTTCGATTCATTTATATTTGACGAGCCCGCGTCCCCTCTCGGGTGTGTACAACAAACTCAGTTTTGCTACGAGGGTCTCCCAAAGGGGAAGCGGTGCGGGCCATTAGCCAGCTTCTATGACTCGATGTCAGCTGCACTGGAGATGAGCCCATCACAGACGGCTAGCGCACAGTTGAACTGGATTGCCACGCAGGTTGATAGTGGCTGGATAAGTAATATTATCAAAACTCTCGGAGCTCGTGCCTTGACTTCCCAACGAGATTTAGTATTGGGCTTACAGGGCCCAATAGCCAAGAACCAGTGGCAACTGGATGTGGTTTATTGGTGGGCTACAACTTTGGCTTTCGTACAGGGCAACTTCATTGATGGCGTTGTTGGACCATCCGATAGGCGGCTTGACAAGTATATTGTTCCGCCCGAAGACGCGCAGATCTGCTCTAATCAAGTACGTGGACTGGCTTCGTTCTCCCTCAGCTATAGAAGGCTAATAGATAGTCGATAGAAGATTCGAACGACTGCGTTTACGTCTTTTAACGTCTTTGGCCTTTACTTCCTATTCCTCAGCGGGGCATTGCTAATCGCATTCTCTTTTTCCATCGAGCCGATTATCTCATGTCTTCACGCTAAGCAAAGGTACAACCAGTATAAGTACCTTGAGTGGGTAACGGGCGAAAGTTTACAGCTGCACCGCCTTGCGCACGAAGGCGTTGGTTGGGGAACCTGGGCTCGCGCAATTGAAGATATACCAACGACTGAAAAAGGCCAGGCTCTTGGTTGCCTAGATCTCACGGAGCCACTCCATCCAAGATTATGTTCCCCTATATCTCATCTTAGCGATGATGTCGACATAGAACATTTTTCTGAATCCGGTTGCCAGACACCCTCCGTCCGAGGAACTATTCATAGCGCCGAACTAGACGGCAGCGGACAGACGAACATCGAAACACCCAGCTCGGTTCAACAAGAGCATAGTGAGTCTAACAATCCAAGGGTTACTCGAGACTAGAGAATTATATGATTGATGACAACTTGTCGCCGATGTGGCTAATTTATAGCCTACGGATGATTGCATCAGCGCGAATACTCTAGGGAAACTTTTAACACGCTGTCGAAAACTCGCGTTGATATTTATAAATGGCATATAGATTATAAGTAACTCTATTTGATAGGGGTTACTATTAGTGGAACTTGCGATATTAAGTACTGTTTTAACATCGATGAGAGTATTTATAGCGTTGTGAAAAAACCATGTAAACTTGTATAAATTAAATAAATATAAAAACGACACTAATACATCACTTGCGGAACATATTATTATATACGACCGCTAATAGTTGGCTTGGCTTCATGAAATGGATCCCGGAAATCGTTGTTGATTTCGGTATTCGGGGGTCGATTATTCGATACAATCGCCAGCTAAAACTTGTGCTGTGCTAGGTCTCATAAACATTCATGGCAGTGGAGGGAACTCCTTTAGGAGGGTGTATGATTCAATTCGCTATGTCGATTGTCTCGCATTTATAATTATACGCCTAGAATAGGTCAATATCATGCCGTGGCCTGTGGCCTGAACCTTAACAACCTACCTAGGTACCTAAAGTAGTCATGGAGGGCGGGCACTTCTAGGTCTCGATTTAGAACATAATACGTAATGCCGCGAGTTGCATCTAACACCACGTAAGACGATAGATCTGGTACGATATGATATTTATTCGGCACGGATTGATAGTTCGCTCCCTCTTTGACGTTTTAAGACCTAGCTAATCCCACCTATTATCTTATCCCGCAGGGCATTCCGACACTCCGGAAGCACGGACGATAGAACATATTAGTATAATAATAAGTAATGCCTTGGCCTTTAGCGAGAAATGATGAATGAAATAGAAACTCCACGGCAACGTGGCCCATCATCAGGAGGTGGATTGCCTACACAACGATGAACGCTACCTAGATTGTGTCACTTCAACCCTAAGAGCAAGATGAAACCCGAGCTCGAGTCCGATTTCGAGGAGCAGAATGGGATCCCCCACCCAGTAAAGCCTCCTACGGTCACGGAGACTACAGAGGGAGACTCGGAGACCGCCGTATCTGGTGGCATCGCGGACCCTGAACCCACCATCTCGGCCGCGCTATCAACACACAAACCGCTTAGCAATAGGAGAGAAAATGCCACCTTATTGCTTCTCACACTATCGCAACTAGTCCAAATCCTACCATTGGGCATTGGTATCAACGCTGGCCTTTATATTGGAGAAACTCTAGGAGCGAGCCGTGAAGCGTCGACCTGAGTTGTAGCATCTTACCCACTTACCTAGGGCGCATTTGTCCGAGACAAGCTGCTCGGCTTGAAGCATGAACCGCCCGATAGAGTGTAGTAAACACCACGGCACCACAATTCTGGCGTCGGCGGGCGAGTTGCAGAGTCTGGGGAGAGTTGTACGAGTTAGGGAGTCGGGGACTGTTCGGCCGTAACTCACCCACCCCAGACGAATCGTCGGATTCCTTTGGAAAACCACGCTACCCCAGACAAACAAGATTTGGCTTCATCTCATCGCGTCTGTTTCGCGGGGTCGACCCGCTCACCGGTTGAATCGAAAACGTGGGGTGGTGATTTAAGCACGGGATGAGTTTTCCTCGCGCCTCAAGGGACCCGTGGCCTGGGGCCACTAGATCAGCTAGCTGAGGGCAAACAAACTCTTATACGTTGGAGCGTTTGCGGGGCTGTTCCTGTCGATTGAATCTTGCTCACATTCATCTGTCGAGACTATTGGTCTTCATGGTCGCTATGACGTGATTTTGACTTTGATTCGTATGCCCCTGTCATTGGGCTGATGAACGTCTGGGGAAACCGGGTTTGCGGCCGCATTGGTCGTGTTTGCTCAAACTCGGTGATCGTATTGTCTGGGGGAGTTTGATCCCCTCTCTATGGTGGGTAAGGTTAAGGAGGCATGTTTGCTTATGTACTTGGTCGGTGGGATGGGATGTATTGAATCTCACTTCAAGGCGTTCGTGTTTTGCAAGTAGCACGTGTACGCTGCTATGTCTCTCGCAGGTGTTCTTTGCAATACGTCAGGTGTTGAAGGTTTATGCCTGTGTGGTTTGTCGTCGCATGCTTAACTAGGTACATCCCAGAGCAGCGTTACGGACGTAATATCGAGACACCAATAAGAACCCAGCAGCAATTTTAGTATTGACTTCATTTAATGACGTCGCAATGTGGCTTTAATTAGTTTGATGAGTACCTCGATTAGTCTCAAGGGTTAATAAGGGAATATACCCTAGGGCCAATGACGTAAAAACGGATAGGTCGAAAGGCGCCCATGTTCTGCTTGTTCGAATCTATCATGGGGAGTAGCCTAGGAAACCACTCTGGTCATCACTCAGTAGCATAGGCCGGTGGCCTTACAGATAGGTCAGTTATCGTATCACTCACGGAAAGAATCAGGGTCGGGATCACAACTATTGGCATGGACCGGTAGATAGATGCGCTATCGGCGTCTTGTCGTAGTGATTAGAATTAAACATGCGTAGCATGTGTCTATGCTTCCATGTCTATGTCTATGAATCCCATTCCGGTCCTGCCTAGTCCAGGCCGGTATTGTCTAACCGCGTCTATACGACTCTTGATCTAATGTCTTTCTGGTTTATCCCAAGATCTTCCGATCTGCCAGTCTATGTTTTCCCATCCATATAACGCCTGCGCTCCAAAAACAGTGAAACAAATCCCACAAAGGAAAAAAGGTAGGTTCATCGGTCGATCGATTGTGTCGTGTCATCCGATTCCCTATTCGAGTCTAATTCTATTCTTCGGCGGCGTCCGAGAACCATGGATGGTCTAGTGCCTCCTCGGCGGTGATCCTCTTCCGCGGATCGAAATTGGTCATCTTGCCGATGAGATCCTTGAAATCGGCATCGAGGAGGTCGCTCTTCCAGAGAGCGAAGGGGCGCCGTGGGTTTGACTCGTCGAATGAATCTGCCATCCGTCGGAAGTTGGACGCCCAAGGGTGGCGGCGGCCGAGATACTTTAGGAACCCATCGAAGTCGTCCCAGTTGGCGAAGTATGACATCTGGCGCGTCAGGATATCAGTCGTCGGGTCGATCTTTCGGTCGCCGTCAGTTAGGAATATGACGCTGCGTAGGCGGAGGAATATGAACTGTATCACGAGTTAGTTTAGATTGGCCTGTAGTAGTGATGCCCGATGGGGGAACGTACGACTATAGCCAGCGAGAAAATGTCCGATGGCTTGCCTACTGCCCCCTGGACGTGCGCCTCGGGACTCCGCCATAGCTGGTTGCCAACCTGGAGGCCGCTGAGGGCCTGTCCGGGCGGGATATGGGTAGAGTCCTCCAAGTCCGACAGTTGAACTCGATCCACGACGATGCCCTCGGGTGTCTCCCGGTAATCAATCATGATATTATTTGCTTTGACGTCTTTAGGCTGATGTTAGCCACATATCCCTAGGGGCAAACGCTGGAGAGCTTACCGAGATGAGCGATGTTCTGAGCATGCAAGGTAGCCAGACCTCGCAAGGTGTCCCGGAGAATCCGCTTCTGGGTTGCCAAAGAAATGTCTTTGAAAGCGAAGTTGAGGAGGTGGTCTGTCAAGTATTCATTGACGAACATATTCTGCTCAGGGACAGTGTCCCTCAACGCCCTCAGATACGGGGATTGGTTGAACCTCAACTGCAGGGGCAACGAGTAGTTGTAATCCTTCTCAAAGAGACTCTTTAAGACAAACATCTTCTCATCCGCCCTGATGTATCCAGTTAGTCGCGACATCGACCATGAGAGCGATAAAGGTGGCGACTCACCTGGCCAGATAAACCTGGCGGTTCTGTCTGTCCTGCAGCACATTTTGTATCGTGTATTCCTTTCCGGAGTAGCCCCTCAGTATAACACCCGGTTCAATTAATTCTGCAGGTAGCACGGACGTGCGCTCGATAGTGCTGGCATGACGGACACCACTGCTGATTACGCCGTTGAGTGCCTGTCTCGATTGCGACAGGCCGGTTCTGGTGATTGTGGTCAAGGGCTGAAGCGCGGTCAATGGCGAAAGCGCCGCGCCGCGCATATTATATGCTTCTTGGGGTGTATGGAAGAGCTGGGGTTTGCACCAAGATTATGATAATAATACTTGATGGGAATGAGAACGAGTGTCAAATGAACCGATGTCTAAAAGCCCAGAGGATTTACCAATGAAAAATCTACGTCTATATCTAAAGCATGAGTAAGAAAAGGGGGGCTCAAGAGGGTTTACATATGAGGACCAGTTTGTATGTCTATTGATACTGATTCCTAGCCCCCTCGTAGTTCTTGTGTGACGGAGGGTTGCTGGTGGTTTTTATTTCAACCGGGATTGTGTAGGCGCTGTGTAAGGGACCGAGTATCGGACCCTTAATGCTGGACAGAGCTGATACAGGGCTGACCAGGGGCTGACAGGTCACACGTCGCTGAAGAGTCTGCTCTCAAAGCAAACGGGCAGAGAACGGGCTTGACAAATTTAGGGGTTTGCTCACTAAAGCCCGCCGTCGCTCATCAGCGCCCACATTTGATCTCATCCGCCAAGACCACCCAAGACCAGGGGTGTCCCACCACGTTCCCACAACGGTGGCTACTCAGTAACTAATGTGGCCACGCGGCTGCGAGATTGCTTCTCTGCACGGCACACTACATACCCAAGAGGTGCCTAGTGTGACTGATAGGCTTGGCCTGCATGGACATTTTTGGATCCAGTGGGCGCCAGTGGGGGGCATAGTGTAGCATTGTGAAAATCCCGAAGCAGAGCTTGCAGAGCTCGACGGCGCGATGGAGATACTGAGGGCCGAGGCCCATTAATGCCATTTTTAAGGTCTTGCTAAGTTGCTAGTGCTGCGCGACCAAGGCGATCAAAACACGGCGCACACCGCAGAACACACCGCATTGCTTTGCTGTCTTTGCTCCTGGCAGACTCCGGGCGTGTTGCCCTGATCAGACCCTGATGTGATGCTGCTATATGCATGAGTCAGGATGCGCAAGTCTTGTATCCAGTTCTGCATATCTCTGGGTCGAGATAAGCTTTTGCTTACTGAAAATAGATAGCCTGTCCTGGACGCATAGATAAACCATCCAATTTGAAGTCACAGCTGGTCGGAAGGGGCTGGCTGGACCGGCGTGTGCGATCAAGTACATACGAAGTAGTAGGTAGGGCAGCTGTAAGAAAAAAAAAATTAATAGAAGGCAATAAAAGGCTGGCTGTGCCACCAAGCGACGCTACGTATCGTTAGCCAGTATCCATCCATCCCACTTCCAATCTTGTTACCTATGAGACTACACGAGAAATAGGTGGCAATTGAAAATTAAAAAATAGTAGCGACTATCCCGCGCCGAGGAAGACCAAGCGAGACGATGCCGAAACAACTCCACCCCCAAAACCTCGCCAAAATTCCTTACAGGGTCTAAAGTGGCACTGAAGCCGCGAGCTGGCGAGCCGCGAACAATAGCGTACATATGCTGTAGGTAGCGTGGTGCCGCATGAGTCGCCTCTCTGGGTACCTGATCTACATACTCCTAGATAGCGCATAAGCCTGTAGTTATTGGACGTACCGGAGTTCTATTCGGTCTAGGCCGTATCTATCTAATCTTATCCTCAACGTCCACAATTCTCTGCGACCGGTGCTGACTGATGGAGCGACTCAGCGAGTAGGGGAGCGCGGATAACCCACGAGTAAGGCCATTTAGTCTCCAACATGGAAGTGATCTGAGTAGTTGCGTTCACAACAAGCCAGCTAGCTATCCGCCAACGAAGACAGCGACTACGATAAATCAGATCACGATAGACCGGATAAGAGAAGAACCGATCTCCCAACGCCAGCTTTCATCCTCACCGCCTATTACTAAATATGCAAATAAGTAATAGTAATAAGTGTAAAGGAAGCACTATGGTGGATCTCCGTCGGAGTTAACACAAGAAGAAAAACCCCCATTCTACGCCCGCGTAATACCTAAGCATTGTTACCTACCTTCCTACCTACATACACTAACCTACACGACTCCGTCCTCCGCGTTCACGATACCTGGCAGGTGGGTAGAAGGAGGCGGGCCAACTCCACATAGGGGTGTCGGGACACCGTCCGGGTGGATAGATCACGAAATTAGCTGGCGGAATTGTGCTAAGCTTGTCCGGGAGCGCGGTACCTACCTTAGAAATCGTCTGAGGGTTGCGCACCGACTAAACTAGTCGCCTGCCTGCTTGCAGCTAGGTCGAGGGACCTGCTACGCATTGGCGAGCTGTCACGTTATGTCCTCAAACCCGACGTTTCGGGAAAGTCGATGGGAAAACATCGTGGGGAGGACAGGCCTCGTGGCCTACAGATATTACTACAACGCTAAAAGACCTTTGCGGCGAGCACAAGCGTTTATGCGACGGCGGCGTGGGGTTGGGACCCATACATACATACATACAGAATATACGAGGGAACAAACAAGACGAGACAAGACACGAGAGAGAGGAAGGCTAGGTGAGGTAGACAGACCGCTGACGAGGCGCGCAGCAGGTAAGCTCATCAGGAGGAACGTCAGCCTCTTCGGGATCGGTAAAAGCTTATTGCTTGATGCCTGTACGCCACACACAGCACCTGCAGAACTCTGTGCGACGGGAATCCTGGTGCAGCTCCGACCTCTAGAAGAGATGAATAGTGACACGGGGGCTTCGGACGAGGGAGCAAACTAACTGTCGTTTCACCCCTAGTCACGTTGAGATTCCGGGGGAGGGTCTCTATGCCCGCTCTTACTTAGTTCTCATGAGTCAAGTGTCTGGGACCGAGGTTTGTAGGCAATCTGCTTTTCCCCCACGACATGCATCCTACGTGTGCGGTAGATATTAGATTTAATTTCTGCTCGATTTCTGATAACTACCTTACCATCGGACCTCGGCATGCTTATGCACATTCATCATTGTACAGGGCACCTCACTTAGGTACTACGAATTTATTCTTTTGATTGTCTGTCTATACGAAGGTAAGATATGAGTAGAGTATGCGATGAGTGCCTCCAAACGTACAGCTGACCTTAGCCCTCACCCGTTGCCCCCGATATAGGCACCGAATCTACAGTACAGTTGTTTCAATTACCTCATGCGTCCTGTTTGCACTGAGGCATATTTCTATGTCAATGTAAGTCGTGGGATCTAGTATCTGTAAACCGAGTCCACGAAGACCGACGCCGAGATAGCTGAGGCATTTTAATCACGTCATACGGCAGGTGAGTGTTCCCGTAGTCTCACGTGCACCGGCATGCCATCCTTCGGGTGCACAATTCCATTCCCAGCCCAGTATAGACGCTCTCCGTCCATTTTCAGGACCGGAGCATCCTTCAAACCCCTGCAGAGGCGCGATGAATATTAGCATTTGATTAAGCATCTCGTCTCTCTCCAAGTGAAGTGTGAGGAGAGAATAATCATAACTCACTTTTGCTTGTCCCAATCGTCCCACGCCTCCTCGAGATCAAACCGTCTCGCGACGAGAACAGAGATGATCCGCAGCTCGATCAGCGCGAGCTCCATCCCGATGCAGTTCCTAGGGCCTAAGGAGAACGGCGCCCACGCGCTGTTATTGACCGGATGCAGTGGGTCGCCTTCG
Organism: Nemania abortiva; assembly: GCA_022578505.1. Lineage (NCBI taxonomy): Eukaryota > Fungi > Ascomycota > Sordariomycetes > Xylariales > Xylariaceae > Nemania > Nemania abortiva. The sequence goes on from MU392567.1 coordinate 80,919, forward strand.
GGCACCGCCCATCGTTCGGGGAGGAACTCGTTGGGCCGCGGCCAGTAGTCCGGATTCCGCGCGACTCCTGGGGCCGACAGCCACACGCCCCAGCCTTCTATGGGGTAACGCATCGACGAGCCCGGGGCAGTCAGGTAGAATCCTGGGGGTGGATCGCGCATAGTAGCCGCTAGCGGGTTAAGCCGCAACGTTTCCTTGATGACGCCGAGGGTGTACGGAAGCGCGTACAAGAGGTGAGGTGACTGTTTGAGAGCGTCCACAGCCCGGCTTGGGTCCGGCCCTAGCACGGCATCATGTTCCGCGCGGAGCTTCGCTAGGCAGTCCGGGTTATCCTGTAGCTGCTTCATCATGAGGCAGATCGTTGCAGCCGTCGTGTCATGCCCTGCAAACAGGAATACTTTCAGGTTAGAGATCAGTCTATCGACGAACTCTGCGTTGGGCTTCGCTTTCGAGGCGTTTGGGTCGTCTTTATCGATATACTTGATGGCTAGGTCTACGATCGTCTTGACTTGAGAATCATTGGAGCCCGTCTGAAGTTTGCTTTGTATCTGCGGCATCAGAGCGTCCCTTAATATTCTGTTATTACGCCGTATGGCTACGTTGTACCAAGGCATGCGACCGATAGGCAGGGCCCGAGCCGAGTTAGCGGCTTTACTCATCAATCGGATCTGGTCCAGGAGAGCGAGTTTAAGTGGGCTAGACTCCGTTCGTGATTGTTCGTTGAGGCGCAAATCAAGGGCCGCTCTGCAGATGATGTCAAATGTCAGATTAGTAGTCTTTTCTTCGAGCTGAAAGACAGGTCCCCATTTCCCTCCGCTGCCAGCTAAGCCCTCGAGCTGCGCGACAAATATGGAGACTTCCTCGATGAGCTCCGGTAGCATTGCCAGCAGGTTCCTCTGGCTGAAGCCAGGGTTGAACCTAGATCGCCATGTCTTCCATTCGGCTCCCTCGTTGGACACAATGTCGAGCCCAGACGTAAGTGGTAGGAGGAAGTTTGTGGCAATATCCAACTTTGGCAGACTCGGCGTCTGTACAAATTGCGACGCGGCGACAGGGTCGAAGACTATCGCATATCCGGAATTGATGGGCCAGATGTCCAGATACACAACTGGCGGCGGGAAGTCGAGATCCGGGAAATACCTCCTACAGTTCTTGATAAGCCATACGTGAAATGAGTAGATGTTGGCGTCCACAGGGTTGTCGGCTCTCCAGTCCCCGAGAATAGGTAAGTGGCCAAACAGCCACGAATGAGGCAAGACGGGCTATGATAATGGTTAATCTCGCCAACTCTTTTCACGTGCCTGCATACGTTCACTCACAATCCCTTGCGCCTTTAAGGCCCTTATCCTTGAGCGCTGTACATAAGCTCGATACAGGAAACGGCCTAGTAGGAGCACGGTAGCAACACCGACAGCGCGTATCAATAGCGAACTCCCAACGCTAGAGCCCATCTTGTGCAATAAATCGGCGCATTGAGGTCTTGAGAGAAGTTGAGCAATGGCCTTTGTGAACCGAGTGTTGTTAGTAGATAAGTGGCTGGCAAGCATTCCGGCTCTCCGAGCCCACCCTCCCCACCCACATCCCTTTCAGCAGACCAGGTCAAATGTAATTGTCATCAATCGGGTCGGAACTTGAGCGTGCCGCTAGGGTGTTACCTATCATAAAGTATTCCACGTCATAAGCTCCATGTAGGACAGTGGTTGAGACATTTGATAAATGGCGAAAAGAGAGCATTTCTCGCGGTAATAACTATTCTATCATAAAGAACTAATCCCGACACGCGAAATTAAAAAGCTGGCCGTTAAATCTTCCGGCTCCGAGCACACCGTCCCGTCCTTATCAGTGATTCTCTATCTATCGCTTCATCATGGGGGGATTGCCAGGAAGCGTAGGGAGCCCTGCGAAAGAGAGAGAATAAGTGATCAGCGATGACGAACACGAGTACACGACTAAAGAGGAACCAGAGATTGATCAAGGTCTCGAGTACTTACAGTCATCGATGTCCTCCTTATAAGATTGCGCGACCTTGCACTTGTTCTGGTCCGCCACGGGCTGCGTCGTGAGCGTCGGGCAATTGACATAGCACGGCGTGTCCATCGTTCGCTGCAACGCGTCGCCTTTCCATCCGAAGAGGTAGTCACCATGCGAACCGTAGCCGGTCCTAATGAAGCAATCAAGCATCGTCAGCAAAGGCATCCTAGAAGTCGCCTATTTGGCAAGCTGCCGTTTTTGATACTTACTGGTCACCGAAACTCCAGACAAATGGCTGTGATCCGTCCTCGGGCCAGTCCTCTGGGTTGTTGAACTGGCGCGTGTCCCAGACCGTCTCGTACATCAGCTGCGGCACAGGGACGGGGTGTGATTCCGGGCATGGGCCGCGCGAGTCGAAGGTGCCGCTGGCTGGGTAGGCCATGTGGTCCATGTGGTTTGCCGTGTCGAGGTTCTTGCCGTCCCAGCATCTAACTCTCCGTTAGTTATCTGACTACTTTGCCGTCTATCTCCGAAAGGCACTTACGTTGGGAACCGGACATTCGCCATACTGCAACGCTTAGAGTCAGTTATCGCCATTTAAGTGGGAGCAGTGAGTAGCTCAAAAATGTGGGAAGCTTTCAGGAGGTCGTTCTGTCCCAGGAAGAAGTTCTCATAGTATGTAACGGGCAAAAACCAGAAGAGAACGACTTTGAGTAGGTATCACTTACATGCCAGCAGGGCAAGGCTTAGCAGGCAAGTTCTTAGTTTCGGGGAATCTCGTGCCAGGATCTTGCAAACAGGTGTAGGTAACCTGTCTGAACCGGTTGGCATCGGCGGCAGTATGCGTCAGCGGGTCGCCGATGATCATTCGGAAGCCGGGCGCAAAGGCCGTGACCTTCGAGGTCTGCTGGTAGTCGGCTAGGCCGTTCTGCATGTAGTAGACGGTCATGCCGCCCTCAGCGCCCTCGAAGCCAACGTTGGGGACGATTGGCACACGCTTGTATGTGCCGTTTCGGGCTCGGAAGAAGAGCACCGCCGTCCAGTAGTTCGATGAGTCCTCTACGAACGCGCACGACGTGCAGTCTGACTCCCCGGGCATGTCCTTTTTCGGGTCCATCGTCACATTGAAGGAGTTCTGCCAGGTGTAAGCGTACTGGGTTCATTGAGGGGCGGTGTCAGACCTACGCCGCCGATGATTTGGTGGAGGTGAGGGCTGGGCATAAGACCCGGGTTGACCACTGGAGACGCAGTCAGCGATTACTCCCAACTTCTTTCAAGGCCCGTCAAGGACGTCAAAGCAACATGATACCGCGGGACATCGTAGGGCACGATGAACGACATGAAAGATAAACATCAGGTGCTACTCACAGGGGTCAACTCGGTCGATGGTGAGCTGAGTGCATGAGAATCGAAGGAGGGCAGTTGTCCGCGCCGCCAAGGCGAGCGCAGTCATCGATTTCCAATACATCTTGATGTCGACGATCTCAGCCCTATATTTTAACTTTGTTCCGTCAAAAGACAACTGCGACGACTATGTTCACGACACGTAGTCTAAAAAGAAAGACCAGACAAGATAAATCGCGGCGGATTGAGGGATATTATGCTTCCCAACGCCTTTATTATTAAGACCGTTCTTATTCTCCGATATAACGGGCAATCTCGGTCTCTGGGTAATGAACCAAGGCATCGTATCTATGTATCGTGGCAATGTTCGAGGTCCCGACCGTCGCTCATTCGCTGCCTCGACCGAACCACAGCCAAGCGACCCAACCCAGACCTCTCATCTTCCTCCCATATCACCGGTCTAGTCGCTTGAGAAGTGCCGGCTAGATTAACCCGTATCTAACTAATTTATTTAGTAGAAGGGAGTTCTTAGAACAGTGAGGGTTAAAGAGGTTATATACCAGGATGCATCAAATGAGCCGTACCAATAAGATTCGTCCTTGGGCAGTTCGTTACGGCTACAAATAGGCTCGGCAATACCCCCGCCACAAACAGCGCTTGGCTTGAAGTATAATACCGTATAATGAGATAATAAAAGTGAGTAAGCAGATTTGAAAATACCGGGTCTTCATGTGGTATTATCGTGTGTCGAAATGGAGACCATGTCTCTTTGTTGGCTGATACCTCACATCCACGGCAACATTCTTATCAGCTTGCGCCTTTGCCTAGTCAATCTCTACGTCGCACTGCGGCAGGTCACGTCTGCAGCAGCATGTGAAAAACCAGGAGTATAATGGCTGTTACCCGATTGGCGAGGCACCCTCATGCAACCCAGACAGAAGCACGGTAGGCTTTGATGCGTCTTGCATTAGACGATAATAATCTTTAAACGAAAGGACTATCTAGGCGTGTAAAGGACACTAGAAGCCTCGAATACGGTCTCTGCACGTAAGACTGGTAAACTGATATTTAGACGTATTTCGCAACACTCGCGACTCCGGAAAATGCTAAAACTATCAGCAATGAGAACACCCTTAAGTTTATTCTTGCCCCTTAAACTTAGAATATTGAGTCTAACCTCTATTACTCTATTAAACCCCACCCGCAGGCCCTTGTGAACTGCGTCATAGTTCGGCCTCCCTAAAGGCTACACTGAACCTACTACTCTGAGAAAACCCCCTCTAAGATATCCTTAGCCTTGAACATAACGGCAGCCTAAGCAGCCTCTTCCGAAATTTTTATTAACTGGCTCTCCGGTAAATTATGCTGAATTTCGAGAAACCTTGGAAGCGCTGAACAGGCAGAAGGCCAAGAATCGGTGCTGATGGTGAGTCCTCGCTGCCAGGGATCCCTCAAATGGCGCCTAGACAGCATTAAGTGGCGTGAATAGGGTGTTGATCTTTTGCTTTTTTTTTTTTTTTTCGCAATACCTTGGTGTATAGGGTTCGGCGAAATCCACTATGTGTTTCGCGCTCCGTGGCAATTCGAGTTAGCCTCTCGCCGACCACGCATCGTGTTGCAAGCTGCCTTCATGGCCGTCGGCGATGCCCTCGGTCGAGCATTTGACTATGACCTAATCGACCCAGCGTGGCCACCACTCAGGTGAGCTGCTCCTTTAGCCGCCCCTTATCGAAAGTCACATCGTACATGTCTTGGATAAGGCCCCTTTTTCCTTAGCATCGTATAAGATATTATTTCCCGCCTGGGTATCGGTCTCGAGGGAGTTCTCTTCGGGAAAGTCTCTCCGGAGGGTGTCGTGAGGACGTCATCCGGTTAAGGCGTCGTAGAGAGATTGTCGTGGGGAAAGCGTCGCTGGGGTAGCGATCGTAAAACTGAGTCGGACATAGTCGGAGACTGCGTCTCCCAGATAGGTAGCTTTCTCAATCAACGATTCCACTACTCATCCAGTCCCAGGAGGAGGGTAAACGCATCTACGGCAACTAGGGCACGTGTTGCTCTGCCTCAACCATTCCGCGATACACTCCTCATGAAACCAATGCCCGCAAGCAAGCACCGAGACCTTTGTTCCAACCCGAACCTCCTCTATACATATAGGACAGTCCTCCTTTGCGTCCAGCGTCTTCTTTTCCAGTGAAGAGATAAACGACGCTGGGACGGGATTGAATACCGCGTGATAGTGGGGCGGGGGGCGAGGCAGGACGGGAGTATACACATTGCCATCATGATACTCGTCCTCTGACTCCGAGAAAGAGCCAAATACATAGCGTCGGTTCCTGCGCTCTGCACGTCCGGGGTGCCTGCTAGGAGGGGCTGGTGGAGGAGGACTAACATGATCCGCAAACAGGCGATCCTCCTCGGCCTGCTGAGCAGGGGTCAGACGGAATTCTCTTGGAGGCCATTCCGGAGAAGAGGGGCGTGGTGGATCAGGCCGTGCTCCGGGCTGAGGTGGATGAGGCTGGGATGGACTAGACAGAAACGGAGGAGGCTGAGGTGGAGGAGGCAGAGACCGAGAAGACTGAGGCTGAAGCTGCAGAGGCTGAAGCTGCTGAGATAGCTCAGATACTAGATATGATAGGTATGGTGAAGGCGGCGGGGGCGGCATGGGCGGCATGGACGGTAGGGGCGGCATATTTGGTAGATATGGTAGAGTTTGCCATGGCGGATACTGATGCCGAGTAGAGGCATTCGACGACCGTCTGCGGGGTTGAGGGATAGCAGTTCGTGGTTGAGCCGGGTGCCGATGGTGAGGAGTTCGATGACGAGAACCATCCGCTATCAGAACGGGAGTAGAAGCTGGCACCTCAGACGATATGCCATTGGAGCTGGGGGTACTCCGGGCGTCTACCTTATGAGTAGGCATGCTTGGACGTCTAGGGCCGGCCTTTACGTTAATTGGACCGGTCGAAATTATGAAGAGAAGGAGAAATTTTAGGGATGGAGAGTCCTTAGTTGATATTTTATACTTGGGGGATGCCCTTGTTTATATACCTAATATATGTAAAGTTTCCATTGAAGGGATAATGCTAACTTAATTTCAATAGGTGTCCCAAAGGGGGCCTCATGGACAATAGAAGTCTATAGTAAAACAATAGGGTAAAGGCCTCCATTGACTCTGAGTCTCACTGTGAATGCAGCCCATGAAGGTATGGCCTATCGATCTCTCGATCCCTCGAAACCCAGCGCATACAGAGCATACCAGACTAGACTCGCGTCGCGCTGTGGTAACCTTTTTACCACCTCTAGTCTCTAGCCCGCACATTTCTCACTCACCCACACAATGTGCGCCGACGCTTCAACCCCGACTACCTAATCACCGAGCCCGCCGTCGTCAACAACGGCCGGAAGGATGCCCAGACCGATCTATGCCGGCACACCCCCGGCGCACCCGGCCGCCGCCGAGGGACGACGTTGATTGCGGCCTGGCGATCTGGGGGAACGACCCCGAAGCTTTAGGAGATAGAGCTGTTGGATATGCCCATCCGTAGCGGCTGAAAATCTCTACGGCGCATAAGATGTGCAGACGTCTGTGGGCCGGACAAGATGAACGGTCTTGCAAAGTCAACCACGAGGACCTAAAAACTCAGGAATAGCCACTAGGAAGCGAGAGACCATTAACTTTATAGGATTGAACTTTACACGCGAGAAATATCCCCCCTGGAATGCAGCCTTGGAACGTTAGTAGAATGGTGACGACAGTCTCTGTGCCTTAGGTTAGCATAAAGCCACATCTACTTAACACTAACATCCCTTCTTATGCGTAAATACCGACGCCAAGACAGCCACAACCCGGCCTTGAAGCCATAAGCAATTTAGTCCGAAACTGGGGAAAACCCGAATAAACAAAAGCCCACTGCGCATCGCCGAAGAAGGAAGGCCGGTATCGTGAAGATCCCCCGCGGGCCTGCGTCGCGGGTGGCTTCACGGCCCGCCTATAGCACGCCGGGTTATAGCGCAGAAGAAGAGAGGTATAACTAGGTACTTACTACCTAAACGACTTGAAACAGCGCGATAAAACAGTAAACAATTACTATACTCACCTCTGTAAGGTAGTACGAAGTATAAGCCGAGGACGACAACAGCACATGCGACCTTGAAGCCTAACATAGAGATGCAGAAGCAAGCAGGATCGACAAGCGTAAATCCCATGCCTAAAGTTAGCGATAGATCGATAGATAGGCAGCAAGGCTAAATATACGTCAGCTCAGCCTCAAGTCACCAGCACTCCATCCTCCACCTCCAAGCCAAGCTCGGCATCCGCCATCGATTGTCTGTCTATTTGAGACACACCGGCCTATAGAAACGCGTGGACAGAACAGCCAAGTGAAACCTCTCACCCAGGTGTCTTGTCTGCCTTCGTCCTCCCCGCCTCTTCCCAAGCTTGGCATCTTACTACCATCATAGCTTCGCCGCAATCCTGATCAAGCCTTCAGCCTACAAGTATACGTTATCAATCAGGTGTATCACATACGGCCCCCAAAGATGCCACAAAACAGTAAGCACCAGAAGAGGCGTCGAGATCCCATGATGGGAAGTGTCAAGTCGATTATCAACTAGGAGGCAGTCATTCCATAGTGCTAGTCTTACCTAAATAATGCAAGACATCATGCCCGTGCGCATATCGGAATAGAACCGTGATATGGAATAGAATTTTGTACATTTTGCTATTGCCGTGCTCCTATAGAGGCGCTTTATGCACTAACACTAACTTTCTATCATCTAGCGTTTTCCCCAGGTTGATTTCACTCCCCTTTCCTGTTTTGTGAATGAGTAACAAATGGGCGTGTATAAAAACTCCCCTATCCTTCATCTCCATGCAATCGTCACTGTAATAGCCCAACCTCTTGTATTGTCATCTGATCTGGATCAGAGGACGAATAATGCATCAGGCCGTAAACGGACACCGTACCATGCTGCTTTCCCCCAATGCGATTACCCCTGAATCAGGTCGTTATGTACTCCAAACCAGAAAAACGCCCGCTTCGTAAAGTCCAAGTAATGGTATCAACAAGAATCGGGTGGCCGATATCTTTACTTTTTAGTGTCGAACAACGGGTATCTGTTTGTACAAGTTCCTCATCTTGACGCGGCGATCTCGCCCGTATGGGGCTGTTGGAATCGAGGAAAAGGATGAGAAAGGGAGTCGGTTTCTAAGCCAAGCTCCATGAAGGCGGGACAAATCCCATATGTAATTTTCCTTGCTTGCATTATAACGCGCTTTCAATTCGGTAGGAGCGCAGGTTTCTCATCGCGCGGCACCTTAATATAATTGACAATCTTTTGAGTTAGATTAGCGCACCAGGGGTCCACGTAACCTGTCCACAGCATGGCGGCACCATAGTTGAGAGGAATCCAGAATGGTAGAGCGATTAATAACCTCATCGCGCCAGGGAACACGAGCTTGCCGTGTAGGACCTCGCCATTCTCGTTGGTGATATCAGGCGGAACGTAGATTCCGTAAACCATCCAGCAGAGAACACTGCGAAGGAGGGGGCCATGAAGCAGATAAACTGCAAATGACTGTTTTCCAAGCCACAGGAGGTACTTGGATGACAAGAAATCCCGTAGAGCCGGCATGAAATGCAAACCCAATGTTATCAGCTGCAATCCGATACCTGAACCAAATCGCGGGATTTCGCCGCCCTTTGGAACAATGTGAACCAAGACCCTGTACTGCCAGCGAGACCAGGTGGCCCATTCAGGATGTCCTTCGGGGTACGAGGCAACGTAAAGACCGAGAGTTAGAAAGACGATAGCCAGGACGCGTGATATTCTCGGCCGCCTAACGAGGAAGTCGTTTGCTTCGGGAGCATTCTGTACATCGCACAGGAAGACACCCCAGAAGAATTGCATACCAAAGGCAGCTGAAAACAGTTAGCAAGGGCCGCACACAACTAGGATTGGTCCTAATCAGGAGCTCAGGGCGTATATAACCTACAATCACCTCCGATGTAGAAGTAGAGGTAGATGATTAAACTGGCGATCATTCGATACCGTGGTTGCAGATAGGCTGTTGCGACAATGAAAGTATAGACCTGCATACTTCCCTTTAACAAGGGCAGGAGAGTCCATTGATTCCCGTCATACGCATTCGCACCGTGGGTCCAGGTATTGATGATGTTGAAGATCAGGTGGTTAATAGAGGCGAATATGTTGCCCATCCGATCGGGTGCGGTCTTACCACACCACCAACAATCGCTGGACTTCCCTACAAGAAACATTCCCAGTTGCGCCATGACCCAGATAATAACAGTTGCCAGGGAGCAGGGGATGATCAATCGAGGAACACGGCTTAGCGCCGACTTGGCGACGGCGTTAAAGGCGGCATCTTGATTGCTTTGGCGGTAGAGCTTGATTGGCTTGAGGGCGCATACGTAGCCGGTAACGAAAGAGAAAATGGTCACACCGATACGACCTTGAACGAGGATTCGAAGAAAGGGCAGCTGAAGTATACGGGGAGCTGCGTCGGCCGACGAAGCGGGAAAGAAGAGATCGCCATCGAATGCTCGCGCGATGTGAGTTAAGACGACTAGTGATGAGGCGAGACCTCTCAGGCCCTGTAGATCAAGACGAATTAGCTATTGATCGCGTCGCGTGAGCAATTGATGCGGCTGAGAATCCGACTGGCGCTGGCAGTTCCTGCAGATACAACCTCCCCGACCCCAATACCAAGACCAAACAACATCATGTGCACGATATAGTCAAAGACCCGCCTAATCGAACACTGATTTTGGCTTGACTTGTACGTATTAAACTTTCGCAGTCTCTGAGGGTGTCGCGGTACGGCTGCATGGTCGAACTCTCGTAGCTGGAGCTAACCAGTGCCATACCTTGCCAGCGCCAGGGGATGCTGAGCGGATAGGGTGTTGGTGTTGTCTGTCGCCAAAGCCAATTCGGAACCCCTCAATGCCGGCGACACAATTGTCATTCCCTCCAGAAAGCGCTATTGGAAATGGCAAGTGAGACAACATCCACTTACATCGACCCATTTGACGTTCCCCTCTTTGCCAACGGGCATCTTGTCGTACTGTTCAGGAATGCTTCGTCCCGACGTTATATCATGCCTCGGAAAATATATGGGTGAATCAACCGGGATGCGCAGCGGGTCTTGTTGCTAGGATGATGCAGGCGGTGCCTGGGTTGTTCGACAGCAGCCAACGACGTGATTCGGGGTTCTGGCCGGCAACACAAAGATATTGCAGCGACAGCTTGTGACACTAGCACTAACTGCAAAGGTGTCGTGGTCGGGGCGCGGCGGTTGCACAAACAAGTACGAACGCAAGGCGCGGATTCGGCACGTATTTGCCGAGATCGAAGCTGGCTGGGTCTAGGGGCGTACGTATGCTCTCGTATTATAGGGATCGCGAGCGGCGGGTCTATTCTGATCGTAATATTGAGGGAACGACAAGCCAAGTAGGCAAAAATATAAGGTAAAAGGTATTGTAATTATGGACAAGAGCGCAGTGTCTTGTCTCGTATTCTCAAAAGAGGTAACAATTATAGATCCAAAACTTGCTTTTTTAGGGCGGCGATCAAATCAGAGCTGTGGTCACAAACCAAGCGGCCAGCGTGTATCTGTTGGGATAGACGACGAGCTCTGGGGGGAAGAATTGAAACAGATCTCGTGAGCGACAGGATATCCCAAAGGTAGGACAGACCTAGGCAGATAAACTAGGTAAAAGTTAGGTAGGCAGGCAGACGACACGAACGACGTGACGGACGATGGACGGGAGGAAAAGAGGAGTGAGTTAAAGATGGCTTGGAGGGGATCGAGGCGAAAAAAGAGGCCTAAGGACTGGATAAGAATAGTACAAGTATACTGCTAGGTACCGGAGGAGTATGTACCAATGCGTGCTAGCAATGCCGCCAATTGCCTACTTTTTCTGTACCTACCTATTATTACAGGTGATAATCACAAGGCATAACAGTGGAAAAAGGGGGGAGGCATACGTTGCTGGTGCAGTAGTGGTACGCCATTGGTACCTAAATAGGTAGCTAGAGGGGCTCTGAGCAGGGGTGCGGGCCAATCAATTTACATGGTCTCTGAATGCGCTCTGTACCAAGAACAGGAACCCTAGATCTGGCTCGGCTTCACCATGCCGGAAGAGGCTAAAACGGCACGCGAGAAAGGAGTATAGCACTGCTATATTTCTGTAATAGTCGACGAATAACGGTCTTGCAACATTCTCGAATCTTGAGGATCTGCGCTTGCAACTTTCTCTATTTGAGTCAAGGCCGTTCCGCATGGCGATTAGGTGGTATGTACTGCTACAGAACTTGTTGTGAGTACCTCGGCTATGTTGGACCGCAGCTACTCAGTTGACGCGCTCAGCAAGAACCCGCGAGACGGAATGTGACGTGGAAGTAGTGTACCCTATGTTAGTACTGTACGAATGTGATAGGTTAGGTACTTAGTATGTAGATAGGTAATCGCACGTACTTTACATAGCACTGGATTCGGGAAGACGCTGAGTGTCTATACCCCTGGCCCTAGTACGTAGGCAATTACCCACCGGGCACTAATATTCAAGAACCCAGGTTGCGGACTCTTCAAGACGCCGCCGTCTATTACCTAGTCAGTCATTCAGCCCTTATCTACCTAAGAAGTAGTGCATGCAGCCAGCCCGGCGCTAGAAAGATCCTACAGGTTTAATGGGCAACTACATTCCTACATAGGTTGGGTAATCTACGGCTGTCTACTATGTGTATATCGATTGTAACCTATCTACACTTACATCGGCAGTGCATCATATATGTAACGTTCTATAGGTAGGTTAGTAATGTATGTATGTACCTACATGTTTGTTCGAAACGCAGGGAAACACGACGTTCCGTGAACAAACTTATTTTATGTACGGAAAATCGTTTCCGGCTAGCACGGATACCACAACTGTACCAGGAGCAGCAGTCATTGTTTCGGTTATCACGGCCACCGACTCCTAGATGCCAAGCAACCTTGGGATTCACGGTCTCCTTGGCACCTTGGCTTGCAGTGCACTTGTTCCAGGAAAAGCAACCCCTATTTCCCCCGTCACTGATTTACATAGCAGAAAGCTTCGGTCGCAGAACTTAAAACCGACCATCTTCTAAGCATTTCATTATACACTGGGTACGCTCCGCCGTGCTAGGGAGTTAGTTAAGTTAGGTAATATGGTGCAATTCTAAACTAGTCACAAGGCTCGATTTCTCGACGTGGGGATGCCCGGAAATCTATTGAACCAACCGTTCCGTGGTAGCGGCGCTGCACTCGTCGTTTGTTTGCTACTGCTATCTGTGTATACTACTGGTAGTTGTTATCCAAAACGTATGATCATATCATTATCACGATGTTCTATGCCGTACTAGTGCCTTTGATAGCCGACCCGTCTCTAGAAACCCCAATTGGGACCGGCTTCGTCTAAATCAAACCCGAATAGTGTGTGAAGTTAGTTGGGTAGCTATAAGATCTATCTTATTAGGCGTATAAATAGGTACTACGTAGGACCGAAGTGTAGCGCCATCTTGCGCGCCAGCTAGCTACTAATCGCATAGGACTTTAGCATTGCGGGGATAATACCTGGACATGTCGATGCGAACATCTTTCTACATACCGGTCGTTGCAGAATGAACCCCTAGGTTCTCGGTAGGATTCGATTGTGATGGGGTCGAAACGGATCTCTAACACAATACACAGAGCCAATCATATAATCATTTCACTTCTTGGCATCATAATACCAACTTATACGAACCAAAAAATCGTATCAGACGAGAGATCATCAGCATCTTTACGATATCGACAGCGTATTGAAACGAGACACCTGAGAACACTCTTCGTCTCCTGCTTATCAACCCTGTAGAGACTTCACCGAGCTTCAAGATTGAAAAATAGAAGCGCATCGAGAACCCTTATCTCCACAGCTCTCCCCGCTAATATAAGGCTAGGATGCCGATATTCCGACCAGATCAGAAGAACCAAGATCTCCCGTGCCGTTGAAAGGTGCGCACGCATCCTTAATTAAGAAAGATGCGACTGTTTTTCGAGCAGATCACGATCATAAGCAATGTGGCAAGGTTGTCACGTACTTGACAGCACACCATCAGCGTCATTCTCGCTCGTATTAGCCACCGACGATCCTCACGTGTCATGCATATCCTCCAATCACAATCCGTTGAGATAGCCGGTAGATCGACATGGCATCCTATACAAGGTAGGAAGATAACTCGAAGTTATCTTATCTCGGTTTCGCGATGCGATCTACGACCAACATTTGGATAAAATCTCACGCACCTCGCACTAATTATCAGCACGAGATATTATCTGCGGGAACGCCAAGGCAAGGGATACAAGACGTAATTTGCCTCGTCATCGAATCAATCTTACCTCAGCCTCTGGCCGAAATACGCTGAGACGTTTTTTCTTTCTCTTTCTCCACCATTTTTGATAAATACTTCTTATGTAGGTCCAAGCGTTTTTGTGTCTGGTGGAAGATCTATGGAGGTATGCGCATTGCATAGGTAGGTCGCGCATTGTTACATTTCTAGCCGAAAGGGTCCCTAGGTAAGATTGTTTACCTGCCTACCCCGGACTTCTAGAGGAACTTTTTTTTCTATAATGCGCCAATCAGATCAGCTTGGGCCGCTTTCGGCGAACTATCCACTTGCACATATAATGGCTTGGCCCCCAACTTCAAGCGAACCGGGTTCCTGCGTCCTGGCGTTATTCAGCCCACGAGTGCGGAATGGTACGAGGCATGTAGATAATACGGAGTGATCGTGTTGACCTTCCCTCGGTCAGAAAAGCCATTACATCTGCAGTGATGATGAGGCTTATGCGGCTTGCTTATTATTTGCCAAAAGCAAGTCCGTCACCGTGATGTGGCGCGCTTTTATATACACTGTCATTAATAAGAGACGACAATGCTATAAGCTGATAGTTTTCCTAGATATACATAGACATCGACATGGCCGTAAAAATTAAGAGGCCGAGGTAGTTATGGACACCTTTAGTGTCATTCCTACGCCAGGACTATTCCAGCAAAACCCTCTGTGATATTTAAGGTTTTTAGCATACCAACCGCTCGGAGACCCCTTGCAGCTGCTTAGCGAGGTCGCTTACGTAGCTTAGCTCCTCCCTGGTAAATTACATACCGCGAGGAGGCCGCAACTAATTTGCACCGACATGGAGTGCGCGGCCTATGTAAGATTGACAGCTAAATGAACAGGCCTCGAACGATCACCCTAAGCCATCCTAAGAACACGTGTGGTCAAGATAATTATCACAAGGCGCTCGGGCACTATCGGAGTTACATCGTCTATTAGTTGGGCATACCCAGCTAAATTTTGCGCACCGGCCGGTAATACTCATATGTAACCCAGAGGGATTTATTCATACATATCGAGGGTGAGGCCGAAGATTCGGCATGAGTAAGTATCTATCTACTCAAACTATTACTCATCAAGATGTGCTACCGTCCATCCCTTACTTACATAATTATGGACTCTTGTCCGGCTTGGGCTTGCTGCTTAATTGAGCGCATATCAATATCGTACTACGAGTTAGATTGGGAGATATATTCGCTCGCGACTATATGGCCTTGAGCAAGGGAATAGCCATCTCACATGTTCAACTAACCAAGGTAATTCGTCTATAGTAGGATCCGTTAAACTTAATACCTTACCTCTAATATAAATGTCTTGGCTGTATTTCGGAGGGTGGGCCCTTGAGCCTCATCGGTGATTAACTCCATGCCCTCGTCCTCAGTTGAATTACCACGTGAATTAGAGGCGGGGAATCAGTGGTGGTGCTCTCATTAAAGCAGAAGTCGAGCCCAAATGATAAGTGTAGAATATTGTTGCGTGCCTTCAATATGAAAGCGCTCGTGCGAAATGATTCCAAGCACGACAAGGCCGAACATAAACCCTAAACTCATTACGTTAGCTTTCATCTCTACCCCTATGGTGAGCACTCTCTCATAACGGACAGATACCATACCAAGTAGAGTCCGAGCCATAGTTATAGGTAGATATGATAGCAATCGCTAGGGCCTCCGTCCCTAGGATCATTACAGACACCGGCGTCAACGAGTAACGGGCCAAGTGGCCCCGATTCAGTCACGCAATCATAATCTTTGATTAGCGGATAATGCCTATTCATTCTCGCGTCAACACGTACAGATCCAGAGTTATCGATGCCGTTCTACCCTATCAGCTTCCCGTACCCGTCATCTCCATCCCTTTCTGACCCTCTTATGCCGCGTCTTTCCCGCATGTGCTCTTCACCCCGTGCGTTCAAAGCCCCCCTTATCCCCGGGATCTAACCCCATAGCACGACACAGGGACGTTTGAGAAAGGATTCATGGGCGAGACCTTCCTAGTTCATTGCGTAGTAACTTAGTGTCGTCCGCGCGTTCGAGGGGCAATCGTGGACATCGCGCGGCGCAACAAGACCCTCATGAACACGACGGTAGAGCCCCGATATTTCACGCGCCTTGCCTCGCCCAACGCCATGTCTCGGAGAGCAATGCGAGTTTCGGGTCGTATTACGCGCCGATAGAGGTTCCCAGGCAATGAGAGCGGCGCATTTTGTGTGATGTCATGACTAACAGCAGCTGTAGTGTCTCATTTGTATTTACCTCTTCTGATTTGGCGGTTAGTTAGTCATTCACTATTCAGGTCTTTGATATCGCTTATCTGCTTGCTTAGACGTGGTTGCGTACACACGTTCCTCCTCGCATTATTTAGCCCTCACATGTCCGATGCTCCGTAGACGTAGATATCGAAGGGATGGCAAACTTTGCGATGCCATCATCAGTTTTCCGCTCGCCTAGGGAGAGACAGTGTCTTGCAGTGATGCTTGCGGCGTCAAACTAAGCTGAGATGTCTTAGGATAAGGAATGTGAGACTTCCGATCTCTATAACTGGAACGTGATCTTCTTTATCCCGCGTTATCCCGCGTTATACCGCAACCGCGCCAGAATACGCGCATGGTAAGGTCTCTGGATTGGGGCTCTTACGGATCTTGCCGTCGAAGCTATTGCACAGATCATCGGTGTGGCTGGAACGCATGTCATATACGCGACGCCCATCTTAGCTAGCATGCCACCCCAGACGCGCCCTAGAAAGCTATCACACAAGAGCACCTCGATAGTGTCCACGCACTTGTCGTCCAACAACCAATACATGGCGGGTTGCTAAAGCAGTTGGTTTAGGCCTTCTTGGTCTGCCGCCTCCTTGAATCCGTCATCATCTGATACGATAGTCACCTCTAGCCGGCGGCCGTCACCGGACGGAGAATAGCGACTACGTATCGTTAGGTCTTCAGAAGAGCGCGTCTCCTCGCTCTGTGCCGTGATGAGGCGTCCGTCAAGGCGTAGGCGACGTATAGCGATGGCTATATCCAAGCCTACGATTCACCATCTCGTGCGAAATCCCGCTGTCTCACTATCGCTCCGAAAGCCGTCGAAATCTAACCTATGCCAACGGTCGTGCGGGAGCGTCTCGCTCGGGAACGGAAGACAGTAGGGGACGTTGAGATGACGTTCGCATTATGTCTCGCGTCATTTCGTCTATATGCCGAGGTTTGCGCCTTGGACCACATGGAATTCTCTTGCTATATTGTTTTAGTGTGCCATCAACGTGAGCATGAGTAGATTGTTAAGTGTCTTTGACGCCAGGGTCTGTGCGTAGCAGAGTCCAAGCCCCTTCCAAAGGACAAAAGGGCGTGGCAAGGCTAGGTTTTATACCACATGAGCAACCCATCTAGCAACTCCTAGCTTCTATATCGATTTGTCTCGAAGTGTCTCGAAGAGCAGTCCTATCGCTTCTTCTCTCCTTCAAGTGAGCGAGTGCTCAGCGTGTTTCGTTACCATATTATCCGCCCCCCAAGTGTCCGTGACCATTCATGCTGGTGTTATACTTCCTCCCGCGGTTTTAGGATATCTAGTGTTCATGACGGGAAACCCCATGCAGAAAACCTATCAGTGGGGTGAACGAGCGCCAACCACACCGCTCGGATTCGATCTCAAGAAACAGAATAACATAGTGTAGGCCTGCTGTCGACTGTGCTAAAACCCTTCTTGCAGAAACGGCAATTAGGAGGCTACCTCACGACCCAAAGCCATCTTGGCAGATCACTTCTTAGCAGGCGCATTTTGGTAGAAGGAGTCGTGGCAAACGCCTTCCTTCGGGGTTGCTTCTAGCAAGATCATGTATCGCTAGAAAGCTTTGCCCTTCTCTTCCCCTTCCCCGTAGGGAGTGGCGAGTCTATCAAGACATCGCTCGCAGCTATATGGGTCGCACCAATGGTTCACATATCTTGATGCTTTTCCTAGTCCCCTGTAGCTCGGATGTGCGGTGTGTAGCCCGGGGTATCGTCGTGACGCTCTTCAGAGGAATAGTACATCCTAGCCTCTATCTTGTGGCTCCCTCACGTTGTTGGCCACCATCCAAAGTGATTCGTATAGCGACGAGGTCCGACTCGGGGAGCACGAAATACGTACTCACGGGACTTACCAGAGTTCGATTTGAATAGTCACGAGCACAAGATCTATCTGATGCTGAGATCCATCGCTCGTATAAGATCGTTGTGCCTGGGTCTGGACCTGGCGGCATGGGCGAACCAACATAGTACCAAACCGATCTCACTAGTAGTGTGAACAGTTCCATCGATCGCCTGTCACCCTCGTAACGGCGGGAGCTACGGCAGATCCCCCGGCCAGTCGCCATCCCACCAATCTCCAGGTTTTGGTCTCACTTAGGGTCGTGCAGAGCACACTCCTCCCCTGTCCCGTAAGACCAAGCGGGAGTTTCCATACCCGTTCCCGGCGTTACTCTCATTTCCGTTTCATGCGGGCTATAAGCCTACAGCCTGATTGGAAGCCCTTCGATTATGTGTAACCGAAGCAAGGTGGCAGACAATCCCTGAACCTCTCAGGCTACACGCTGAGCTGCCATACCTAGCAAGAGGGCGCCGCAAGCTCTTGGTGAAGATGCCACGGGTGTCACTTCTCCAACGGGCGGCCATAAAGATCAGCTCACTACCATACTTATAACCGTATACTGTAACTAGAGGTATGATATGGCACAGCGAATAGTGTAGCGCCGTTCGCATTTCGTGTGCAATCATGAAGTCTCCGTGTCTCGGCTACCGCGTTAGACGCGTGAGAGCGAGGTTCTAGTTCAATTAATATCGACCTTGCCCTTCTAGTAGAGAGACAAGGTGTCGCTATTCGCGAAAAGGGAACTCGCCGATATGCTAGGTCAAGCCTTCGTGGCATCGGAACATTTATGGTACGTTGATAGATAATGGTGATTGGAGTAAGCGGCCTGAGGCCGGAGGACGTGACGTCAGGCTTCTCATCAGTTGCCGAGCCAGGCATATCTTTGAGCACACAGGGGAATTTGTTGCCACCCCTAGATACAGTAAAGAATAGTAGCCCTAGGATGCGTAACAGTAATGTTGTTTCACCAGGCTTTGTCGCTCGGGAAGTTTCGCACGTTGAGCCCGGACGGGTGTCAAACAATAACTTAATCGATCTCCAATTCGCATAGTACGAGTGAGACTAAGACTAATGATACATTATGCTTCATGATTTTCCCCTATGCAGTAATCGTACAGACAAACGGGATTGCGTCATAACTTCGTACAAAACGAACCGAGGTAGCAGGCAATGTAGGCTCCTGCGTGATGCATCAAAACGCCTGGCGTCGGTGCTAGACCACTTGCCTCCCATAACACGAGTTTCTAGCCTAGCTGAGTTAACCTATAGGTTACCCTTGATCGTCCCCTCTGCTTCCTTCGCGGCACCCTTGGCCTTTCCCTTGAGCTCTTCGGACTCGGCTTTCATCTTGCCTCGGATCTCCTCGGCGGTGCCAGCAGCTTTGTAGTTGGCCTGAGTGGCTTTACCCGTCACTGTTTCGGCAGCTTTTGCTGTTTTGGGGTTCTTGTGTTAGCGAAGGGGTCACCAACGGATTTTGGGGAAATGGGAGGATTGTATTCGGGTTTGATGTACTACAATCCAATTCCACTTACCGCCTACGTTGATACCGTCGACAAGCTTGTCTGAGACCTTTCGGTCGACGCTTTTTAATGTATCCTTGGCACTCTCCGTCATTGTTTTCCGGGCTGCGATGGTGGTGCTGAATTGACGAGGAGCCTGGACCGAGGCGACTCTCGGGACGAGAGCCATGCGGCGAATGGCTGCTTCTGAGAGGAACGACATTTTGATGTTGGTGTGTAGAGATGATTGGTAAATGGCCCGAGATAGTCGGATTGGATTGGATGAATTGGATTGGTGATACGGACAAGGGTGAACTTGTTTGTATTGGTTGTTGGTGATAGCTGAGTATAGAGAATAAGAAAACTTTGGAAGATATCCGATTCAAAAGTTAAATAACACCCCCATATTCAGTTCACAGTTCGTCGTTACCTTTCCTGTCTATGATGATGTTGTATTGATGTCATCACTCTACGTCTTGACCTCACTTGACTTACACGCGATTGGCTGGTTCCGGAGAACGCCTGAGATGGGGTAAATGCGGGGAGAGCTGTAGGTACCGCACCGCTATATTTCAGTGGGAATTGACCTACAAGAGCCTCCCAAGCGAAGCTCCTGTGGGCCACTGACGCCTGTAAGTGCCAGTCCCGAGCTTCTGGCGCCGGTAACTGTAACTCCATGACGCCACGCTGCGTCTTACCACGTGAGGATTTCTTCATCATGCCTTACTTACTAAGAGGTATGCGTGTGTCTGTCTGTCTGTCTGTCTTTCTGCACTGCTGGGAGCGGTTCACCTTTAATATGTTCGAAAGTTCATGTTTGTATGTGTGCTAGAAACTTGAAATTGACAACTACCAACACTGAAGCTGACTTACATGAATTAGTTAGTGCGCGGATAACTCCGCCCACACTGCCGCCTCTCTAAAGTGAGCCCCTGATTTAAACCGGCAAGCATGTGCGGCCTGTAATCGCAGCCATGTAATCAACATGTAATCAATCCTTCATGATCTTATGACCTTCGGACAGAATGGTCCTCGGGATTAGGGCCTAGGGCTTGCGCGGTGGAACGCAAACCGGACAAAACCATGCCTACGGAGACCGATAATGCCAGAGCCGTCTTAGTAAAAGCAGTCGTGCTCACCGTTGTTTGGGGTAGTATTGATAAACTAACCACGCGGACACGCTGCGCCTGCATTGAGTCTCCGGTCGTGCCGGCAAGTCGTCTCCCCCAAAACACTTGTCCCCCCGACCAGGCCGGTTTGATCGGAAGCGAACCGAGGAGTCTACGAAGAGAGAGCAAAGTGAGGCAAAGTGAAGCCTCTCAACATGGCATGATGCGGTAATTCTGTGTTGTGCTTCGTTGGATCATTCGTGCCTCGATGACGCGGCCGTTGTGAATATCCTCATGTCTCCTTATCAACAAGACTCGGCTGCTTCGTGTTGTCTATGCGATCCTCTTTTAGGTCTGAGCATTATAGGCTGACTGGTTGGGTTGGGTGTGACCCTGTCTATATGTTCTTGTTTCAAATCCCACTCGGTCCCAGGACTCCCAGGCGAGGAGCCGATACCCGCCCGACTGGACGAGCGCCATACTTATACAGTGCCCTAGATCGTCGCGGTTAGAGAGCTATCCCCGGACCGAGAGCTCCACGCTCGCTCCCATATGCATCACCAGCATCGGAAGGATTTAGCGCTGCTGGGTCGCTGGTAATTGGCTGCCCGCCTAGCGCTACGGGAGTGCTATTAAGTAAATAAGACGGAAACAGGATCGAGATGAGTAACCAATACGTGAACTACAAGGTTTATTCTACACTAGGAACATAGGAACAGAATGCGTCTTACAAGAGGCATCTTAGCCATGTTTACCCCTGCATAGTTATTTCTTAGATAACAGTGCCCCGGTTTGCTATCTACGGAAGAGTGAATCATTAAAGTACCTACCAGCCAAATGTCTGATATCTCGCCGATCTTTGATAACGAATGTAGTAGCAGTAGACTGAGACTAACTAGTTAATTAGGAACTTTGTCTAGTTGCCTTATTACGCCGATATAGACGTGGAGTTGCTTACTCTCGGTCCCGAATTCCGAGGTCTGGAGCTGTCTGCATCGGCCGAACCTCAATCTCGACATTATTGGTTCTCGAAGTAGACTCAAGAGATACTTGATCTTGGGTGCCAAGACCAAAATTACACCTCCCTTCTGCTCCTCCGACGCAGGAATCGGTTGCCTTGTTATGAACCCTGCGTTGGATGTTCCACGCTACGATGATCCTCGGCACTTCTTGCATATAGTGTACAGATATATGCTGTATGCTGTACATCATCATTCTAGCCAAGAATCTTACATACTGACGCCGTCGGGGCAACTTTCTTGAACTCGGACAAACAAAAGGCCACGGAAGCAGTACTCGTACTATTGGAACTTTTAAACAGGTTTAGCTTCACGCCATAACACCCGTCTAGTCCAACTTCATATATGGCGGATTAGCACTAAACTGTTAATGGTAATTGTTACGAGGCAATCCTACACTTTAGTATTCAAGGTTCCCTACCTATTACCATTTAATTGTATCATATTTATTTAGATAGGTATTGTCGAAAATAAATAAGGACAATAATGAGGGTTACGAATACTGGAAACGTAGTATGACTTGTTGAACTTAACAGGTAATCCTAGCAGTTAGGACCATATAATATACCGTAATATGCGGTTGTTTGTCGTATGTTGATACGAACAGAGGGTACATTACCTTTACAACGAGTTCAACCTCCTCTTCTACCCTGTAAGGCGCCGCCGTATACCTACAGCTCTAATGCCCCCAATCTCACGCATGCTTATGCGCCTTACAAGTTTCCGGATGAAGCTCCCTCCTTTCTTGCTTCAGGCAACAACAAAACTACCGAGGTTGTATTAGGTGGCTGAATCAGCATTAAACTGCCCCGGAAGTGATATTGATGTGACTCAGGGAAATGGTCACGAGGCGGCATGGGTTAATGGGACGTGGTTGGGGCTTTGATGCTCAATAAAAAGCCCTGTCTTGGCCACGTTTCAAGCCTTGCCCTACAAGCACATCATGTCCAAATCGGCCGGCTCCTATTCAGATCTATGTAAGACGCATACCGCTACCATCGATATAGGTATGTATAATGTATATGTCATGGAAGATGACGCTTCGCATGGTCAGTGGACACGCAACTCCTACTTAAAACCCGGTTATCGTCTCCCATCGCGTACGGGAACAGGGTTTAGATCTTCGTAGGAATAGATTATAGGTACGCGCCCCTGCTGTCTTTGTAGGGTACGGAATACCCTATCTGGTACCTACACTAACGAAAGGAAGAGCCATCCATTGAGGTTTCATAGACAGAACCGAGAGAATGGATCCGTGTCCCGCCAGGATGAGCGAGCCCAATGACAATATCCGCCATACCCAGTTTTGACGAGCTAATGCAGCTGTGCCGCTCTCGTGCTTGGCTGGGTGTACACAACTCTGTACCTACGCCGCAGGAGAGGTACTCCCGACAGTATGCACAGTGTAGAAGGACACCGTGATTACTGAGCTGGGACGCCTGCATGATCTACACTGCCAGCCTGATCAGGCCTGATGTCGAAACATCATAGACGAGTCTTAGTCTCATATCATATGCTCCCCGGGCCATCTACGGTGCCTATTGGAGCTGAGCCTTACGTGTTACTGCAGGCACTATTTTCTGACCATTCGCACCCTCAATCCGATTCGGCTGAAGAGTAGCGATTGTCGATCGTCGTCAAGGGGAAACGAGGATTACCTACCTGAGTTCACCGACGCATGCAACTCTACGTTTTGAGCTGCAAGCACGTTACACTAGGTACGTGCATACATACAGTAGGGCTGTTTCTTGGCATGGTGTAAGACTTGAGCACAAAAATACCACCCAATGTGCTGTTGGATGAGCTCCCTCCCCCCCTCACCTCCCTCGGTTCAGCATGCCTATGTTGTGTGCGTTGTGTCCTACTTCCTGTCGGCCCGGCCACAACATGCATCGCTGCAGCAGCAATGATGACGTGCGGAGTCCGTTGGCTTTAAGGCCATTGCGCCAAGTCGTGTAATCATGATGGGGGTGCACAGTCTTGCCGGGCCGAAGCGTCCCCGGGACGGTCCCCGGATGTCTCGCTCTATGACTGAGACAAAGGACCCTTACCCAAGCACAGTCTCATTGTTCCTCTCGACCCCAACACAACTGTGCAGACACCAATTACGCCGGTTGTGGTGGCAATGCTACCGTGCTCGTGTGGCCTGATCCTTGGCCAGCATCACGCAAGACGAAAGAAGCCAAACCACAGAGCGACGCATGTCAGCTAGCGGCATGCTGTATTTTAAGACCTGTCATAAACTGACGTGGCGGTCCGTGTAGGTCCTCCGTGTAGGCTCGAGTTTACCGTAGGTATATTAAATCCAGCATTAGGTATATACATCTACGGAGTACACGGCAAGGTAATAACTTGAATAGGAAAGGTGACGATTGCTAATCTCCCACCCAGCCGCTCGACGGTCACTGGAACCATGATAGTTCGTGTCCGATTGAGCTAAGTCAAGTATGGAGTTTGCGAGATCTGACCTGGACAGTGGCCGCTTGGCACGGCGTAGCGCAGCGCGCTTACACCAGGCACGTTCCAATTGGGCGGGAATAAATTCGAGCCTCGAACTTTTTGTTTCTTCGGTCCCCGACTAGGCATTAAGTTCTTACTCTTACCGAGGAAAATGCTGTGCTCCATCATACAGTACGGAATACCGACCGCAACACAATCGGCTCGGCTTGGCCTTCACTGCCTCCCTACCCTCTCCTCGGGGCTTAGCTAGGTAACTTTCGGATTCATGATCGACATCCCGTACATATATAGATATCTCCCGGTAGATGGGGGCCGAACGCCCGCCCTCCGGCAGGCAGCCTCTCGACCTGATAATCGGCTTTTTGGATCAAGATACGGCACACTATAGAAACCGACTGAACTTTTACCAATTCCACCATTTATCGATATTGCCCATTAGATCATCAAGATTAAGGCGCTGATGCGGACCGTGTATCCTTTTTCAAATACCTAGGTATAGGTAGTATCTGAGTGGTCACTAACGAGCACAGCCCAGCACAATGTTCAACCACACACAAGCCAAGCTTAGCCAAGTTGGCCCTGGTGATACGATTTTCATTTTAGACGAGCATCTTCTCAGACCTATGAGGTATTACGAACATGGAAGCTGCTGAGCATGTAGGTATTCATTCAGCTTTGATGCCTGGCTGGTCATCTTCAGCGATGGCTAAGCACTCTCATCCTAGGAATATAGCATCATACCCTCCTTTACGTCAGGGCTGTGTTTCGATATTGTCCATGGTTTCCCATGCTTGGGCGAAGAGTCGCATGCCATTGGCAGGGGTGATATTAAGTTATATCCTCCCAGGGTATCCGACAAACGAAGAGGGAGGGTCGGGAACCATAGTCCTGGTAACCTTAGCCTGGCAAGCTGGGAACAACCCTGTCGAAGCTATTAATTTTAGCGCATATTATGGGGGGCTAAGGTTACTCCAATATCCAGGCCAGGTGACCAGACATGCATTTCGAGCCCCCCTAGCCATTGATGGGTGATGTAGCGTAGGTACCAATCTATGCCGGCCATAGGAAGAGTCGATCCGTGGGCATTAATCAGATGCTTCCCTGGCGGTACCCAAGGCGCTACCAGCACGGCTCGTCCCCCGAGCGCCTCCCAGGACGATTGTCCTGAACGTGGAGGTGACGAGGGGCATGCAGTCCACCCCATTGGGATCGTTCCTCCGACTAAAGCCCAGCCCTTGACGTCTTTGCATGCTGGTCGAAAGTACATCTCCCGCTATCAACCAGGTTCTTGTCTAATAATGACTCTCAGGTAGATAAAACCTTACGTATACTCACTCAGCCTTTAGAGGGGTCCAAGAGATCTTCATTTTCATCCAGCGCTATATGCGGCTGTCACACTTCACTTACTGTGCAACATTGCTTTCGAGTTCCTTTGCCCAGACTTCTCAGCTTCTTCCTTATTAGCAAACATCTCCTCGGAGTCCCTCCTCGTCCCAGCCTGGTACCAACTCATCTCGCACAAGACTCCGTGAGATGTCCATCTTTGGTTCACCCAACAAGAAACTAGCAGCCACTTGTCTGCCCATTTATAACCGCCGCCGCCTCCCTCACCTTTTTGTTCAACAACTCCCAATTGGGTGAGGCACTCTTGGGATCTAGTTAGCCAAGAGATTCTCGACCCATCTCCCTTCTCTTTAAGAAAGATGCATATCGACCTGCCCACTTTCGGCCATATTGTACGGAAACGTCGCCACCGCCATCAATCACCTCCCGAGTCGAAGCCAGAGAGAGTCCGTAGGGCACCGCCAGCACCGCAGTCTGTGCCACGACACCTGACAATGCAGGTTACCGATTCCTTCACAGAAGAGCCACTATCAGTCTTCAATCAATGCTCACCTCGCGTCTATATATGCGTTGTGCTTTGCTTCCCTTGTGACGATAGTCGACGGAAAGATGCCGTCGACCAGATTCGACAATCACTAAAACGGCTCGCCGACGAACGTCCGCTCTTTGCCGCCAGACTACGAGTTGCTGACAATGGTAGAGTGGTCTTGCGGCGGTCACGTGTTTTCGAAATACCATTCCATGAGGTACCTTACGAGGAGATTGTACCTCTTGAAGACGGGAAGGAGGTCGACTATGGAACTCTAAAACGCAAGGAGTTCCCTCCGGAGACATTCATTCGTCCCCGTTACGGAATCCCGGGTCTTGGAAAACCCAATGGCGACCTTCTACCACTGTCAAAGGTCGAAGTTACATTTGCTCCTGGTGGACTACTACTTTCGGTATTCCTTCAGCACGCAATCACAGACGGAGGCTCATTGAAGGTTTTCCTCGAAGCTTTCGCTAACCAGACCCGAAACATCCCGGATTCTCTGCCATGCGAGCAGAGGCTCCCTGTTCCAGCCCCTAGACTACACGGTGTAGAGAGCGGTAAGCTCTCGGAGATGGCCGCGTTTAGGGGATTGGTGAAAAGCTGTCAGGAGTATGCGATTCTTCCAGATCTCAGTGGTCCAACGCAGCCACCGCCGCAAACTACTGGATTACCCATATCGGATCTCAAGAAAATAGGCAAAATCTTCGTCTTTACCGACGAGAAGCTTAAGGAGCTCCGGAAACTCATCCAAGATGAGAACGAATCAGATAAACGGCCTACAGCATATATAAGCCTCGCGACTCTTGCCTTCGCTCACATCACCAAAGCCCGCATCAAGATGGAGCCAAATCTAACAGGAATTGAGCCGAGCAACAAGGCACAGTTGTGGAATTCAGTGAATTGGCGGCCAAGAGCCTTCCCGAGGTGTGCTACGGAAAACTACTTCGGTAACGCGGTCTTACCGGCAGTGACGAGGGTCACGCGAGAGCAAGCCAACGCCGCTTGCTACGATGACAGCGATCTGGCGCGTATGGCGGTATCCGTCAAGAAGTCCATTGACGTGGTAGACGAAGACTACGTCAGGCAACGCATGTCCATGATGTCTCAAGCACCCGACCCACGCATGGTGGGCGTTAATTACGATCCTCGCTCCCCAGAGGTGCTTGCCTTCAACACATGGCGCCACTTTGGTGCCGATATTGAGTGGAATATACCCGGAGTGCTCACTAGCAAACCGGATACGATTAGGAGAGCGACGGGTGGCTGGGGCTTGGGGACTGCGCTCCTCCTGCCAGCGAAGAAGGATTCCAAGCGGCAGGAGTTATTCGTGAGCTTGTCAGTGGACGCCATGCAGGCGCTCTGCGAGGACAAGAGATGGATGCAATGGGTCGACAGGGTCATTGGGTAATAGAGACGGACACGGACACATACAGACGGCGATGCATGGTTTACTAACGGACGGCGCATTGGGAACGTAACTATACCCCGGGATTTGATACATGTACTATTTTTTTTCTCCTATGAAACGGGTTTCACTACTAAGTGCTTATCTTCGAGCCCTCGTGATCGATGCGTATGCGATTTGCGTAAGATACCCCTCTTCACAATTACCTAAATAGTAGTAGCTGGCAGTACCGTGACACTCTGCGGAGTACGCGGGTAGTCCTATGCGCTGTTCGCATTTCTGCCGTAACGTAAACCGTAGCTGAATGATCCCTAACCAAGGTATTCCGTTTCTTCCCCTGTGCTGGCTCATCCCATGTACCTATCTACCCGAGTCGCCTCATAAAGAACGTCGCCCTTCGCCCGGAAACTTGGCTCGCGTCATTTTCCTCGAGCCGACAGGGAACGCCGTAGGAAGAGATTCTAGACTGCCTGCCTGCCTGACATCGTACGCCAGGGCTTATGTTCACGTACAGTATATGTAAGTGATACGCCATCTTACATGGTGCTCCAGATGTATGTACATACACAAACACGGCGCTCTCCGCTGACACTAGGTGTGCGCCGTCACCCAGAAGTTCTCGATGAGCGGTCAGTCATGATTGTCGACATGTGTGCCTGGCTAAAGACTGCAACACACATACACGCACGGGGCACAGATCAGTATTACAAACGGAGTAGCTCGGACATTTTCTTACAGTACAGACCCCGCCAAGGTCAGAATACTTGGCCACAAGCACGGCCAACAGTGCTGTAGGGACACCATCTAGGCAATCATGAGCCCACAGGACCCCAGCGAGGAGCCGGCCATGGTATGCGTGCCAAGCTCGTAAATTCGCTTGAACTTGTACCGTTTAAAACCCATCTGGCCAGAGAGAGGCTAGCAGACAATGTAGCTAGCTAGAAGCTCTCGGTGATGGTGGGGTGGAAAAGGGATCTTAGCGCGTGCACCTATACCAGTCCGGATGCCAATTTAGACACACCCCTCGCCGCCCTCGGGAAGTACCAAGCACCAATGCCACTCGAAATCATCAACTCTAAATTACCGGATGCGTGGATCCGGCGACCCGGGGTCCAAAGAAAACGAGGGAAAAATGGGGACGCCAGCACCGGGTATCACTACGTCTCATCCGGGTGGTGTCCTTGGGGATCTCTCAGAAAATCCGTTGGACAGGACAGAAAAGAAAAAGGCCAGAAAAACATGCACATGCACACACTCTCTTGTCTGACATCCACTGCGCACATAAGATACTCATGTATATGTAAGATCCCTTGCATCAACGCCAAGACATGGAGAGAACAGGAAGAGCAGACAGGGATTCGCTCCTCATTATTTCTATTTACGTCGACAGGGGGGGGAGCTCGATTGCCAGGAATTACACGCAACGCCAAGACTTGAACATCGTCCCAAGAAACGGATTGAGTTGCCCGCATCGTCTACGTAGGAATCAAAGGCAGTTTTGAACAAGCTTCAGGGGCTCTGTTTTCAGCCCAACGCATGCGTTACCTAATCCGGCTTATCATGCTGCTGGCCGTTGTTGCGATTGGCCATTACTCTAGGACTATGGGCCAGGGTTGCGAACCTAGTGTACTTTGTGGTCGAGCTAAGAGTCGGACTAAGATATTTAGCGTAGGCAGCCTACATAATGCGAACCGCTCTTGACGAGGCAAAGTTAGCCGTAGGGGGGAATAAATAACGTCCGTTAATATATAAGTAGAAATAATCCCAAAAAGGAAGAACATCAACTATTAAGGCAATTCCGTGGGTTGAGTTATAGTTGCAACGTAATTATATATATCCTACGATGTACATATTAACCAGGATAGTTTCAGATCCCAGTCGTGGGTTAGGCTATCTACGCATATGTAGGTATATCAGAAGACTCTACCCAGGACTATTATTAACGTATCGGAGCACTTGTTGCGGAGACTTCCATGTCTTCCCGTCTGTGCAAGTATAGACACTGTACATGAATAGGTATATCACCTCTGCTAAAGCCCAGTGTATTTAATGCACATGATCATCAAGAAGACCCCTTTTGAGATGGCTGATCGGTTAATCAAAAGCCATATCCATTAAGTCATCACCTAGAGATACATAGAACAGGGCTTAGCTGCATAGAGATAGCGTGGGTATCTGCCCCTAATAACATTGCACCATATTCGTTAGTCATTGTAATTTCTGTTAAATCTTTGGGCGGCGCGGTTCTAGCGTGCCAAGTAACCACCAGATCTACGATTATTATGGTTTACATACACACCCATGCTCACGACGATGGGACGGTTGTAAAATAGCGTAATAATACTTATGTTCTCATGACTTAATTAACACACGCTACGTATCATAATACAGCGTACCACCATAGCGCACCATGTTACCGTCTCCGTCAAAATTACGTAGTACACGGCGGCTTGGCTATTTCGCGGCACCCATCCGTCGGGCCGGGCCGCTGTGTTTGCAGAATTACGGTTCAAAGACAAGGCAGAGAACCAGAAAACGAGTGTAACCCCCGTACAGCGCCCCCATGGACTTTATATTAATATAGATTAACTATGTGGGCATCAATGAGCGCTCAAAGTCTCATGAACACATCCATTGGCTCCCGGGGGCTGACAAATGCTGTTCACGTCAACACTGGGCGGGGTGATGTTGACTAGTGTTGCGTTAGCTGGATGTTCTGAAGCTCTTCTTTTCTCCCGAAATGGTTCGTTGGATTACGGTAGATATTTGGTACGATTTTTGTCCGGCACGATCTTGTGAGATCCCTGTCGTCAGCGCTTAGTTACACTAGAGACTTTGGTTCCTCTAGAACGGTTCGAGTTGATGTGGAGAGATGAAACGCTCCCGCAATTGGTGGACCGTCCTCCGTGGCTAAAGCAATTGGTGGGATACGTGCCAGCGTAACATTCACATCTCCTTTGCGCTTCCGTAACTCCAACAACTCCGTAAAATTCCTAAGAGCAATAATTTTTGTTAGGCGCTTTGAAAGCGTTGCGACTTGTGAGGGCCACACCAACAACCTATCGTAGTCTAGTGCGGCGGCTATGTGCTGAACATACCTGGTTAGCGGCGGCCCGGTTTACAACGAAGGATTGACCAAAGCCGCGCTTCACATCACGTTTTATTTCGATCCCTCAATCTCTAGGCCTACGTAGTCCTAGGTTGCTCATGGGAGGTGTTTGGTCGTGCCCTAGCTTCGTGCTAACGTTCCGTAGTACCCCACAACCCATGCCGATCTTGCTAATTAGTCTGTCGAACGGTTATCGACTGGCTCGTTCGTCTGGTACGCTACAGCCCTGTTTTGCCCTTGGCAACCAAGCGTTCCAGCATCGCCTTGATCCTGGGGAAATCTGTGACGGCGGAGTAGAGCGCTTGGGAAACTTGTTATTCAACGGTAGTGTACCATGGGAAAGACATGGGACTGAGACAAGCTAAATAATTGCATTAGCGCGCTATCCACGCGAATGTTTCTTAGAGTTCCCTTGCCTCGTGATTGGTTGTATGTTGCATATGCGTGACACAGGCCTAGTCTATATCATGTATTGCCATATGTTCGAATAAAAAGGGCTGAAGAACAACGTATTAAAGGGGATAAAACATCACATGCCAAATCAAAACTCTCTGATAAGGCATGGGGTTCACAAAGCTAAAGAGTTCGAACCAATATTGAGAACCATTGTTAAAAGTGAGCATTGAGTTCGAATTACAAACATATTTGTCAGACAGTAAGGACTATACGTCTAGGAATGAAACTAACGCTAGTCGCGGACATTTACGTATATACTAGACAATCATTCCGTATCATAACCAGTTATACGTACTTCCCAGACACCACGCCCATGTTACTAAGCAGTCGGGTTTCGAAACTCGTATCTAGCGTAGGTTCGTATCATGCAAGTACGAACCCGAGAACTTGGATTTTCTCCGTTAGTTTCAAACGAGGCTACTTAATTTCCGTAGATCCGGTGTCTAAGTGGGCAGCTTGAACGGTTAGAGAATCTGCTAAAATGGTTTGATCACCAGAGGCTAATTAGCCCTCAAACTACAGCCAGTTATTTATCACTCTCCCGGAGATCTATTCAATCGATTGAATACTTAAGAATCTTAAACTCGGATTGACTCGGATTGGTATTCAAAGATTTATTAAATCGGGTCGTCTGACACGTAGTTCATACCATCTAACAAGGACCAATTAGATAGATTTGCTGATGATCTAAAGCTTAGGGGATAACCGTTAAAGCACTATTTTCGCCTCACTTTTAACATTACTCTGATTGGCCTTGTTGTCTTGAAAGTAGGGATAGCTCCAAGTACTGAACGACATTGTGGCTAATCTGATCCGAGGAGGCCGAGGTTGGATTGGATGGATTATAGTCCTTGCCGAGTTTACCTGCGGAGTTGAAGCCCAAAAGAGTTTACCTCAGTCATCAGTTATCCATACAGAAGTGAACTACTTGGATTACTTTGCTTGCCTATTGTAGAAGGCGGTTGTCATCGTTGGCGAGCTAACGGAGTTAACATTTCACTAACGGTCATCTCCGATTAAAATATACCAATTTTCAGTCTTCAGGATTGTCTTAGCTAAAATAGCTTTACCATAAGGGACCCTTTAGGGGTGTGGTTAAGAATTTTATGATTATAGTCCTGTCTCTAGACCATGCGGTTCGTAGTTGTACGAATAGTTACATATGGTACGGATCCTACAGCAACAGGTTACCATCCTCTTCAATATGTACGTGCTTCGGAGAAAACCAAACTCAACGTAGTTCTCGGTAGTGGTCCAGTTTTGTGTAACCTTAGGCAGCACCTAGAACACGGGAAACTAACCTTATTCCAGTCGTGAGCTATATTGTTTTGCTTAAGGTCGGTCAATTTGGGCTTGTCGGTAGACAGGTCCTCGCGTGTTACATTAAATTCATTAAATATAATGGGATGGACCAATCTAGTCTCATAATAAGGTTGAATAAAGTAAATACGAACCTACTACTTTTTATCTATCCTAAAACACATAAGCAATAAAGCTCTTATTGTGGGCTCTACGCCTAATACTTGTCTGAAGTCAACAAGACAGCAGCAGGATACACATTCGATACGATCACGTGATAAAAGGCAACAATAGTAGCAAGGATATATAAGTAATAGACTAAGAGTACCACATGAATGAATTTAACTAGCGATAGGCTGAGGTATATAGATTAGTGTTGTGTCTCACGCGCTAGGAGATATTGAATATTCGCCGTGAGGTTAACCTTCTCTACGATGTGTATGGCATATGTAAAGGGCATCGGAATGGACGGTTCAAGGTACGATCAGGTTTCTCATATCTAGCAACTACGCCATAATCCTTCAAATAGTTTTAAACTCATATTTAGCCTAAATACAAATACCGATTTACGAGGAGGTCATATTTCAAAGGGGAAGGAAGATATAAAAGAATATGTGGTATTAAACTGATACCAGCTAAGGATACTAGTTTTCTCTAAAGACGTTACGTTACCCCTTGAACTACTATTAGCCTATCTTCAACATATGGTATACCTCGCCAATGATAGATATAAGTTTCAACTTTTATAATTATAATAAACCTTTCTTCTAAAATAACCATAATCATCGGCAGTATAGAATAGTCGAAAAAAAGAGACATTGTAACATTAGTTAAGGTAACAAGACATGGTTAATATACTAGGTACAATCTGCTAGGACTTATCTAGTCACTCGATCTCTCTTTTCTTCCTCATCCATTGTACAGGGCGGTCCCATAGGCTCTAGCAAAACTCTTGCCAATGGCTGAAAGCCCCACAGCATCTTTTCATAAGAATCCAAACAATTTATGTGTTTACGAGGTGTGAGGGTATCAATTCTATATTACATTTCGTGGAGGATAAATTGGGGGGAACTCGACTCCTTCGTGCCCATACATCGCTAATGCATAGCATCAGCTTCGTTTTTCTTTTGCCTGTCTAATCTACTAAAAGAAGAAAAAGAAAAAGTCTTAGTATTATCTACATGGAACAACCCCTTTCGGCAGTAATTAGGAGTATAAGCAGAACACAGCTTCTAATGGTTGGGCTGTAGTGATCTAATCTGCTAACTCTTGATACTGTCACGATCTTGACTACCCACGACCACATACCTGCGCCTCCAAGGTACAGGACAAAGAGGCTGTCTGTATATAGATATCCAGCTATTGGAAGTAGTAGTTAGGGTTCCTCGTGCATCAACAAGTATTCAGGACCTACCCATGCATTGCCATTCATACCTAGAAGCCCGTGACAGATACTCAGGTGGATATTCGTTCCCGTTCAGTTAGGGCGGTTAACGAACTTTGCTTGGAATTTACTAAAGAGAGAAACTCGGAGTCGCTCTTCACCCCCACGACTCTTGGTGGCGTCACCATGGCACAACCTTAACCTAACTCTCCAATGACATCGTAGCTTTTGGAGTGCTCGTCGAGCAGTCGGTAAAAATAGGCCCGGTTACGACAGGGACTTTTGTCGCCACTGGTGGAAATACACATAGACTTCCGATGCACGCGTGATCATCTTCATCCTTGGTCCCCCGCGATCAATGTCCGAGCGCTCTTGTCCCGACGTTACGCGGAGGCCCCTATTTGCGATTCTACGCAAGGAGTGAGCCTAGGGCACGTGGCGTGCGAGTAGTCCATTAAGGCGTGGCTTTCGCCACGGGAATAACACTATTTCGGGAGCCTGGCAGAGAGGGGCGGGGACCGTCTCATTTCTACCTATTGACCGAGGTGTATGTGTCTACGCGTCTTCGAATGCGACGAAATGCTGTCATAGGCAGGACAATCTCGCATAGGGTGCTCGTAAGTTCGTTCGGTAACTACAGGCAGAAACCGGACAGCAGGAGACAAGGGATATTTAGCAGAGTAAACATATACCTGGTTTAGGGTGCTTGATCATCGGGTCGGATCAGTGAATTGATCCGGGCCTGGCTTTAATTTCTCTGGTACATAGCCTTCAGGTCCCCCGATAATATGGGCCGAAGATCAACGAAGCCGCTTGGCGCCTATGTGAAGGCCTCACACACGGTTCGCCACCGAGTTTCCACGATGCTCATAAGGCCTGGTCATTAAGCACGAGATATCCGTATACATTCTCACGCAGAACCTCAGATATGTGCCAAGATTCATTCTTGCCCACAGAAATAATCATGAATCACTTAATATGAGACTTAATAACAGCTAACATATACCCTAACGTATTAGCCGCCGGCAAAATGAGTGCCTTAATCTGCTTTCCCCAGACCATTTCCACACCAATACCGGCAATATGGGAGCCTCAATAAGATGGGCGGCTATACGACCTAATTCTAGAAATCAGCCAGCCTATGCATACCGCCCGCCTGCTATCCTAGCATCTTGGCACGACGATCAGCTCACGTATATAGCGGTAGAAGCTGCTCGTGAAGCTTAGCTGAACTACTCTCAGCCTCTCACCACTCTACCGATCACTAAACGGCAAGGCAATTATATATCACAATGCTCGGTTCAACTCTCCTCGTGGCTCTCACTGCGGCCGCTACGGCCATTGCCTCCCCTCTGGAGCTCGTGACCCGTACCTCGCCCGGCACGGGCACAAACAACGGGGTATGAGATTTCGAGTCTACAGCACTTCATGTGAACATATCGTATAAGATCCAAATCGCTAACGTAACTCGGTTTCTTTATGAATAGTTCTTCTACTCGTTCTGGACGGATGGACAGGGCTCAGTGAACTACAACAATGGCGCTGCCGGGTCGTACGACGTGACATGGAGCAATGTGGGCAATTTCGTGGCCGGCAAGGGATGGAAGCCCGGTGCGGCCCGCGTCATCACATACAACGGCACCTGGAACGGCGCCAACGTGAACAGCGTGAGTCCCAGTCCTTGAAGCTCCTCAGGGGGAAGGGAGAGATGGATTACTAACTCTGGACGTTCACAGTACCTCTCCATCTACGGCTGGACGAAGAATCCGCTGATTGAGTACTACGTCGTCGAGTCCTACGGCACGTACAACCCGTCCTCGGGCGCCACCAAGCGCGGCACCATCCAGTCTGACGGTGGCACCTACGACATCTACCAGACCCAGCGCGTTAACCAGCCTTCTATCGAAGGCACTGTGAGTTACCTCATTTCCGCTTGCGGCGACTCTCGTTCAAGGTGTACTAATTGCCTCTATCGCAGTCCACGTTCTACCAGTTCTGGTCTGTCCGCCAGCAGAAGCGGGTCGGTGGCACCGGTGAGTAGCGCACCCTTGCTTTGTCATATTCTCGTCACTGTTTACTAATTGGGTATCTCTTAGTCACCATTCAGAACCACTTTGACGCCTGGACGAACGCTGGCCTGAAACTCGGTAGCCACGATTACCAGATCGTCGCGACCGAGGGGTACCAAAGCAGTGGTTCGGCTAGGATTGAGGTCATGGCATCTTGAGGCCTTTGCTCTTAATGAAGCTGAATGAGGCGGTAGCTAATCGAAAGTGAATGACGGAAGAATTGCTTGTGCTTGAGGGAGATGCTGTATATAGCGTATGAAAATTATGAGCAACTTGAGGCTACGTTTTTCTCACTTGGTATCGATATAATGCTACCTGTGAAGGCCTCATCTATATTATGGGCAAACATTGCGTTTAAATCATGAAATCCGAACAAGAAACATGCCAGATAAATAGAGGAGTGAATATATCACCGATACAGCATATATTTCTCAACTGTAAGCCAATCGTATAGTGGCGCGATAAGGGGAAGCTGGCCCATGACCATCCGAAAATATCAGACGCCAGTCCACATATATGCCCTGATCCCCATCAGTGCCGAACAACTAGTCTGCCCTGGGACCGACCTAGCGCAGGGCCGACAAGGCAGGGCACGAGGCTCACCTTGGCCTGCTCCGTATATTCCAAAGATTCTAGTATTCGACGTTAAGCTATTGATTTCTTTATCTCCCCCTGCCTCTCTCTTTCTCGCTCTCTCAGGCGGCCATGCATATTTCCTGCTCTTTTTCTTCTTCTTGTCCTTCTCGGCGTCCTTATTGGGTGATGTTTTAGGGCCTGCGGAGCCCGAGAATCAGCATGGCCACTGGCTGTTGAGGCGGCCCGACCACCAGCGGGAGACCCCAAAGGCACTATAAATGCGAGTCTCCCAGAAGATCAGTTGAGAGGTCAGGATGTTCACCCGGCATACAAGTGACAGCTGTGATGTTCCTGGACACACGACTCAAGACCGTCCTAAGACTTGTCTTTCGGTCTTAATCATCACCGTCTTCTTCGTTGTCCTTATTAAGATTGACCCTGAGTGAGTTGGAAACATGTCGGCCCGTAATAACTACGTCGGTGCTGGCGTTATTAACAACGCCTCTCAGCTGACTATCCATATCTGGGTGAATGTATGGCAACTTCTTCTCGGAGGAAAGCCAACTCAGACGACTGTAAACATAAGCCGCATCCAGCTACCGCCAGCTTAGCTTCGGTGGTTGACCAGTGCCCATGGCTACAAGCCATACAACAGCACCGGCTACGAAGTCCGGCATCCCCCGTTGCATGATCCTCTTGTACGCGTTCAGCTCGCGTTTATCACTAGAGCCGGGAGGTCGAGATAGCAACATCAACCCTGCGATCTCGAAAAACTTGGCCATTCTTTGAGGTCTACGCTGCAGATGTCTTGAATACGTTCTCGCTTCCTCTTGCTATTTCGCTTCTAGTTGCCTCTTCCTATGGCCTCTCGTGGCCGCGAATAGGTGCTTGTTTGATTATTCAACGGAAGCGCTGCAGCACGGTAGCGAAGCTAAAGATCTTATAGCCGTGTCTTATATATGTAGGCTAGGTGCGTGTGGCAGTAAGGCCATCGCGGATGGGATGATCAGGGGATAAGAAGGTATATATCGCTAGTATAAACGGATCTTGGCCGCTTAAGTAGCCGTGATTCGGATCTTATACAATGTCCGCACAAGCTCTTGGTCTGGTCTGACGGGGCGTACGACGATGGTATCCTCACCGAGGACACTAGAAAGCATCGTGAGCCAGGACGGGGTGACCTATCCCACTCAGCTACTCAGGGGCAAACCAAGAGCGACCTATGTCTCCCCTTGGACTGGTGGTCCGTTCCAAATCAGGGTATGACCTCTCCTATCCTCAAGCAAAGACCGGATTAATTTAAGGGAACCGTCCACCGGCAGGCCTCTCGACCTTGGAAAAACTACCGAATCTCCGTCTGAATACGTCATGGGTTATGTACGTTTTCCTTCGCAGTATTTTAACGAGTTGTCTTTTCCTCGGGTTCCTTGCGTTTTCCTTCGCGAAGTCTCACTTATGACCTAGTGGGTATTGTCGCACGGCCGCACTGCGAGGTCCGGGAATCTCTGGAGCAGTTCGCGTGGGTGAAACAACGATCAGAGTAGGCCGTAATGGTGTCCGGCGAGTCGCCTCCGCCGTATCTCGGTCCGCAGCGTCTCTAGCTTTTCGAACTTGAATTTCCGCTTGCTGAATCTGCTCAATAGCTCTGCTTCCTCGGCTTGGGCAGCAACGATACCGGCACTGACGTTGATACTCATCGTTGTATCATACGGCCTTAGTGACCCCATAGCCGCGACGACAATCATATCCCAGCCGCACTGGTGCGTGGGTAAAATATGAGCCTGCTTTCCTCATCGGCCGGGCCGTGCGCCACGAGCACATCGTTCTCGTCAGTGAATGACATTACCGACGTAAACTTCTCACTGTTGAAGATGGTGACGACAAGCTCCGGTCCGTCCTCTACCCTTATTGGAGCTGGGGGAGACTAGAGAAGGGAGACATTTTGCAGCAGTAGTTCTTAGGAGAAGAGAAGCGATCCATCCTGATGTTTGATACGGGACCTCATCGATTTTCTAGCGCTCCGATCTGTAGTGTCGGGGTCTAGCTCGTTTGCTTTCTTCAGATTGGTTCGGCATGTGTGAAGGTATCGTGACAGCTGGGGTATCTAACTAGGCGGTAGTCGGAGATACCAATATGTTGGTGCGTCTATAATAATTGTAGATGATGTTGATATTGAAGAGGTAATGGAGAAAAGATGTGTGTCAACAACCGTGAGGTGCCTTTACTATAAACGTTGTGTGTTGTACCTGCTACAGTGAAAACAAAACTTTGCTGTGCTCTTGCTATAATATCATAGAACAATGCTTGCAATAGAAATTTAAGATTTCGGACGGGTGACTTAGCTAAATCTTGACTTCCAGCGTGTCCTAAACCGGGGCCCTCGCGGGCAGGTACCTTGATGGTGAGGTGAGCTATAACGCGAGGAGGTAATACATGGTGTGCCTTGCTTAGGCAGGCGTCCGAGCCGCAAGTCTCTCACGGACGCGAGGAGCATTGGACGATATTTGAACAACAACGGGTCTGCACTTCGCTAGGCCTAACACTTGACATGCTGACACGTGGAAGGAGATTTGTGACTGAATCCGACTGATAACCTTCCATATACCCACGCAGCCCGAGTTTAATTCATGGCATTCGAGTTAAATAGACATTGAGATCTATGGTGAGCTTGGCTTCTTATGAACGATAGAACTCGCCAATGGTTGCCGCTCGTTAATCAGTCACCATCTATGGCCGGAGTCGTTCTGTATGTTGAACTACTCATAGGCATATTGTTTCTCAGGTTAGAAAGTAGATACTGGTTTTACTTACACTTAAGTACCTAGTGGAAGCGCTAATCATTGGGGAGTGAGGGGTAAGATGACCTTACTTCACACAGTCAGACTTGTGATGTAGAGCACTCGATAAACTCCTTCATGACCAAGGAACATTGACAATGCGGCATACAGTTTCGGTAGCTTTGGGATAACTAACAAGGAAGTACGGGGATTGAACTCCAAAAGTATTCATTTCTTAAAAGCGGTGTCACGCGTTCATGCCCAATTGCAAACACACACACACACACACACAAAGAAAGCGTCATAGTATGACCACTGAAGGGTCTCTCATATCCCATTATCCAGGCGACGGCCGATCGCTCATTATGCTACATTGCAAGTTTCGTCTTGAGAGTGGAAAATTTACACAGAGGGGGAAAGCTAAGCCCCCTCTCCAGATTATACAAAATTTTTTTACTTGAGGCTCCTGCATCAGATCGTTATAACCTCCCTTTCTCGTACACACTATTTGTAATTTCATACTCTTTTCATTTAAGCGGCGACGAAGTTCTTCACGTTCTCCAACCAGGACTGGTACTCGCGCTGCTCCTTGAGGTCCATGTAGTCGGGCACGAAGATGGCCATGGCTTGCGAGATGCCGCGCTCCTCGAGGTAGCGCTCCATCAGCAGCTGCAGGTCCTCGTCGAGGCTGCTGAACATGGGGCCGGGGTAGACGTCCTCGGCGCCGTGGACGGCCTCGGGCGACGAGCTGTGCGCCATCTTGGGGTCCTTGTAGTAGTAGAAGTTCTCGACGAGGATGGAGCCGTCTTGCGCCATGGCCTCGATGTTCAGGGCGCCCTGGCCGGGCTTCTCGACCACGATGTTCAGGCGGAAGGGAATGGGCCCCTCGGCTTCCTCGTCGAGACCTTCCTCCGCCTCGGTCTCGGCAAGGCGCTTGCCCTCGGGGGTGTCCATCTCCTCGTCGTCCAGCGCATTGTCCTCGTCGTACATGTTGGGCTCGTAGTTGGCGAAATCTGAGATGGAGAAGGAGACGGTGATGCTGCAGAAAATAGACAGGTTAGCTGGGGATCCATTTACTTATTCGTTCATTCAATCGCTCATCTCATGTCACAGCCAGAGCATGCCACTCACGTTTCGTCCCCGAATTTCCGGGTTAGGTAGACATCTTCTTTGCCGGGCTCGTCCTTGATCTCCCAAGAGCTGTTCTTAATGAAGTCGGTGATGGAGGCGGGCTGGCCCTGTTTCACCTCGCTCTCAAATTGCAGCTCGCTCTGAAGCTTCTCTAGTAGCTCCTGGTCGACCTCGTTCTTCTCTGATGCTTGCCTCCACGATGTTGAAGAGAAAGTGGCGGCAAGCTGTGGTGTGCGTAGAGGCGCCCATGCGGTTCTCAACAGGGAGCTGGACTGGGCGACTTTGGGGGTTCGGATGGCGGTTGAGCTCAGACGAGTCAGGGTGCGAGGCGCCGAGCGCGCGACAGTTTGTAGGGACATCATCTTTCTTAATATGTTCCCGGTGGAGATAGAAGAGGAGGTAATAGAGCGATTGGATTGTGGTGCTAGATAGGTAGTCTACGATTGGGTATCTCGAGAGTTTGTAGAGGCGCTGGAGCTCAGAGCAGCATTTTACCCATGGAATTTTATTTGACGTCGCAATGAGATTTTCGTTCTGCACGGGCCAATTACCAGCCAGGGTCTCACTAACCAACCTAATTAAACTGGAGAGCTGGACAGCCCCGCAAAACTTTCCCAGACAGTGCCCAGATAGTACCAGAGAGGGGTCTTGTCCCACGTAGATAAGCCTATCCTACTCGCGCTATACTATTCTAGGTAGCCGCCCTTGGTAGGTGAAGCTTTACTTACGTCGTTGGCCACTCTTGAGCTTTAAAACATTGTCCAGCAGTTTTTCAGTATAAGTACCTTCAGGCGAGGTAATCTTTTCGCGGGCTGGCTGTAGCCGGGTATTGACTCTAGCGTTGCCCTATCTAAAAACTCGTCGGCATACATGGTACGGTTTTACTCCCTACGCGCCGGTAAGTACTTAGGTAGAGCTAGGTAAGGCTGCCTGAAGACTTAGGCACCTATCATAGAAGAGCTCAAGCTTGTATGAGACCGTGTTCCCGGCTTCAGGCACTGCTATCCGTTATAGATGAAGACTAAGTGACTCCGCGCTACTGGCCTCTTTGCTTTACATTCTTTTGTCATGGCCGTCACCTTCAACATAGCAAGGCATAATACTCGCAATAGGATCCTCAGTATTGCTTTTGAGTCAGCTAAACCTAAGCTATCATCGGTTCTGCTCCCGCTTCGATGCCCGGTTTAGTCCAATATGTCTGCCGTGGCTTGCAATGGCACAGTGCCTCTCCTGACCCATCTCAACTAGGACCGCCGTATCCCTCGTCAAATGTATTTCGAATCTTTATGTGAATTGGAATTCGAAAGTTGGGCATGAGCATGGACAAGGGCATGTCGAATGTGGTAGAGCCGCTTATATCAAGTTCATTTTCAGAGTCTGCATATATACGACCTTGTCGATCTGTTCCCGGCATCTCCAACATTGGTACGGAGACCGGTTGCTCTTATTGCTGCTATTGACACCTCTCCCACAGGAGCCGAATATTTTCGTTGCCGAGCAGGGCTTCTCAGATATGAGGATCGTCTCCTCTTTGGCGCATGAACAGCACCTTCTTAGATGGGTAATATAGCTGCACATGTCTTGATGATGTTAGTATGATGGTTTCATCTAGCTTCGGAGGGGACCTACTCTTGGAATGTGTTCTATATGATACTGACCCTAGAAGGTCTTGCAAAGTAGAACGGCGCTTAATGAACAGAATTGTTATCGAGGGCCGGAATCATCGTACATATCTTCGATATATTTATACAAATATCGATCTTCCCTGTCCCTCGTCTGAACGCAGCTAGTGTGATATCCCTTTGCCATACCCTCTTGTTCCGACTACAGAATATATGTCGCCATACCTAGGAAACCAATA
Organism: Nemania abortiva; assembly: GCA_022578505.1. Classification (NCBI taxonomy): domain Eukaryota; kingdom Fungi; phylum Ascomycota; class Sordariomycetes; order Xylariales; family Xylariaceae; genus Nemania; species Nemania abortiva. Next base: position 122,798 of record MU392567.1, read on the forward strand.
GGAGATGGCATAATATACACACTAATTGCTTCATCTAGGGAAAGTGAGACCGGGATGTGGTGCGTTTTCAAACACTGCAAGAGCTACAATTAAATGTAAGAATGCTGAAATGTGAGAGTGTAAATTCATCGGATGCTTGCCATAGGCGTGCATCTCCTGTGTGAATCAGATAGGAGGGCGAAGGGTAACTGGAGATCACGGAATTGATTCATGAGTTTTTAATTGGAAGGCATTTAAATTGGATCTTTCGTTCTCTAGTCATTGGATCGAGGGCCGTGTAAACCCACTTTTAAGATCGATCAGGGGCAGACGGATCTAAGCGTCGTGTCCCCGGCTTCCCGCTTGGCCCGAGATGAGAACACAAAGCTCAGTATGTTGCCACGGCTGTATACCGCCGTCTGGGGTGTGGTATGACTAGAGATCATCGCGTGGCAGCATGATTTACACCAAGAAGAGTGACTGGTTCCTGGTTCCTGGTGACGAGTGTCGGCTGGCGGTTCTTGACGAAGTCCGTGGAGGTCCCCGGGCGTCGACTCCAACTGCAGCGTCAACGAAACCCCGGACCTCTGGGCGAATCGATATGGAGAATGCCAAGTCTAGGTATAGTGATTAAAGAACATGGCTTGCGGGGAATAAGATATACTCAAGTCGGATAGCTCAACGGCCCGAAAACATTCGTAGATGTGACTGGCGCGGAGTAAGCTGTGGTTGATACATGCCGTGAAGTGGACATCCGAAGGTCCGCAACTGCATGCCTGAAACCGAGGATTGAATGAGCCCTGTATTGGCGGCGGCTCAGTGCACCGGTGGGTGGCATGTTTGCAGGCGTTGATAGCAAGATTAGCCGAACTCGGCGTGAGTGCAGCCGCCACACAAAGTCATGTTAGTATGAGCTGCGGGGGAATGCTTCCAACCGTCCGGTGGCTTAATGGTCGCCTTTGGGCGGGAAGCTAGCGGGGTTGACTGTCCCATCAGATCGTATCCTTGCCCATTTGAATGTGGTAAGATATGACCAGGAACCCTCCCATTTCTGAACAAGCGCGGCATTCTCCTGTGTTTCGAGGACGGGGAGAACTTGACGGCTCGTTAGTTTAATCGTCGTGACTGGGTTGCAAGGCAATACTAACGAAAGCCATTCTGGTACTCCTTTTGAAGATGAGCGATCTTCACCTTCAAAAGATCCTCCTTGGCCTTGGCGGGCTGCCCTGGTCGCCGGGCTTTCTTTATCTGCTCGAGCTCTTCATCGTATTGATGAACATACCTACTCGAGTGTCAATAAATGCTATGAGGATCTTAGGGCCTGGGAGAGAGCGCACGTCTTGATGAGCTCCTGGATTGTATCGATGCTGAGTGGTTGGCCGCTGTTCTGCTTTAAGGCTTCTTGGAAGAAAGCAGTTCGCTCGACTAGAGGCTCAGCGGTTAGCTAGCAACTCCTATTCATCTGTAAAATTTCACGTACTATATGGCTGGTCCTTCTTCCGCCTAGCAGCGGCAATCTTTTCCAACTTCTCATCTCTGACTTGCGCGCGGTGAAGCCTCTTTGAGTCACGGGAATACTGGTGTAGGGCATCAATGGCCCCCTTCTTCTTCGTAATAGCTTTGCGCGTGCGCTCTAGAGTTTTCGGCATTGTGATGAGAGGGGAGAAGTAGACAAACAAGGGGGGAATAGTTTGTGATATTGCTTTTCTGAAGCAAGTAGGCAGGTATGCTTCCAAGCAAGCCTGGCTATTTTGGTGGGGTGAAAATTATACCAGAGGAAAAAGTTGACACTGTGAGTGTTGAATCAGTTAACAAGGATACTAATATGTAATTGCACAGTGTATAGAATTATGCAGAAGGATCATTTGCTCCCAGTGCAAGCTAGAGCACGGTACCGCCGACAACTGTACCGTAGGTACCTGCCTAGGTACCTAAGGGATGTGGCTCCGAGGGGGTTCCCATTGGCTGACCCCACGTTGCTCTGGAAATCAGACCGGGGGGGCAAGTCGCGGTCCACGACGCGGTCGCCCATTTCGTCTTATCGATTATAGGGCGGACCATAGGCTGATTCCCTCTCCATACATGCATGACTTTCCTTCCTTCCTGGCTATTGTTCTACCTATTGACGTGGTATGCGGGTTAGAAGCGTGCTCTGCATTGTTCCGTTGCTCATTGTTCGGGTTCCTGGGCTTTCTGACGTGTGTTCATTCCTCTCGTCGGGTTCACTGCTGTTTATTTAAATCTCGTGTACTCTTGGTGTTGGTCTTGGTGTGTTGTGTTTACTTGGATTCACAGCCCGGATCACTGCTTCACCGCATCTTGCTGCGTCGCGCTTTTGGAACCGCCAACCCTCCAATCCACTGTCCCAATTCAAGAGCTGGTTGAATTTCCTAATCGAGCTGTCCAGTGAATTGCTTGATGGGCAATCGATGAACAACTATCTGATGGCAACTATCTGAACATCGGCTATCGGTGGTACTGGGCCACTATTCGCGCTAATTTCGGTTCCTTTTGCAACATGGGTATTCAAGGTAGGCTGCTTCCGTGCTTCTTAGCTGATCTGTATACTAATCAAGCTCAGGACTGTTGCCGTTGCTAAAGTCGATACATCGACCTACTGAATTGAAGAAATTCTCAGGTGAGACCTTCGGAGTTGACGCCTATGGGTGGTTGCATCGGGGCGCCATTTCATGCGCTATCGAGCTTGCTCAGGGCAAGCCAACTCGAAAGTAAGTCCATAAACATATGTATACTGCACAGGCCATCTTTCTCACCTTCTGCACTAGATATGTCGACTTTGCCATGAATCGTGTTCGAATGATGAAGCACTTTGGTGTCACTCCCTACCTAGTTTTTGATGGAGATTTCCTTCCTAGCAAAGCTGCTACAGAGGCTTCACGCTCAAAGCGAAGAGAAGATGGTAGAAAATTGGGTATAGAATTGCTCAAGGCAGGAAAGCCTTCCCAAGCCCACCAGGAGCTACAAAAGGCCATTGATGTTACACCTGAAATGGCTCGCCATCTAATTGAGGCTTTAAAGAAGGCAGATATCCCTTATGTCGTAGCCCCGTATGAGGCCGACGCTCAATTGGTTTACCTTGAACGCCAGGGAATCACCAGTGGAATCATTTCGGAAGATTCAGATTTGCTCGTCTTTGGCGCTAAACGACTCATCACAAAGTTAGATCAGTACGGACAGTGTGTCGAGATCAACCGCCGAGACTTCAATGCCTGTCGTGAAGTCTCGTTTGTTGGTTGGGATGATAGGCTATTCAGACAAATGGCGATATTGAGTGGCTGTGATTACCTTGAGAGCATTCCAAGTTTAGGTCTGAAGACAGCACATCGATTGCTCCGGAAGCATAAAACAGTTGAGCGGATTATACGGACGCTTCAGTTTGAGGGTAAACACCGTATTCCGGCGGACTACTTAAAACTGTTCCGCCAAGCGGAGCAGACGTTTTTATACCAATGGGCTTTCTGTCCAAGGTCCAAGGAACTCGTCAACCTTACTATTCTCCCATCTGACCTCAGCTGTGACCAGCTTCCTTTCATTGGATCTTTTGTAGGAGCTGAGCTCGCTCAACGGATCGCTGCGGGAGAAGTTAACCCTATCACAAAACAAGAGATCATTATCTCCGTGCTTCCGTCCCCGAGAAAACGTACCGCATCTACCGCTTCCGGCAGTAACGCTATCCAGACACAGAGCACTCGAGATACACCCAAAAAGCCAATTGATTCATATTTCAAAAACCATCGCCGGATACCGCTTGGCGAGATGGATCCAAACTGTTTTCAGGTTAATCCCGAGAGGGCGACTAGGGAAGGTATTCAGCCGATTGTATTTCCTCTTCCGAGGCCCTATATCGATAGCACCAACTCGACGTCTTCTGGTCCGTCTCGTAACTACATCAACAGGAGTGGAACTTCGCCACGCGTACTGCGTCGACGGACAGAGCCTATATCCAACTTACTTGCCGACGGTGGAGGGTCCTTAACATCGAACTCACGCCGAAGAACTACTGGGCCTGAAGTAAGAGTTTCTCACCCTGATAACGCTGCAGCTGGGATTAACCCTCGGCCACCTAAGAAGGCACGCCTCTGTGATGATGACACAACACTGGGCCTGAGCCCCGGAAAAGGGAAAAGCAGATATTTTTCACCAAGCGGTCCGAAGGCCCGGCCGGTGGCAGAGGGAAAAGGTTATCTTATGTCGGATGACTCAATAGAGGAAGCATTGAGGGAACTTCCTGATATGGGGGGATGGTCTAAGCAATCGGATCGCCGAAAGACGATTGCGGTATTCGACGGCGATCGCTTACAGCTGGGCAAATTAGATGCCCCTAAGGATGACGAGAAGACTAGACCAAGCGGCACATCGGATCTAGTACACGAGCAATTGCATTCCACCATTCCTGACACTCCTCCGAAATCTGCCTTCGACCGCTTCGCTTATGCTGGCAATCCGTCTCATGATTCAAAGCCGACTAGACTATCACGGAGGCAAAGCTCGATGTCATCTACTCGAAGTTCGCTAATTTCCCTGACACCGATATCTGCCTCTTCGAGCCAGCCGTCTACCGCTAGAACAACCCCAGCAACAACGCCACGGCTTACACCATTGCAGCAGCTTGAAAGGAAGGCTCTCGGCCAGAGCAAGGAATCTCCAACGTCGAAGTTTGCAGTCCCCCGTGCGCCCAAGCGGTCCAGCCTCGGTCGGATGAGTCTCGACTCGATTCCGATCAACCCTGCGTTTGTGCCTCTGCCGTCTGTTGACGTGGCAGAGTTGGAGATGTTGAATGAATCTCTTGGAAGCGAGGATCTCTTGGTGCCTGAGAGCGAGACAGAAGAGGTGGAAGCAGTGTTGGAGCTAGGGAATGCCAATCCAACGGCGGCGCAGAAGAGTCGCAGGACGATGGACTTGTCACAGTATATGTTTGCATCAAGCTGAAGTATGGCGTATGGGGTGTCTTTTTAAGGGGTAAAATGGAGTAAATGCGTGCTTGTAGGTTCTGTGGGTGCATAGCGGCGGCGTTTTTGTCGGAATCATGTCTACAGCGTAATATTGAGACAGTCTCAGAAGTACGCATACTCTCAGAGGCCAGCATCGGGTGGTACGGTGCCTGGCAAGGTCCATGTATCTCATGGAGTATATACTACCTATTACTGTCTGTATATACATTAATGACACTCACCTGCATCGATGCTCAGGGGAGGTAGAATACGCGGGGAAACACATGCTGGCTTATCGTTTGAGAACCTGTAATTCCCATACCGTTCATGTTCTAATAATGCGATGAATGCTCTTACAGCGCCTTGCATTAATAAGCTCTGACTCGACATCCCAACGTGGAATGGGTATAAGGGCGCGATGTGTGTAATGTTGGTACCTACCTACATGTTTAGAGCGCACGCACGCTAAACTTATATGAGTTTAGGGCATTAGGTGGGCCAAGGTCGGTCAGACATTCCACTCCCTCTCCACTTCGTTTAGTTCGAACCTGCCAATACCTACTATTTCGTAGCCCGACTTGGGTAGGTATTCGTTCTACTATGTATGTACTAGTAAGGGATTTTGTTTCTTTTGAGCGGCGACATGGTATGATCCGGCCCTGCCGAGCGCTCTGCCAACGGATACTTGTTGCGTCACTAATGTGGGACTCGGGGGTTCCATCTTGAGTGGCGCTTAAGTGGCTGCATAAAACTTCTTGTTTGGATCCTGTACTGCGGTGCCTTGGGTACCTAAGATAGAGAGGTAAGTACGTATCTTGATAACTAGCACGTAGTACGGGGATGACCCCCCTTCGACTGCTCGCCTGACACCCAAAGCTCGCCATCTGGCGTCCCCGCGTGCCCTCTGCTGTGAGCCAGGCACCTGCTTGTGGGTGTGCAGTGCTGTAGAACCCGCCGATTCGGTTGGCTGTCGGCTGGCTGGCTGCTGAAAGGGGTAAGTAGACCCTCACTAAGCAGGAGGTAATTGTACGTTAGGTAAGTTCTCATCCAAAGGCAGGCTGCCATCCGGTCATACCATCCCACTCTTCATCTAATCTACCCTCCTAACCAACCCATTCAGTAAAGTGCAGTACCTATTGTCATCATCAGCGTCTCAATCGTATTAGTTGCAGGAAATAGCAAACAAGTAGCATTGTTGTGTTCTTCTTTTTTTCTTTCATTTCTTATTCATTCTTAGCAGTAGGCGTCCCCTGTCAATCGGAGCGTTACATATTATATACAACGCATTATTGTATAAAACCATACAATGGGCCGTTCATAGCGCCGTCATCCATCCAAGCATCCAAGCATAGCATCCGCGCATCCACCCTGCTAACGCCTACATACGCATTCTGACTCCGCCATCAGCATTCTACTACTGTTCATGACCAGCGACTTCTTCTCCCTCCCTCTCCCTTCCTCCTTCCCCTACTTTTCAACATCGCCCGTTGTGCATTCCTGGCAGGATTTGTTTCGCAAGTCGGGGTAAGCTCGAAAAACTGAACTCGACAAAATAACCAGCCCGACCCTCGACTATATGCGTGCCTAATAAACTTATCCCTCCTTGTCCCTCGAATCCTCGCCACTTGTCTCATCGGCTTCACCCAAGAGACGGGCTGTTTGCTGTCACTTGTCACTCTTCAACCGTCCATCTTACTTCGCCGCCAGCATACTTCGAACGCCCTCGAATCCTTGCTACAGTCGTCGTCGCCGACGCCGCCACTTCCACTACGACGTATCCTTTGTCAGCCTCAGCCTCGACGGCCAAGCTGGTTAGGGGCTTCGAGCACCGAGCCCAGAAGCACGCCTCGTCCTTAGAACCGCGGCCATAGAGTCTCCTGCGGCTCGCGTTCGGCGAGCATTACCGACGTCCCCTCCCCCCGACGACACGATTCCTCCCATCACGAGAAAGCGAAAAGCCGCTGAGGCGACGGTATCCTCCTCTTCCACTCCCGACGCCCTACCCAACAAGCGAGTCCTCGCCTCAGCAGCTTCAGCTTCAGCAGCCCCTCCAACCCCCGTCACAGGTATGGATTCCGACGAGGACTTTGTGTCCAACATGTCGAGTGATGACGATATCATGCAAGATGATACCGATAATGATTTGTCTGCCGCTGAAGAAGGTTTGTGTATTTGTTTTGTTTCTATCTCCGTGCTTCCCGCGGTACGCCGTGTATTGGCTTGCCTCCGTTGGAGACGGACCCCCGCGCTAATGACTTTTACGAACCACCTTCATGTATTGATGGCTAACATGTTCAACTCGAGATTATGATGTCTTCGACGACCAGCCCGATCACGATACCGATATTACTTCGTACAAATCAGACAAAAAGAAGGGCGTCGCCTTCGACGTCAGCTACCAAGTTTATAGTCCTGATGACATTCGACTCCAGCAGGATGAAATGATCGATGAGGTCAACATGATCTTAGAAATGAGAAAAGAAGACGCCGCCATTATGCTACGCTACTTTCGTTGGAATAAGGAGCGTCTAATCGACGACTATATGGACAACCCGTCGAAGGTTTTGGAGGCCGCAGGTCTGGGACCCAGCAACTCAGAACCCCCGAAATTAGAAGCAGTACCCGGATTCGTGTGCGACATATGCTGCGAAGACGAAGCAGGCCTTCTCACCTTCGCTATAAAGTGTGGCCATCGATATTGTGTCGATTGCTATCGACAATATCTAGCTCAAAAGATACGCGAAGAGGGCGAAGCGGCTCGAATCCAGTGCCCTGCAGACGGGTGCCACAGAATCATAGATTCGCGTTCATTAGATCATTTGGTCACCGCTGATCTCAGGGATCGCTACCGGGAGCTGCTCAACCGCACCTTTGTGGAGGATAAAGACACGTTGAAATGGTGCCCGGCACCAGATTGCACAAACGCTGTGGAGTGCGCCATCAAAAAGAAGGATCTAGACAAGGTTGTGCCTACGGTAGGGTGCAACTGTGGCTATCGCTTCTGCTTTGGTTGCATTCTCAGCGACCACCAGCCAGCTCCCTGCGAGCTTGTAAAGAGGTGGCTAAAGAAGTGTGCTGATGACAGCGAGACCGCGAATTGGATATCTGCGAACACTAAGGAATGCCCGAAATGCAATTCTACTATCGAAAAGAACGGCGGTTGCAACCATATGACTTGTAGAAAGTGTAAACACGAATTCTGTTGGATGTGCATGGGTCTATGGTCGGAACATGGTACCAGCTGGTACAATTGTAACCGATTTGAGGAGAAGAGTGGCACTGATGCCAGGGACGCCCAGGCGAAGTCGCGGGTTTCCCTAGAGCGATATCTGCACTACTATAACCGCTACGCTAACCACGAACAGTCGGCGCGCCTGGACAAGGATATCTATCAAAAAACAGAAAAGAAGATGGTACAATTACAGACAGCGTCTGGCATGTCTTGGATTGAAGTTCAGTACTTGAACACAGCTTCCCAGGCTCTACAAACGTGCCGGCAGACTCTCAAATGGACTTATGCTTTCGCCTTTTATCTAGCTCGGAACAATCTGACCGAGATTTTCGAAGATAACCAAAAGGACCTGGAGTTAGCCGTCGAGGCGCTCTCGGAAATGTTTGAAAAGCCCATATCGGAGCTTGCCGATGCGAAACTAAAAGTAGATATAATGGACAAGACTGCCTACTGCAACAAACGGCGTGTCATTCTGCTCGACGATACAGCCGACAATCTTGCCAATGGTGAGTCCACGCTTGGCTTGACCCCTTCCTTGGCATCACTCGTACTAAGATAGAACATATAGGTCGCTGGTCTTTTAACGTAGACCTGAAAAGTGCTACTAGTGGCCGCCGTTAAAGACGTATTTGCACTGTAATGAATACTCGAGTAGATAGACGGGAGATAACATGGCCGGAGTATGGATAAGAGTGAATATAGCATTTACCCCCTTCTTTTTCCGTCATTCGCACCATATCTATAACGCACATAAGATTGTTTTTCGCCGATTTTATAATGCCACTCATCGTTGCATTGCGCCCAGATCTGGGGATACGTACTACCAACAGTATTTCTTGGAGGTACGTCGGACAACATGCAATAATTAGGCGTCAGTAATCGCCTCTGTGGTAGGACAAGCTAGCTGTTTCGTTTCGGAGCATAATAGATATTGTGATTAGGCAACCCCTATCCTCAAGAGGGAAATAAAAGACACTTCAACTAATGTGACCTTGTTACAAGTATAGTTATACCATTTTAGCTCTGACAAGTGTTCGCGAAACCTTATTCTACTTGATAGGCCCTTAAATCCTTACCTACCTGCTTGGTCAAGTTGTTAAGGTAGACAGACATAGGCTTCAAAGTATCACTCAGTGGGGAAGCAAGGTAACACCGCGCAGGTTACAAAAGCACATGATGTCCTGTCGAATCTATAATTGATGTTGCCTTTCTATATCAATTACATATTACGGACTTCTTTCCTCTAACAGCGGACATTGTGTCTTGCGCTATATAACACTTGCTGATCCATACCTCTTGCTTGAATCCTCTATAATGCCGGAGGACATCTACACTGACAACATGAGCCGTGGCCTTACCGAGGCACAAAGGTACGTAATGAGACCAAGTCTTCTTGCCAACTGGAAATAGATTAATTAACTAATCTTAGTAGACCCGACGAGCAAGCAATTCACTATTCTAACAAGGTAAAATCCCATTGCCCAACCGAAAGCTTGGCGACTCACCCCTCTCCTATAGTAATATCGGTTACCTTCTCCATCCCCTGGTTGCTTCTGCTCTTCCTGCAAAACCCCATGCGGCAGATATTGGTACGGGAACCGGGATATTCCTTCACCGCATCCACGGTCTATATCCAGATGCAACGCTACACGGATATGACATATAAGCGGAACTATATCCCGAGCCCCAAACTGTCTCACCAAACATAACGCTTGCTATCTTAGACGCGAAGGCTCCTATTCCGCCCCAGCTGTACGGTATTTACGATCTGGTCCACGTGCGTTTGCTGGTAGTAGCCATGCTGCCCGCCGAATGGACCCCCGGTCGTGCGCAACGTATCCCAACTCCTGAAGCCCGGTGGCTACATCCAGTGGGAAGCACTTGCGCGGCCGTCCGGACTCCACGTTCACGTCCGCGCGCCTGAAAGGCACTGCGTTCCGCGCGGGCGCTCCGTGAACGCTTCGAGCATGGCTGGCGTACGCTGCCGCGCGACTGGCATGCGTTCACGAAGACGTCATCAGCTCGAACAGGATCCCGGAGACTAGGACCCAGATGACGCGGAGCGGGATGGTGGCTATCTTCAAGTGGGCACATTTGATGGCGGCTCGCAGCGTCCGTAGCTCGATGACGTTGGATCGTCTTGTGGAGCTGGAAAAAAGGGGTTGAGGCGGATATCAAGTCAAGGTGCCTTCCGGCTACCATCAACATCGCCGTATCACCACTAAGGGGTTGGTAGTTAATCTGTGTATCGCCGCCACGACGACGGTACTCGTCAAAAAACCATTGAGCAAAATCGGTAGGATTGCTTGGTGCCATCTAGTCCAGTTCAGCCCATGTCACGCAGGCTATGGCCTAATGGTGCTAACCTACACTCATTCTTTTCTTCATATAATTGTCGGCCTAGTCCGACATCTGAAATCGGTGCCGCACTTTCTAGAGACCAGGAATGAAAGCGAATCCGACTCTTGGGATCCAGATGGCGGGACTAAAGGGGCCGAGCATTGTCATGACAGACCTCATGAACGCAGCACCGTCAACGCAAAGCCTGTTCTTCATGCAACCAAATTCTTATCCAAAGCTGAAACTGCCCATACTGTCGAACACAAACCAATAGATCAGCTCGTTGCTGGTGATCGTAATTTGGCCATAAGAATCGATGAGGTCGATCAGTGTAAGAGCCCATAGTGTAAAGCGAGTCCAAGGGACGAGGCCGTAATAATGTGTTTCCACATGATGAATACAATACTAGACACCCTGAATGAGGTGGGACATGAGTCGTTCTTCTGAAGGGATTATCCGGATCTTGTAACCAAGTGTGTCAATGCCCCGAAAGATACGAGTAAATACGTACCTAACGCTATAGGTGTGGACCAGAGGCGGTCAGACTTTCTCGATAGGTCGTATTATGCGGCACAGGTTTGGAACTACTAACAGTTAACTGATACTACATTCGACAAACGATATCTGAAATGAGTGTGTGATATCTGCACATATCACCTGTCCTCGGTCCGGTGCAGATCTATGCTGGGGATGCAGTCTGGTTCTTACATCGAGAAGGCATATGTAGACTCAGGGCGTAAATGGCCACACAGGAACCGATATGTGTGTGGTTGAATCGTTGGAAATCTGGGCTCGTCCCGTTGACTACTGTATGTCAGCTGCACCAGTTTCTCTGAGTGCCAACGCATATGCAAATGTTATACCTAGGCTACATATGCTGTGTAACACATCATATGTTGGTACTTGTAAGGTAAGGCGTATAGTGGTCGTGGGGAGAAAGGGGAGAGCATCGCCTCATAAATTCTAAATTTAGCAACCGACAAGTCAACATCGCGGAGTTAGGGGGCTTTGGAGGTACGTGGTGACTGGTCACACAGACCCGCATAGCTTGACGTTTCTATTTCCTCTCTTTGTCTTATCAATTCTACAAAACCATAACCACCCACCAACCATCATTGCCTTCATTATACGCACTCCAGAAGATCCTCATTTTATCCTCAGTCCTCAGCACCATGATGGATAATCCGTCCGACATCGCCGTTGTCATCTGCCATGGCAGTTATCACAGTCCAGCCCCCTATATGCCCTTTGTCGAAGCCCTAAAGGCCAACGGGATCGATGCGTACTGTCCTCAACTACCAACAGCCGACCTCGCCAAGCTCAATGTGGGTGACGATGTCAACAACCCCAACTTTGACCTTGGGCCCCCAGCTGCCGGCTACCCGCAAGGCGAGGAAGATGTCGCAGTAGTTATGGAAATCCTTCGACCGCTGGTAGAAGAGAAAGGAAAGAAGGTGCTGATGCTCGGACATTCATCCGGCGGATGGGCTGCTACAGAGGCAGCGCAGCCACAGCTGCAAGCCAAGAATAGACAAAAGGATGGTCTGTCCGGTGGCATCATCGGCATACTTTACGTCGGAGCCTTCGTTATTCCCGTTGGAGAGTCTGTCCACAGTTTTTTCCAGCCCAAGGATGGAAACTTTGTTGTTCCCCCGTTCATGCAGTTTCATGTAAGGAGACCCGTCGCAAATTGGAAGTTGATGTACATCTGCTGATCCGTTACCGTACGAGCAGAAACATGGCGGTGCTGGCCTCGGCACCATGGTAGAGCCCGAGAAGTATCTCTTCGGTGACCTTAACGCCGAGGATGCGTTGAAGTGGACAAAGACGCTCACGGCATCACCCATTCTAACCACGAAGCTCTCTAACGACGCCTATACAGCCCTACCTTGTGCTTATGTCGTCTTGGAAAACGATACAACACTCCCCAAGGAATACCAGGAAGGTATGGTTGCTTTGCAAGCCTCGAAAACAGGGGAATTCACAAAATATTATTCTCCGTCGGGTCACTCTCCACACTTGAGTTGGACGGAGGGTCTTGTGAAGACAGTTCAGGACTTTGTCGCCAAGATCGAACGGTCGTAAAGGGCATGTCTTACACGTTGGTGTCACTGGCAACTGCTAGAATTTTGTAGTTACGTCATTAGTTTAGTAGTACCCGGTTTATAGGCTTGCAGAGTACAATAACGCAAAATTTGCCTCGTAAGCCAAAAAAAAAAAAAATTTATATTACAATTACGTTCTCGCCCCAACAAGCCAAAAGGTGGCTTTGCGATTGGTTTGTTTGCATTAAAGAGGGTCGAGCCCACGATGGTTTCTTCCACGGGGGAAACGGCTTGCGGTTGACTAGGCTTGGACTGGAGAGTGAACTACCAGGAGCCGGGTTCGTCTTCAATCGTTTAGTCGTTGGGGTGCCCGTACCAGGTGACGAAGTCACATCAGCAGAACCAGTTGCGGACGGTAGGGTTTGAGGCACAGCCTCAGCCGCGGAGCTTACTTTTTGACTGGCAGCACTATCACGGGGCCGCTTTGACGTATCTTTCTCTCTTGAGGGCTTAAGGGACTTAAGCGCTGGGTCGGGTCTATTTGCTAGCCATGGGTCCTGCGATGGGCTATAACGAGTGGGCTTGGCCGTTGCCCAGGCCAAATGAATATGATTATTGTTCCATAGCTGTTTGTGGAGGGCTCGCTTGTCAACATCGTGCTGAAACTCATCCTCAATAGCATAGCCAGGGAGATCCCTAGGCAAAAAGTTGGCTAACTTCCCCTCACGAGCACCACTGACATCTTAGAGAAATGGGACTAAGGTACGAGATAGGAAATTGAATTGTGATTCAAATTATTTAGTGAGTTAAGGTCGATTAAGAGAAAAAGAAATCTTTAACATCTTCCATGATAGCGCTAGGTAGGGGTATTATAATCACTATCCCTTGCGCCTACCCACATAAACGTTTAATCGCCGCAGATTTACTACTGAATCGAATTATTCATATCATTATGTCTAATTTCATGTAAATGTGTAATTTAATTGGCTGTTATTACGTACTTAAGTATTAAGCAGCCTTGCTACTAAACGCTGTACTAACGGTGACATACATCACTCTAATGTAAGCTTAACTTATACATTGGCATGCTTTGAGCCTTGCTAGTTCCCAATTTACATCTGCTAAGAACTCGCGATGATTCAAGGGCGTGATATAACCGTCCAGCACTTCCGGCGTTGGGGGGAGGTCGGTCCTCGGGCTAAGCGCCGAGCTTGTTCCGGACCCAAGTGCCCTCCTTGTAACAGAGGGTGAAATAGTTAGTGAATACGGCTTCTTAGCTGCCATATTCTCAATGCAACACATCTCATAATGATGCTGGAGAGCCCTCCAATCGGTACTTGAAGGCACTGATGCCTTCTTGCCGTTAAATGGAGTTAAAACATCGTATGGTACAAATACACGTATACGTAACGTGTGAGGGTGAATAGAGAAGAGTCCTGCGTTAAAACATTCGTGAAGATCATTCTTTAAAAGGATTCCGTTCTTAGGGTCCCACGTGTTATGCCATGCCAAGAGTAGCTTGCGCGGACTATCATAAACAGTTGCAATATCTTCGTCATCGTCTTCACCGCTGGGATAGAGGTGGTAATGTATCTGAGGGATGATATGGCAGGCCTGAATAGCAGGGCCTATAGGAAAACCTGTGCACCACGGCTTTCCTAGACCGGTGACAGCGCAATGATCTGCGCTGTCAAGACATGAGGACCTGAAATAGTCGACGCGGCGCTTGGCCGCGTCTCTGTCTATTTCTACGTCCTTCGGTGCAAGCATGTTGTCAAACCCCGTATCCTCGCTGTTGTCTAAACTTTGCTTTGCTGGTGGGATAGAGCCTGATGAGGATCGTTTGGCAGAGCCGGCTGTTAGCGTTTGTCGGAATGGCATCATCGAAAGTTTTGGATCGGAAGGAACCTCATTTGGCGGCAAATATCGAGGATCGTAACGACGGATAGGCTCAGAGAGGTGCCGGGCGCATCCTTCTAGGAGTAGGTTAATACGAGCCGAGGGCAGAACAATAGACACGACGGACTCTTTAGGTGGGTATCTAGTGGCGAACTGCAGGGTAGATTGCAGGCCTTATGAAGGACAAGATGGTACTTTATAACGTTCTGTTCCTTGGAACTTATAGGTTGGAGACTTGGTACGGGTCTATCCAAGAGGTTTCCTATGACGAAGGATAGGCCACGCACTTCCGAGCTAGGTAAGTCAGGAGGATCAGTCAAAGCGAACGCAGTACTGGCCCACGGATTGTCACTGTGACCATTGTCGCATTTGCCCTCGCGTGCTGAATCGTCTGGGAACTCGAAGCATAGGCACAGTTCGTCGCAGACGTCACGAAAGGTTACCAAGTCGCTGTCTGGAACTTGGTAGATACCGGCGAAGGCTTGAGGTTTCGTGTTCCGACCTATAGTGAACTGCACGTTCCACCCGACTGCACGCCTATTGGGCGTAATCCCAGTGCCGGACATCGCTGTTGTCCGTGATCGCGAACTAGCCGGCGCGAAAGTAGTAACATTAGAGTTGGTGGTGTTGTAGGGAATGCCCCTTCGGTAGAGTGATATATGACAATAGTATTACTAAATCTGCCTTTATGTAAGGGCTTGCGCGTGTGTAACGCGACTGCTCATAGCGCAGGCCCCAGCCGAGATAAGAGTGAAACCTAGATATTATTAGTCTAAATCAAGAGACAAGAGGTAAAGCGGCGGCCCGCATGAGTTGTATTGAAAGGGGTCGTCGGGCAGAGAGACACATGCATAGTACCTATCTGTAGCATCAAGTCATAACAGTAGTAGTGTATTTTGGAACATCATGGCAGTGTACAAGCTCTTCTAATGCACAATATACAGTACCCAGGAGGTAAGTGGCCAGCCACAGCCCGTGCTCATCCCTTCATTTCACTTCAGCACGCTAGTGACACTCAATTGACTGCATATGAGTTCTATAGCTCAGTTAACCACACCGCAAGGGATTTAGCCCAAAACCTGCTCGGCCATCGACACTACGAGAAGAGAAGATTAGCAAACCCTACCCAAGGCCTGAAATCTAGTTTAATTTCAATTGAGCGGGGGGTATAACTAACCATCTGTCCCGGTGTTGTCAGGCTCGACATGTACAGACTTGACCTTGCCGCCCTCGATAACAAGGGCGTAGCGCTTGGCGCGCGTGTGGCCGAAGACGGGGATCACGTCGAAGCCGAGGTCCAGGGCCTTGGTGAAGGCGCCCGTGGGATCAGCCAGGAACCGGATCTGAGTGACCATAAGGTAAGCATCCATCTATCAATAACCCCCAATGCGATGAATCGACTAGATATCTATTCAAGTCTGGCCAGACTTACACCAGACGCCTTTGTAGGATCGAGCTGGTCGCCCCAAGCCTTCATGCTATTTGATCGGTTAGTTGATAGTTGCTCACTCACTGACTCACTCACTCCCACAAGAAAAGAGGGCTCTACTCACACGAATGCATCGTTGACGCTGAC
The DNA here is from genome assembly GCA_022578505.1 of Nemania abortiva. Classification (NCBI taxonomy): domain Eukaryota; kingdom Fungi; phylum Ascomycota; class Sordariomycetes; order Xylariales; family Xylariaceae; genus Nemania; species Nemania abortiva. The sequence goes on from MU392567.1 coordinate 138,821, forward strand.
GACGAACACCTGCCCCGCGTCGGCGATCTTGGGGTGGTTGATGTAGCTCGGCACGTGCTTCTGCGAGCAGGTGCCGGAGAAGGCGGCGGGCACGCCGATGATGACGCCGTTGTCGATGCCGGTGCCGTACGCCTTGGCCAGGTTCACCTTGTTGGCCGGCGAGTCCTCGTGCAGGTCGATGTCCGGGACGGCGTCGCCGACCTGCACGAAGGCGCGCGGCGTGGCGTGGAACTGCCGGGCCGCTACTAGCGGGCGGGACATGGGCGTGGCCATGGGCACGCGGCGGAGGGCGCGGAAAGCCATTGTGGATGAGGCGATGAGTTCGAGTTTATATGGATTATGTAAGGGGGGGAAAGAGTGTAGGGTAGTGAGGGTGGTGATACACTGGTGGTTGTTGAGTTGAATAGAGTTGAAGCTCCCCTTTCGGTTGATGGAGCTTGGACCAGGTTGCTCGGGCTATGACGTTATGAAACATGTACAGTCGAGAACACTGTAAAGCACTGTGTATAATTGGTGGCGATGGTATGGAGATACAGTGTCTATGCGAACTAGTTTACACAGTAATGAACCAGCGAGGATTTTCATTCCAAATTGTTGCTGACTATGCTGTACTGCTGTACAAATCGGCTGTCGTCCTACTTAGGTGCTTATTACCACGCGTACCGATGGCATAACGCACCACTCTTTTTGTCTCCCTCAAAATCCAACCCAGGTCATTAGGTTTTATCTCACACCGCGGTAGCTGACGGCCTTCAATAAAGGATATCTTGTATGAGCATGCGCTATCTTGCTATGAGTGATTATGAGGAACGGCTTGGTATGCTATGAGAATATGATGATAGAATAGTCTTGACTATGAATCCACAACAATTCACTAAGTGATAGAAACTACCTAATATTACCAAAGTCCCCGGATTGGACTGAAGCTCTCATATCGACAGTTATCTAATGTAATATAGTCGGCCGCGAAGTGCCACCGTCAAGCGCTGCTACAAGACATCAGCAGCCTGCAGGTCTCGCTCCAGCTCCCCACGCGGCCGAAGGTCCAAATACGGCCCGTCATGTCTCGACGCAAAGATGTCTTCCAGCTGGAACTCGTCCAGCCGCCTCCTACCCGGCGGACCATCCGTCCTCCCGCCCCCAACCTCGCCCAGCGTCCCCGGCGCAGCCCCAAACTCAAAGTACCACAGCGTCTTGGCGAGGACCAAGCTGCCCTCCATATAAGCCAGCGCTTTGCCGGCGCAGGACCGGGAGCCGGCAGAGAAGGCCGCGAAGGCGTCGCGCATCCGCTTCGCCGCCGCCTTGTCTTCCGGGGAGCAAGAGGGCTCATCGCCGGTCAGCCAGCGCTCCGGCTTGTAGGTGTACGAGTCCGGGAAGTACGCCTCGTTGTGGTGGAGCGCGTACGCGCTGACGCCGACTAGCGTCCCCTTGGGAACCACGTGCCCGTCGACTACGAGGGGCCGCGTGTCGTCTGCGTCTTGTATCCGCCACAGAGTGCCTGGCACCGGCGGCGACATGCGCATGGCCTCGTCTAGACACGCGCGGAGATAGCGGCAGCTGGAGAGCTTGGGGCCGGCTTTGATGTCGGTTCCGCTTGTGAAGGTCGAGCGGATCTCGCTGCAGAGCTTCTCGTAGCAATCCGGGTTGCGAGAGAGATAGAAGAAGGTGGCGCTTAGAGCGCTAGCTGTGGTGTCGGATCCTATTGTGGATTTAGCTTATGTGCCTTACTGTATACTGCGCAGATCACGCGATAGGTACGGCATCTGGCTGGCTGGCTGACTGACCTGCTGCCATGAGAACGTGCGCCTCGGAGAAGAGCTCGCCTTGCCGGATATCGCCCTCCTCGGCCCCCAGCTCGGAAATAAACGAAAAGAAGTCGCGCTCGGCCTCCTTGCCCTGCGCGACGCGGGATCCGATCATTTTCACCAAGAGCTCTAGGTATCTCTCCCTCGACTTCGAGAAGAGCCACTCGGTAAACCCGTCGACATAGATCCGCGACAGGATGAGCAGGTGATGAAAGATGTTGCTGCGCCATAGCCCGAAGGCCATGGCGTCGGCCACGAAGCGGTTCTCCTCCTTCGTCTGCAGGCCGAGGTGGTACCCGAAGCTGACCTTGGCGATGATGTCCACTGTCAGCCATCTGGCGCGCTCGGTGATGTTGACCGGCCGCCGCGCCTTCGATGTTTCGAGGAGCCGTCTCAGATACACGTTGACGTACTTCTGCACGATCGGCTCGAATGACCGCGTCGACCGCTCTGATAGCGCCCCGCCCACCATGCGTCGCTTTACTCGGTGGAGGGCCTTGTCTCGGACGGTGAAGACGTTGTCCATGCCGTTGCGGACTGCGAGGCCGTAGGTGTGAGGCTTGCACATGCGGTCATTTTGATAGATGTCTTCCCAAGTCAGCTCGATCTTGATCAGCTGTCTAATGAGTTGCTATTGAATCCCGCGGGACAAACATAAGATAGAATTTACCGTGTAATGCTGTGACAGTATTGAAGACTAGGCGATTTGGTGCCAACCGTACTACAGATCCTGGGAATATACAGTCAATACCATAATCCGGCTGTAAAACACCGGTTGAAATCTAGATGCTATCTACCATATTTGATATGATTCTCGTGGATCGTCAAATGGATATCCTTCCCCAAGACATGGAAACCCGCATACCAATCCGTCAGCTTGGCAAGGAGAGGGCCCGGGTAGTTGCGCAAAGGGTGCAGTAGTATCAGGTAAGTGGTATAGAAGACGAACTACATATTTCGTGAGCAAGAAAGTATCACAACCCATCATGCGGGGAAGTTGTCATCTTACAACGCCGATAAGGCCAGAGACAACGAGCGCCACAGCCGAGCCCTTGGAATCCGCAATTGCAGCCATGTCTCTGATCGAAATCTGAAACCCGGGAAGGTAGCAGAGATAGCGCTACTAGGAGATAGGACGTCGGTTTTAAAAGTATAAGGAGTTCAACGTCATATCACACTGAGTGAAAGTAAGGGGGTTACAAATCGTGAAGTTGAGCTGGTTGGTGGCTCCGATGCTTCCGGGAGGGAGATACTGGAATTGTGGTATCCGAGACATGAAGTACCCTTAGCGACCGTTCCTAAATATTTAAAATTAGCGACGTAACGACCAGACCTTTGTTGTTGGTGCTGTTACAGAGGTAGGGCTCTTTTGGATTGGTGGTCCCATAGTGTGCACGGCAGTCCGTGAGTAATCTCTCACGTGGCATTTCGGTTGGTTCAAAAACTGAGGCATCATAAATATCTTGCTCGGCGGAGAGTGTCTATTAAAAGTTGCAAACACAGTTGCTAAGTAGGCAACTAAATCCCAAAAAACCAGTTCGTTATTTCGTCAATCTCCAAAAAGAAAAAGTAAAAAAAGAATCATATCGTTCGTTGCTTGGTTCCCCGATCTAATAAGCCTTTGAGTGGATGCTGTCTCGTGCGTAGATACTCTTCCAATATGCAATGTTTTCCGAGATGCTGCCGCTTCGCCATACGCCCAATTTCATGCAGCAGGGTCCCTAGTTCAGTTGAGTTCCTAGCAAGACAAGTTTTTAAGAGTCATTGTTTGAGCCCGGCCATCGCAACCTTGTGCATTGATCTGAGGTCGTATTCAGGCTCCTGCCGGGGTTCGAGCGTCTCCTTTTTCGTCTGTGATTGTGTTTCTTCAGGTATCTGCTTCAAAGGCTCTGATGGTACTAATGGGGACTTTCCCATAGATGACCTCCTGTACGTCTCTGGCTTCTCTGGTATCTCCGGTGGGGGCTGCTTCGTAATAACGACTTCTGGTACGATTTTGTCCTCTCTTTCGTCATCGGTCGGGCCCTCGTTCAACGTGAATGCATCGGGTTCCATAACAAGTTGCCTACACTCAGCGCCACCATTATCACCATCCACGGACTCCATGATGCTGGCCGGTCTGTCAGTACCGGCTGCCTTTTCGGCTTGATACTTCTCCAATGCTGTCCGAAGTATCTGTCGCATGAAAGCCTTGTTGACGTTCCGGCGCACGCGGTCGAAGTATTTTACTACGTCGCCGACAACTAGGACATTTGCGTCGTGCTCGACCTGGATAATGTCTGCGTAGTTGGCCCTAGAATCTTCCTTTACGCGTAGCCTGCCTGGACGCAACTCAACCCCAACTGGCGAATACTGGAGCTTTGGCCCACCTCTCGGTTGCTCATATCCGGGATTCGGTTCCCCATTTGCGAAGATGAATCCCTGCTGGAAGCTGTCGATGCCTGGTTTTGCGAATTCGTGCTTGCTAGGACCGCCGGTAGAGATCGGTCTTGTAGCTAAAGTTAGCTATATGTAGGTTAAGGGAATTGATATGAATTGTCCAATCTTTGTGATGAGAACGCTGACATGCCAAGTTGTCGCGATTTCACTTACATGCAGACACAGTGGTGAGGGAAGCTCTCGCTATGGCGTAGAACGATGAACCGAGTGTAGCCAAGGCATTTCCATTCCCACTGAAATTCGGCGGCGTCGGCCCAGAGGAACTCGAAAACCTATGATCGCGTGGGTTAGTATCACATCGACCGAGTCTAGGTGGTTGTCACTCACGTCGCCGATGTGGAGCTTTGACGCGGGCCCTATTTCATATCCCTTTAGGGCTGGATATAACGTCAGCATAATTGTCTAGAGTAAAGAAGGCATCGTGCTCATTGACTTGGGAAACCAGAGCTTGACTCACTCAAAGGGTGGTCGGCAGGGCAGCGTGGTGCCAGCTCGGGCAATTCATCCCCATAACCTGAATCACTTCGGAGCGATGATCGATCACGTCGTCCCATCTCTGACGAGACAGAGAGTCTTGACAGAGTAAGAGAGAAAAGTAGAAGAGGGGAAAAAGAGTCAGAGTCGGCGAGAATCTCGAGATTTTAGAGAGATGACTAGACTGTAGCAGGAGAAGCCCGGTCCCAGTCATGAGACATCCATCTATCTCTGGGACCGACCACGACCACCCCCTCCTGGCTCTTCCCTGGGGGGCGGGTTAGGACATGTCTGAGATGCCAGCTGGTTGATGATGCCCAACATCGTGGCTCCACCACGATGCGTCGGCTGCGATCTCAATGGTCGTGAGAGTCTGCAACTCCACCAGGGACCGTCTCTGCAGCTCCACGATGGGTCGCACGGGGGAGCTGATGCGCAGTGAACGTAGGCAGACAGGAATTAACGGTCTCGGTGAGGCGAGCATTGGCGGGCGGTGTGGATCTGGACCCCGTTTGCCTGGCTACTAGCAAGCGGCCACGATTGTCACCGCCATTTGATTTAGGGAAAGGCGATCAGGGGCAACGCATGGGATTTCTATAGTTAAGATAGGGTAATATAGAAAACAGGTACTGTACCTACTTACCGTTACGGTCGTATCGCCACATCAGGATCGATACTGTACATAGGTATGTACAGTATGTAAGGAGTAAGCCGACTTACCGACCACTCCTTATCCTGCAAATACTTAAATGCCCTAGAGTCACCACATCCAATCTTCTCATCCTAGCTACTCGTCTCTTATGTCATTTCCCGCCGCGTGAAAGAAATGGTCTGATATCCAGTTAGGAAATTGAGCCTACGAATTTAATTGCGAGCCACACGTTGCACGAGGATCGGCCGGCTCGCGTATAAAGGAGGAATAGAGTCGTGGTCGTGAATTTATCGATTCGTCCTGAAATCAACATTACGCAGCGATCAAGTCGCCACGACCACACTCGGCCGGCCACCTGAGAGAGAGAGAGAGAGTAGTGGCAGCAATGATCGAATATTCGTCTTCGACGTGGTCGACGCGTGTTTCTCCCAAGCAGTCCTAAGCTCACGCGATTGGAATGGAATTAGAACGTGACCCTAACCGAAACGACCCTTATAGTAGCGATGCGTTGTCGAGAGTCTAATCATACCCAAAAGCCAAGCACCATCCATCCATCCCATCTATCCATCAATAATAAGTACGATCTGCAGCATGCCAGCACCACTCGCCTCCTATGAAACCCATTGTTTTCGGGGTGCTCCGATCCAATCGCGAGTAGTTATGGCATAGCTGTCAGGTCCGTGAATGAAGCTGTTCTAGACTTGGCGTCTTGTATCTCAAACGCCAACTGTGGAAATGGCTCATTGACTGACTGTAAAGCGAGAAGGGGAAGGGGAAGTCACGTATATCATAGGTTAGGCAGGTCTGTACGTCAAAACCCTGATTATGCAGAAGTATTTGCTCGGACCTTGTTCCAATTCAATCAACGTAAGGGTGGATTTCGATGTTGCAGTTAGGTAGAGAGTTATCAGGTAGGGTCCGGCACCGGCACGAGGGGTCTGTCCTTATTATCGCCCTATTATACCGCCTCAGTTATTCCTACGCAGGTAGGTGCACTGCATCCCCTCAAGCCTGCTTTCCTCAGAGCATGTGAATTTTGAATTGCTGGCGCAGATGCGCCAAGTGCGAGGTACCTGTCTGGATAGACAGTGGTCCAGTTTTGGCCAAGCAGCAGCTAAAGCACCCCAGCAGTGCGCCAGCAGTGGATGAACGCCGTACCTTAGGTACCTATGAATAACTAAGGGAGTCTTTGCAGGGGTTTCTTGCGGTACAGCACCCTGAACGATGGGGATGCGGGCAGGTGCCGGGCGGACCGGGGGTTGCTGCAAGACACCCGCGACTGACGTATTCAGAACCCCTCCAAACGAAGCCTAATTGACTCCAATAGCTGAGACGGGTCCCTCGAAGCTCAGAGCTTCAAAGGTTAGAGGTTAGCCAAAAAGGCGCCATTCTGTCGTGGGATCGCAAAATCTCCGCGCCCAAGCACCTGATACACGCCACAAGAGGCTTCTGTACACTGCAGATACAACGAGCAACAACGAGTTCCTAGCTACCCGTCTCCCTCCTATCACAGTACTCAGTCCAGTCCCCGTCCAATTGCCGAACCTCGGATCGGCGAACGCGAACATCCAGTGTCCAGTACACTTTCGATCATAGGCCGCCATGGTCACTTCCGCGCCGAAACCAAGATGATATCAAGAAGCTTGACACGGACAAGACCTCCGTGTCCCGTTTGTCTAGGCCCAAACCGACCGGCGCTCAACCTCCCTCCCACTCTCGCCCTCTCACATCCCCCCAACCCGTCCCAGCCGTTCCGAGGCTCGATCCGGGTGTTCACGAGCTCACAATGTCGTTTCCGACGACCCCAAGTACCAGCGCTACAACATGAGCGCCCAGGGCCAGACTTTTTCTCGTCAAAGAATGCTGCTGCCTTTGGCTCGTACGCCAAAGGCAAGCAGGAAGACAAGAAGCCCGCAAATGCCCAGAAAGATCCCTTGGCCGTCGACGACAAGAGCGTACAGGAACAGCGCAAGGCAGACTGGGCAATCATGAAACAAATGGCGCATTACCTCTGGCCGAAGGGCAAGGGTAGCATGGACACGAAACTCCGCGTCTCTATAGCCGTCACACTGCTGATAGGAGCCAAGGTCTTAAACGTCCAGGTGCCGTTTTATTTTAAGAGTATTGTCGATGCTATGAACCTGGACATTGGCGCAACCGGCGGTACAGCCGCTACAATCGCTGGGAGCATGATACTGGCATATGGCGCGACAAGAATCGGTGCGACGGTGTTTCAGGAGCTGCGTAACGCCGTCTTCGCTTCTGTGGCGCAGAAGGCGATTCGTAAAGTCGCATGCGACGTCTTTGGCCATCTGCTCCGGCTGGACCTGAACTTCCATTTAACGAAGCAGACTGGTGGTCTCACAAGAGCTATCGACAGAGGTACCAAGGGAATCAGCTTTCTGTTAACTAGCATGGTCTTTCATATCGTTCCAACCGCGCTGGAAATCGGTATGGTATGCGGCATCCTGACTTGGCAGTATGGTGCTAGCTTCGCTGCCATCACGCTCGCCACCATGTCAGCATATACGGCTTTTACCATCTGGACGACAGCCTGGAGAACCAAATTTCGACGCCAAGCCAATGCTGCGGACAACAAGGCCTCTACCGTGGCAGTTGACTCCTTGATCAATTTCGAAGCCGTCAAATACTTTAATAACGAGAAGTTCGAAGTTGCGCGATACGACAAGGCTCTTCGAGACTATGAAAAGAGTTCCATCAAAGTCGCCACGTCTCTAGCATTCCTAAATAGCGGGCAGAACATCATCTTCTCCAGTGCATTGACGGGCATGATGTACCTTGCTGCCAACGGCGTGGCCGAGGGGTCTCTGACAGTTGGTGACCTAGTCATGGTAAATCAGCTAGTCTTCCAACTATCTGTTCCCCTCAACTTCCTTGGTACAGTGTATCGCGAGCTTAGGCAATCCCTGTTAGACATGGAGACTCTGTTTAACTTGCAAAAAGTAAACGTCTCTATCAAAGAAGCTCCAGACGCAAAACCCTTGTTTCTTTCACAGGGCGGCCAGATCAAGTTTGAAAATGTGACATTCGGATACATCAAAGAACGCCCGATTTTACGGGACCTGACTCTGACCATACCGGCCGGCAAGAAAGTTGCTATTGTTGGCCCAAGTGGATGCGGAAAGTCTACCATTCTGCGTCTCTTGTTCCGTTACTACGACGTAGAATCGGGCCGGATTCTGATCGACGACCAAGATGTCCGCAATGTCAAACTCGATTCACTTCGGGAATCAATCGGCGTGGTTCCTCAGGACACTCCTCTATTCAATGATACAGTTGGTCATAATATCCGATACGGTAACATGTCCGCACCGGAATCACAAGTCGTCGCAGCCGCGCAACGTGCTCGGATACATGATATAATCTCAGCTTGGCCTCAGGGATACGGCACTAAAGTTGGCGAAAGAGGCATGATGATCAGTGGCGGAGAGAAGCAACGCCTAGCTGTGTCTCGATTGCTACTCAAAGATCCGCCACTCCTTTTCTTTGATGAAGCTACTAGTGCGCTTGATACGCACACAGAGCAGACTCTTATGCAAAATATCAACAGTATCCTCCGGGAAAAGGCCAGAACCAGCGTCTTCATCGCCCATCGCCTACGAACCATCTACGATGCCGATCTCATCATCGTGTTAAAGGAGGGCAGAGTTGCGGAGCAAGGCACGCACAAAGAACTTATCGACCGAGGAGGACTGTACTCGGAACTATGGAGCGGTGAGTTAATTGACCTCAAATATGCATGGTAAGCCCCGGGATACTGATTCTCGTCTATAGCGCAAGAAACGTGGTTTTCCAATGATGGAACGGAAAAGGAGGTAACGGCGGCGGGTATAGAAGCAGGGCAGGTTAAACCTGAGACGAGGCGCCCCCAAGCATAACTAGGAAATCTGTTCCTCTCTCGGATGTGTACATACTGTACTACACGGGGCTGGGTTAGATTTGTGATACCCAAAAGTCGGATTTTCGTTGTGGTACGACGAAACCAGCAAGCATTTTGAGACGTCCTTGGAGAGGGTTCTTGGTAACGATAGAACTCGTGACAGTAGGTAGAATTGTATAATATTCAGCAACCTAGAACTTCGAGGTTTTCTCTATGTTTTGATTAGCAGTGGCGTAGATGGGTTAAAGGAGGTCATCAGACGGCTCTATGTTCGTCAATGCCTAGTTTTAGTAATTCGATCTTCATAAGGTGTGCATATGCTCATTTAATAAACTTGTCGGTATTTGGTCCAAAGGTAAATAACTTAATGGAGGTGGATTCGAAGCAATGTGAATGACATTTCAGCAACGAGGCTTGCTCTCGAAGAGGGATAGGTATACGCCCCCTTCTCGTAGGGTAGGAAATGCGATGCCTACGTGGTACTTGTAGTAGCTGGTCGTTCTGTCAAGTACTCTCATGCTCTAGTTTTTTTCCTGGATAGGTCTAGACCATAAACAACAACCGGCCTTGGCCCAGACGTATTAGGTTCTACATCTATAGCCCGGTCTAGACTTGCCAGGCCCTCCGTTAAAGCGGAGAGGTAGAATTGAAGTCAGAGTTTAGAAGTGCGGAAGACTTCTAAGCACCAGAAGGTAACATTATTGTTGATAGCGCTTGTGTTGGCAAGAACCCTCGCAACCACATTGATGACCGGGCCTTCCTACCGGTGCGAAGTTATAGGTAATGTTAGAGATGAATCAATTTCGCCTGGATGACTCTCCTGCCTCAAATCTTTCCATAGCTAGACTAGATGCACTTGTTAAGGATGTTGTTATAATTGAGTTAATTACTTTACGTCTTAAGCTTTGTAGGGAGTGCAACAAACCTGACGAGGACATAACTTGTTCTGTATTGGCTCAACGACAAAGAATGCTGCATTCAGAGTTTCGCGTGGTGTTTTGAGTCTTGTTATTCCATGCTTGGCCTTGCTGAGCATCGTATATGTTATCATGGAACATGCAGCCTAAAACATACATGCTACGGTAGGGAAGTAGTAGTGGGAAGAATACACATCCCATTCAGCTAATAGTTTGCATTCGATCCTGTACTTCCGTGGCGACTATCGTAGTAGCTATAGGTTCCGCATAGGAGAGGATAGGACTCTTATATCCTTGTCATGTAGTCGGCGAGTATTTTCGTTCCAGTATCTATCTCAATCCAAACTAGTTTTCTCGCAGTAGCCCCTTTCAAATTTCAAGAGTCATAATCCACATGCTATATCTGACTCAACCAAACAGTTATAGTGCGCTTGACATCGAATGTGTAAAACCACCCCGTAAGACTCATGATGAGTGATGGGTAGTCTACAGATGTTTTACAAACGCAACGCGCGTGAAGACATAGGCCCTCTGTCATAGAGGGACTAAGTTACTACTTAAGGAAGAAGTAACCTCTTAACCGCCTTAGCTAGGAAAGAGCTCTGTAGCAAACCAAAGTTGAACTACATAACGAGAACAACAGTCGGCGGAACCATGTCTTCAGAATCATTCCTCACCAGCATTTTGCGCGATGAGTTGTTGTCAAAGAGTAGCACAATCCTCGTCCCTACACCTACCGATACGGCCGCAGGGGGCCCCAGCCCAGCAGCCACAAAGGGTATCATAGCAGGCGTGTGTATCTTTCTCGGTGCCTCTTTGCTCTTGGCCGTAACTCTTGCGTATAAATATGGCTGCTGCTATCCTGTCTGGGAATATAACGAAAGACGTAGGCAGAGGGAAGATTAGATACTGGTAAGTTAGGTATGCATCACTGTAAAATAAAGTGCCTTAATCTGTAGTCAAAGGATTTAAAACACCCTTCTTTTCTTTCAGCCTCCTTGTGACTCTTTGCTTGTTTAAACAAAGATAGAAACAATGCTATTATGCTATCGAGCTATCTAGGTTATTGTAGTAACACAATCCCTTTCTACGATCTGAAACTCTCTGTCCAGAGATCCACGCTGACTCGGGCTTGCTGCCTATATAAACAGTGACTTTAAACAACCAAGGAAAGCTACCGTCAGGAACTAGCATTCTTATACAATCTCAACCTTAAAATTCCACTATCCGCACTCAACTATTATTCGATATTAGATAAGAGTTTCTGGAGAAAGCAAAATGGGAGAACAGGACCTCATTCACTACCCCCTAGTTATTTTCGTAATAGTTCTAGCGAGCATTCTTGGCTTGGCAATAATTTTCCTCGCCGCTATACAGTGCGTTGCCCATACAAACGTCTTGGATTGGGCCAACCGAAGGCGAAAGAATCGTCGTGACGATGTCGAACGAGGTCAGGTCAACGTCGACTCACACGCTCCGGCTGTCACCAGTCGAGGCAGCCTAGAACAGACTCCCCAGACATCAAACCCCGCCCCGGTCGCGCCGCCAATAGAGAACGAGACCAAGAACGAATTTGAGGATATCAGTTTGTCAGACTCGTCCGACGATGTTCGGACAGCTCGAAAGGTAAGATTTACCAAAATTCAGTCGCCGCCAACCGATACCCAGCCTGAGACTCCGATTCCGACTCCGACTTCGACTTCAACTCCGACCTCGGGTCAAGAAACAGTCCAAAGCCCTGATATTCTAGAGTACTACACCGTCCGCAAGGTGGAGGTAGGCCCTCAGGCCGAAACCCCAGCGGCGGTTGCTCCGGCTGTTGCTGCTCAAGCTTAAGCCAGAATTACGTGTGGAGGATAATATGACTCCCTCACTAAGCGAAACCACCGAAACCATACTTCGTATAGCCCGTGCTACCTTATGAATTTGCGCAGCCTCCCAAACCTCTTTCTTACTTCCTAGTCGTATAGACTTAGCCTACAATCCTTAGTAACAGGTTGTTCCCTTTTGTCCTCTTCCTTCTCTTTAAGGGGGCAGGCACCCGGCCTGTTTTAACAATAGTAAATTGAATTGATGGTGATGGCGTTTTGGCTATCATTAAAGAAAATAGCCTAGTCCAGTCGGATTGATACCCTATTTCCTTTGTGGATAGAGCTGTTGATAATGCGTTCGTTCAAAAAATAGTCCAGTCTAGCCAGAATCGATACCCTGTTTCCTTTGTGCATAATATGATTAGTGTTGACTGCGTAGATGTGTGATGTGTGAGGCTTGTGAATAAGTAGGCAATTAGTTACGTGATGCTATATTAAAATTTAAACTACGGATCGAACCTAATTCTTGGCATGTCAATGCCAATCAATCCTCGATACGATGAATACGATAATCAATGGGGCGCACATTTGCCGCATCAAGATCTAAGCCTCAGCTTCCATCTCAGCTGAAATAGCTTATAAATAACGTTACCTGGTATCCGTTTGTAGATTCCACTGCGACTTGCAATCATGCATTAGAAATATGGGATGATTTAGCCCCATGGATGACGAGGACCGACACTCAATCAACGAACCACTGCCAAACGCGCCTCTTCTCGCCGGGGGCGCGGAGGCGGGCGATCAGCCGTTCGGAGAACCTCTGAAATCATGGCATATTGCGACCACACCCCGCGCAGTCTCATCTGTGACATGCATCGCGCTATTTCTGTAAGGAGTTCTCGGAGTCATTTTCTTCTTATTTCGGCTACTTTTCAAGCAGAATATTTCCTTTGGGGGCCAATACAGTGCCTAGAGGCTTCTTAAGTCCTCCTAAGTCTACTCAGAATAGTGATAACCAACTCCGAGTGCTCTAGGTGGGTGCTGTCGGGCACGATAGTGATGGTGCCTGCGGCGCGCCTAGTCGAAGACATATTCTGCCGTCGACACTACGGACGTGTTGACAGTGACCCGATCGACGAGAGGCTATGCAAAGCTGACGATATTCAAGCCTCGATGGCCTGGGTCTTCGGGCTGTCCCTCGCGCTCGGAACCGTCGTCGGTCTCGTTGTCGTGGTGCCCTACGGCGTACTTGCTGATCGCGCCCGCAAGCCAGTCTATCTGCTTGCCGCGACCGGTCAATTTGCGAATGTCGCGTGGTCGCTGCTTGTTCTGCGCTTTTGGCGGGCGCTACCGGTTGAATTGGTTCTTCTAGGTCCAGCGCTCGAGTTAATCGGAGGAGGCCTGACCATGGCGATTGTGATATTGTATGCGATCATCTCTGATGTGAACGCGCCAGAGAATAGGTAAGACTTCTGACTTCTCCCTCCCGTGCGGGGTTCACTCACTCATTGACTCACCAAGGGCGACAACGTATTTCTTCTCGTCGCTAGCTGCTAATCTTGCCGTGTTTGTCGGGCCGCCTCTAGCATCAAAAATGATGGAAGTCTGGTCTCCGTGGGTGCCGATCTCGTTGAGTCTGCTGGTCACGGTGCTTGCAGGCACCATCATTTTCCTGGTGCCAGAGACTGCTCACAGCTTACGAAAATCACCCGGGAGCGCCGATGGTTCGTCTGATGCGGAACACAATGAATGGCGAAGCGCTGTTAAAACACGACTTACTCGCGTTTTCTATAATTCGGACTTCCGTTTAGTACTTAGAAAGCGACCCGTGGTCCTGCTTCTCCTTGTATTCGCGCTCACTGCACCGCTACCCGCGGGCATGGGCTCCATGTTCCTCCAGTACTACAGCAAACGGTTTGGGAAGTCGATAGAGGATGCTGGCTACATGCTTGCCATTCGGGGAGGACTCACTATCGTTGTCGTCGGCGTAGTCTTGCCTATGCTGTCTAAGTATATCAATTCGTCCTCTAGCGTTCAACTCCCGACTTTCCGCAGAGATCTCATCCTGGCACAAGCCTCCGCTGCCTTCGCTGGTCTTGGTTATTTCCTCCTTGGAGGACCCAATATGGCATCGTTAATCTCCGGTATAGTCGTATTGACTTTAAGTGTCGGGATCAGCCCACTATGCCGCTCACTCATTTCCAACCTTGTCAAACCTGATCAGACTTCACAGATATTCACGATTGTTAGTATTGTCGAAGGCATCGGCTCTTTGCCAGCGGGCCCGTTCCTCGCTTGGACGTTTTCATCCGGAATACGATTAGGAGGATCTTGGTTCGGGTTGCCGTTTTTCTTCCTGGGGACTCTGGGTTTCCTTGCCTTAGCTGTCTTGTGCCTTGTTCATTCAACGCGCAATATACCCGCGAATTCCGTGCCGTAGTTGATGATCATGGTGTGCGATCAGATATCGGCAGGGATAATACTCGGTTTGCGGACGTGTATAACGAATGTTCAATTAAACCTAATATGGAACATGTTAAAGGATTACTTAGGATACGCAATCGGATTCCAATAACTATGATTTCCGGAATCCAGTTGCTTGGCTTGCATGCGAGGGCTCCATACTTTTGCAGCTTTGCCCCGCTAGATACCATGTGTGCGTGTATGCTTGAAGCTATATATAGAGCTATTTACCGGCTTTATGGAAGAGTAGCATTTCGTTCTCCGACTACCTAGCTACCACTTAGGTAGCTTTATTAGGGTTGCCTAAAAGCTCGCCTGATTACCAAGAGCTTTCGGCTGATAAGCACACACGCACACAGATGTTAATAGAATAGCGCTTTTTGGGACTTCGTGAAAATAGAGAGATCACACAATTAGAAGCTAAGATCTCTTTCGAAGGTACCTATCCGAGACATCTGTCGGGTAGGTCCTCGTCGTCCACAAATCGAATAGAATGGACATACCTAAGCCAACGCCAAATGGGGGGGGGTTGGGGTTGACGAGCGCTGTTGGGATGCCAAATAGAGAATGGTTGCCTAGACCATCGCATTTGTTGTATAGGAAGCGGAACACGTTATCAGTTTCCCGGTGCGATTGCCAACAAAGACAACAAAGAACTAACAACTAACAGCAATCAGGCTCTATGACTCTTCGCGCAACGATAAGAATGGAATAAAGGCCACAAAATTGAATATTGAGTCGATTACTAATCTAATTATATACTTGTTGAGAATTTCATGAATTGGTTGAGACAACAATGGTGATCGACAGTCCTCCCCCTCACCGGTCGTATATGCGGTTTCTAACGGAAGCTTGGCCGAGTTGTACAGGCCCACAACCTCGATAATATTGGCTGAATGGTGGGTATAGTTGACGCCTAACCTAGTGCATGAGCGTTGTCTTCAACATCATATGATGCTTAAAGCAGTGCCACGGCGCCGAGAATGCCACCCACGGCCGCTGCGCCGGCAAAGACACCACTAACCCTCGCAGCACCAGCAGTAGGAACCAAGGTGCTGGAGCTGCCCGCGCTGCTGGGAATGGTGCCATTGCTTGTGGACGTAGCCGTCGGGTAAGGCGTGACCGAGGCGGAGGTGGTATTGACGGTATGGTAAGCCGTGGTGGTGATGGTCTGTTCCTGGCACAGACGGCCCGGCTCGCTGGCAATGGAGTGGATGTAGCTGGTGATGGAAGACGCCACCGGCCCCGTGGTGACGCACTCCGTCACGATTTCGTCGTAGGAAGAGATCTCGACGCTGGCGAAGTGGAGCAGCGAGGAGCCGTACTCCCCGAACTGGCTTCTGAGTGACGATGGCAGGATCGTGACGAGACTGCAGATCCCCGTCACGTAGGCGTCTGGGGCGTCTAGGAGACCACCGGCACCTGAGAGAGTGGCAGCCGCGGAATTGAAGTACGAATTGAGCTCGGGAGGTGGTGTGGGAGCAGCCGCGAGAAGAGCGTTTACTTTGCTCTGGCACTCAGCGCTGTCGGTAGTTGTCTGAGCCGAAGCCATGCCCGCGAGGACGGCCAAGGAGAGAAGAGCCTTGATGTTGTACATGATTCTTGTTGTCTTAGGGGGAATCAAATTGGGAGTTCAGTGTTTTGGTATAAGCATAGACAATGTGAGAAGACGCTTGGTAGCTGATCGAAAGATATATAGAAGCTTCAGGTAGGCCGCCGGTGGTCTTATATTTAGCTAAGCTCTTGTTTAAATAGAAGCTAAAGACCTACGCTAGTATAAGTACCGCGAGAATATCAAATACCCAGTAGGTCGGTATATGATTAAACGACTTGTTGATTCGACCAGGGTGAGACCAGACTATAGCTAGAACCCTGGCTTCGCCACCTACGTAATCTTGAACCTAGTGATATGCGTATTGAGAGCTGTCATTTTAAAGAGCAGAGCGGATCGGAGGGATCAGTTTCATTCGCAGCGACATAAAGCTTACGAGACTCTTTGTCCTTAAAACGACGTTCTCATCTTCAGGCTAGTGCCTGTGGCTGCGGACCGCTCGGCCAGGAAAATTACGAGATCGACCCCTTGCATGGCAACTAGCGTCCAGATCCAGCTCGTCTAACGGCTCCCTCGGTATGGTCCATTATTCCGATTATAAACCCGATTTCTTAACTTCGTACGTTGGCAGGGACCGGGTTTTCAATCGATCACGGTTTTCTCTTCTTGGGGCTTCGCGTCTACCGAATATGCTAGTGCCAATCGCCCCGTCAGTCCGGGGAAGTATCTAAAGCTCACGTCCTGTACAGATGGATTAGGTAATTAGAGTGAAGAACGGGAGCCGTATGAAGTATGACCTGTAAATAAACTACCTAGCTGTCAACTGAGGGGATTGATTCATCCGAAGAAATTACCTTAATCTTATGGATGCCGTAACCTAAACTAGTTCCCGGCCGGGCGGTTAGAATCTCTTTCGGCCGAGCGAAAATAACTGTCATGTCTATCTAGGGCGGCGCTAGCTAGCGGGTTATTGCGGGAGACGATGTACAGTTATACAACTAAAGAACGCTCTAAACTAACTTATCACTATCTTACAGTCAATATGTATCTATACGTACGATTCGTGCTTCAGATATGTCACTTTATCCGTGTGCTTCGCAAATGTTGAAATGCCTTAATTTTAAGTGTCTTTTAAACAGTGTCACTCGGCCGAGAGGCGAGAACAGATAATATCAGGGCTCTTTGAGATCTTGGGCCGTTGCCTATATCTTGGGAGCGTTTCATTTCGAAACCCCGTTTCTATCTCTATAGAAATGCGCTAAACTAGACGCAGGCATATTATTCGCACGAGGGTGCATGCATGGCCGTCATGCAAAGGCGGCTCGTGAAAAATGACGGGAGCTTCCTCTCGAGCGCCCCCCTTTCCCTTCCCCTTCAAAACTGCATAGTCCGTATAATACACGAGAATACGAGATGCATCAGAACAACAACCGAAAAATATTTATATCAGGCAGAGGAAAAGGAACCTACTTCGGCACCAACACAATCAAGTAATCAGACAGCTCCTCCGTATACTTCCACATGCGCTCGATCCGGAGGCCGGCGCGGTCGAAGAGTGCAAGCCATTCATCGTACGTTCGCTCCTGCGCCGCGACACACGCGCCCATGATGAAGTCCTGTTGCGTGGCGCGCCATGGGGCGCCCTTCTCGGGCATAATCATCTCGTCGACGAGGATGCGCGATGAGCTCGTCATCGCGGGCTTGATGTTCTGTAGGATCTCGATACACTTCTCGTCGGGCCAGTCGTGGAGGACGTTGCGGAGGTAGTATGTGCGGGCTCCTGTTGCGGCGACTTAGCGGCCCGGGATTCAAGTTGGGCTTCTTAGGGACGAGGCAAGACTTTGCTCGAGATGTTACAAGCGAATGGGCTAGAATAAAATAGTAGCAGGAGTAACAGGAATCAACGCACCTCGAACCAGCTGCGGCGTGAAGAAATCATGCGCGTGCACCTCAATCCCCTCCATCCCAGGGAGCGGGTTCGCCTTGACCTTCTCAATCGTCTCAGGGAGGTCCTGCAACACGACCCGTCCCACGAGCTCCGGATATAGTTGCTTCACCGCGATACACTGGTGTCCCATCGAGCCACCGACGTCCACGAAGATCGGAGTCGACGCCTCGGCATCCTCAGCAAATTCCTCCCCGAAGTCAACGACGCCGAGGAAACCACACCGTCCGTCCCGCTGCCCGGCCATCCACCCCATGAAACTATTCAGGACTTCCGGCCGCTCACCGATCCACCTGAAGATTGGGTCTGCCGTATCGTGCCCGTAATGCCACGGGAGGCGTGTCGCATCTGTCATGTTTGCGTAGTCGGTCTCGCGCAGGAAGTTAGGCATGGCGTTTATGGCTGGCGCTACCGTCGAATGACTGGGAGCAGAAGAAACATTCACGTTAGGAGTTGGAGGGAAAGGGAAAGAGAATGAGAAAGGGAGGGGTATCGGTGATTCTATTCATCACACCACGCACATGAATGGCAGAGCAGAGCGTCCCCCAAGAGACATCAGCGCCCGCGTGATGTTGTTCGCACCATACTGATCGTCGTCTAGTTGTGAGACGATACCGACGGACTGGTAGTACCGCAATAGACGCTCTAGGAAACACCAAAATCAGACCTTATTACGGTGACGTCCGAACACGGCGTTTGGTATCCTAAGAGATAGAACCATACTCATCAATGCGGGATCAACGCCCGTCTTCTCCGCGAGCTCGGCATTAGTCGCCAGCGTGCCTTTCAACGCCGTCAAGACATCGAACAGGCCCGTCTCGACGCCTATCAGCGCGAGGGGAAGCTGGAAGGACTAGGGTACGTATAAGCCAGATCAGTAACGGTCCGGATATTATAAGTTTCGACCCGAATCAAGAGCGGCGCTAAGAAGGCAAATCGGGCTTCATGACGCACTATGTGAGCAATCCGATGCACGGTATCTCCCGGCGCTTCGGTAGCGAGAGACAGTTTACGGGCCGCCTCGCTCAGCCGGCGACGGGTCGCGCTGTCGAGGGCGCCGGGGTCGAACGCAGGGTCCTCGAGGAGCCTTTCCAATCCTTCGGCTAAGCCTAGCGCGTCATTTTTCTTGACTATCATCGTGGGTATGAAGCAAGGAATCACGGGGCTGATATATTCAATGGAGCAAGTGGGTATAACAAACTATGTAATTGAAAATCTATGATGGGGAATCACAATAGTTTACATTTAGACAATGCAGACGGAGCCCTCTGTCTTACAGAATTGGCAAGGTAATCTACAAGAGGAATAGGACTTTGCGATTGAATAACCCTACACCGAGCTCGTCGATAATCGCTGACCGCTGTTTGGGGCCTAATCTATGTATTCATGAAGATCGCCTTGGAACGAACCACCCTTGCTTGGCTCTTAGTGAGACGAGAAGGGCACTATTCCTTCATTGAGAAACCGTTTAGCGTACAGTAATCAATCATGCTATCAACTTGGCACATGTGAGAAGTGCTTACACCTGCATGGTATGAGGTTTAGATGCCCGTCGGCCAGTGCCGTCTCATCACTCGTGTCATGACGCGTAACTACATTTCAGACTAGGTTGTCTGGGCACTGAGCTATCTACAGAATACATATATCGCTAGGCCGCGAAATCTACAAAACCACAAGTACTTGCTACTTGAGTGAAGCTGAGGTGTTGTATTAGGATAATTCTTGCCGACCAAGTATTAAAAAGGGTATGTTTCAAAAGGCAAATTGCTATACCTAGTCTACAGTTCTACCATTAGCGCCGAGACCGTGTAAACTGACAAAATGCCTCGCGGAACTCCAACGCTAAGATGAGCAATAAAGAATATAAGAGAGATTAAAGAGTCGGTCAAAAATCCAAGCGACCTAAGGCACCCCATTGTTGTTCCTCAAATGCCAATGCACTATCGACTCGAATCAAGCAGCAACGGTCACAGTAGCAGTGGTCACATCCGTCGCCGTTGTTGTCGTCGTCGATATTTCCTTCTCGGTAACGGTTACGGTAACTGTAATCGGCGCCGGTGTCGTGTTGATTGAAAACGCTTCTTGGCTCACAGTTGTTGGCACTCTATCGTTGCTTCCCGGGTGTCCATGAAAGCCACCGTGATGGGGGAAGGGTGTCACTGGAATGATATCTACTCCCGTGGGAGTACCATTGTCGCTAGATGTGGTGGGGGTTTCGGTCGGCTGAGTTTCATCTGGGCTGGCGCTAGTCTCGGAGGTCGTTGGTGAGGGGGTCGAGGACACCGAAGGAGTAACGCTGATTGTTGACGTGATAGTAATAGTTTCTGAACTTGCCGGTCGCGTCACGGTGACGAACGTGGTGTCGCTACTAGTAGTAGTACTAATGGTGCTTGTTGTTTCTACGACAGCTGATTCGCTAGAGCTGCTGCTCGTGCTAGTAGTGCTTGTTGTCCCCACGGTAGATGATTCAGTAGATGTTGTGGTCGATGACGGCGTAGCAGAAGAGCTGGGTGTGACGAAACTTGTGCTCGTCTGCGTGACAATCGGCGTGATTGTGAGTGTGGTCGCAGTACCAGCGTCTGAGCTACCAGAAGTTGATGTAGGAGATGGACCCTGAGAACCGGCTGCATCAAAGCACCCGACCTGGACACCAGCAGTGGTGTTCATTGGGATAGCGTAACATGACAAACCAGTATTACAGTGAGTTATACTGAAACTACCAGCACTGGAACATTGACCAATGCTACCCTTTATACAGGCAACCTGGCCGGCCACGCAAGCAGACTCCTCCGTCAGGGTCGCAAAGAGCTTGTTATAGCTTTGGGCTTCTGCAACATTGCTAGCATAGACGTTGGGCGCCACTGTTGTGCTTGATGGCGGGACAGAAGTTATAACAGTGGGTACCGCAGAGTTCGGTTTGCCAGTTACGAAGTCTGACTTCGCGTTCGACGTAGATGAAATGGTTATTGGCGTGCTACTTGTAGCCGAAACGGTCGTTGGTGTGCTAGTCGTTGAGGGTGTACTAGGAACGGCCGATAGTGAAGTCGCAGTGCCCGAGCTGCTAGGCTGATTTGTTGAGCCAACGTTAGATTGTGTCCCTGCCCCAGCTAGACTAGAAGGCGGCAAGAACGGCGAAGGAGTGGGTAGACTACTACTACCCTCGGAAGCGGCCGGCGTGGTTGGCACGCTGCTCGTTGTATTGGCGATGGAGGTAGTAGAAGCCGTTGCAGATCTTATTGGCGTATCCGTTGATGAGCTAGGTGTTGTCACGGCCGCTGATGAACTGCCCGTCTCCGAATTTGGCGTAGCAGGCGTAGCCCCCGTCTTGACAGTCACCGTGGAGGATGGAAAGATGCTGATCACTGGTATTGTTGATGTTTCTACCAGGCCAGTACTAGACGTCGCGAGAGCGGACGATGGGGAAGTCGGTGCTTGAGTAGAACTAGAGCCTGAGTCTGCTGGCTGTAGAGAAGAACTAGTAGAAGATAGTGTTGTTGGGGTAGTGGGAAGGGTAGATGAAGTTAAGTCAAAGGTAGACGTCGACGATACAGTTAAGGGATGACTTGAGAAAGCCGGTATTGACGATTCCCCTAAAGTTACAGATGTCGATGACTGTGCCGGCAACGACGAAGGGGTGGTTGTAGAGTTTGTGAACCGCTTGAGCACCCAAGGCTGTCTAGCCACGCCACCTTGTCTTATTCTGTATAATGTTTGTTAGCCATAGCTACGTGCGATAAGACTTCTTCACTATGAGAGTTTGATGCTTACCTATCACCCCGCCTCAGCGGACCGGCCGCCGAGGCTTCCGACAGCCAAAGGAGATTTAAGAGAAGGGATATCCACATTGGGAAAAATAAGAAGCGAAAATTATTTCTCATAGACGGAGAAAAGAGAGAAGAGAAGGAGAGTGATGAAATGAAACGAAGAAAATCGGGTATGAAGGGGGGCCGGAGGTCAGGGTTCGCGAGGAATGGCGCGACAGCAATTCATATTCCTCGACGAGGCGATAAAGAGGCGGCGAAGCGCAGAAAGACGTGGACAACGAATCGAAGGGAGACAATAGCGTCGATGTTCTAGAGTCTGATGGACAATGAACACGCGATAATCACAGACTCGAAAGTCAACAAAGAAGAGCAGCCACGTGGGAAAAAAAGAGAAATAGCAGCAGATGAACTGAAGTGAGCCGAGCTGAGTTGGAGCTGAGCGGATGAGAGCAGATAGACACACCAAGATGAACCGCCAGGGCTGGAGAGCTAGAAGGTTAGAATGTTAGAAGGAGAGAAATCAACCACAAGAGTGAAGATCTTTGCAGATCGACGGGATGGGAGAGGGCAAGCATCTTGTATGAAGACCTAAGAGGCGACGCTGCAGCTGAGTGATGCGGCACAGGGAGAGGCTCGCCGGACCACGCAGTGCCCATGTCCATTCCATCGTGTCCCATAACGTCCCATAATGTCCCATAATGTCCCATAATGTCCCATCAGGTGCCACCAGGTCCTATCAGGTCGCATCAAGCAGGTCCCATATTGCACGCCATCAGGTGCTGTGAGGAACATACGTGCGATATACGGCAGTGCGTCAAAAGTTAAGATTAAGGCCCGTTGAGAGGGCCTCGTCGCTCAACTCGACCGCTCAGGTCGTCGGGCATTAGCCAATCCATGGCCATCCATTGGTCCAGACTGACCTGACCTGCCCTATCCAAACCCTTCTTGACCCTGGCCCTGACCCTGGCCCTGACCCTGGCCACCTGGCAAAGAAAGGGCTAGCAGCAGCGCCATGTCCGTTGAGCGACGCGAGGACTCACGACGCGCGAGGTGGTTGGTAAGGTGGTTGTGAGGTGGTTCTGCGGCGGTTAAGCGCTGTGCGGTCGCCCTGGAGCTGTCTAGCAGGGTCGTTCGTGTTTCGGCTCGCTGCACCGCCCAGACGCGCGGTTACTTGTAATTGGCCCGACTCGTTCTCTTCGTTGTACCCTGGCATTTTAGTACGCGCATCGCGGGCGCTAAGAGCCAATCACTATGTCGTGGCCCACACGGGCCGCGACCACCAAGCAAAACCCAGCTCGCCAGAGTGCCAGTGCCGGTGGGGATATCCCTAACGGTAATTCAGGTACCGACTACGGCACGCTAGACCACCCCTAGTTAGCCTACCCAGGGCGTACCCAGCTGCCGGATCGGTTTTAGCTTGTTTGGGGGCATCTAAATACCCCCCTTGTCCTCCGCCCGTCACTTGCACGTGTCTACCGTTAGCCATTCTCGCCATTCTACCAGATCACATACCATTGACATTCTCTTCAAGCACTTGGCTAAGTTGTACAAGCCTGACACTTTGTGATTAATCGCTTGCCCTACGCATAACTAACAACCTGTCTGACGTCACGTCGGGTTAACCACTCGGCCCATTGTAGAATTGCCTACTGGGACAGACAGGGTATAGCTACACCGCGCATGATTACATAGCCGTCTGCATATTGTAAACGCTAGTTCTAGCTCCCGCGAGCGTTGTTGAATGACGTTATGTTGCCGAGGGCGGGACACCAGTCTTCCGGCTCAGCAGATGCACGAACCAGTGAATCGGATAAGACATTTCCGCTTAGATATAGGAAGCACTGCATTGTTCCGAGCCGGCCTGCTGTTACTTAGAGTCCGAGTTAAGGAGGCTGTGCATTTTGGGGGCTGTGTAGAATTGTGTTTAGATAGTAATTTGACAGCGATGTATTATAGAATTATCGTTCGATGAAATAATATTATTCCTAATTCATGACCTACTAGAAATCTTAGGATCAGCAGGAAGTAGTGAGAAAGTGCGCAAGAAATATTTCCGTAGTAGTAGTAAGACATTTTTAACTCGCGAGTTCCAGGGTTCGAGGAAGACATAAAATCATGGCCGTACATTAGCGCTTCTCTATGACCATATTTCAAAATCTAAGCATTCTCTATATTACTTTATGAGTCCATAAGCCCATATAAGGATTTGAGGCCTATTGACATAAGCTGAGCACTTTGTAGTGACCTTCACCATACACTTAAGTTAATTCGTGGAAACAGATGGCGAGGCATGTGAAATTATAGCTATCTAAGTAGGTGATCTAAAGAGAAGAATAGCAATCTAAATAAAAACTAACAAAAGAAACAGAAAACAGTAGTAGCGACTCCTACAGTTAAGCCACCCACACTGTCTCAGTACCTACAGCCTGAGAGATGTCAATAAGAGCGAATAACTTTTATATGTTTCCATTCCGGTGTAATCAGGTTGTGGCTGGAGGTGCTCTCACGGTAATCGGATCGTTGAAGCTGAACTCGTCGGAAGAAGCATCGGCAGGACCAGGAATGTCTCCTTCATCTTCCACGACTAAAGCGGGCACAATTGTGTCGGTTTCAATCTTGGATAGGGCTTCGGGGGCCTCGCTGGCTATAATACTAGCAACTTTCTCCATTTTCATCTTACGCTTCAGACAACTCTTCCGGTTCCAGGCCCTGAACTTCTCTGCGCACTCTGTGCACTTCATCCGATTCTGCTGGCGCGGAGCTGTCTTGCAATAACAGCACTATAATGACTAGAGTTAGTAGTTACTCTCTGAAGCAGTTATGGTACCCTTGAAGTATCTCCCGAATAATTCGGTAATTTCGGGAGCTCTCAAGTTAATACTAGAAGGGGAAGGAGATAACTCCAGCTGTAACTTACCAACCCAGTTTCCTCAACCCTGGCCCTTAGCTTATCGTACCTTCTCTTTTCATATTCTTTCCTTGCGATTGACGCGGGGGTCGGTGGTACTGGTTTACGATCCTCACCAAGGACGAGCGATATAAGTGTGTTTTCCGCATCGTGTTGTTGCCTCCATTTCTGGGCATGCCGTTCTCGGCACTTGGCGCATAGCCTTTCCTCCTCGTGTTTTAGCGAAGTAGAGCAAATATGGCAGATACGCTGTTCTTTCTTTTGATGATATCGTTTAAGCTGTGACTTTTGATACATCTCTCGGTGTCTTCGGCATTGCGCCATATTCTCCACCGCAGGCGCTACACATCTCAGCCTACTGCAAATCTGTATTCCCATAGTTATTGATATGAATCTAGGGCTCCTCGCTATTCAAAGTGTTGCTGATGCACTGAAAAATAAGTCCACTCAAGCTATATGATTGATTCAGGTTCCAGGGATGGTACTCACTTCTGCCCCTAAGCATGGCTAGAATTTACTGCAAACTTTATACCAGGAATCATAGCCAAGTTCTAAACTCTTAAACCTTTGTTTAGACCTTCATTCTTGGCTTTTATTGTCTTATGGTTTTATATTGCAACGGGGGTTTATGTAACAAGAAAGAATGCGAGAGAATGGCCGTTGTTTTAAGTATGAATACTATTGAAAACACGAACAAGGCACTTCAGAATATTTCCGCTTATGTACCCTGCGGCTTGAAAGAATAATTTTACAAGAGAACAATATCGTTGGGCAGGAGTTTGAATGCATACTAATAATTCCTTAGGGCCATAATAAATAATGTTCCCTTGACTAGTGGTTTTCCTCAACAAAACCCGTATTATGTCTTGGAATCCAGATAGCCATTAGATAGTGTTGCATTTTCATGTATGAGTAAGGCCATGCAAAATCCTCCCTTTCACACAAGCATATAGGCATCTCCATAAGTAATAAGACATCTATGAGACACCTGCCACGGAGTAAAAACGACGCCGTTAATATTCCGCGAGTATTAACGGTATATATAGGCTCCACACCTCCGCGACAAGACCTCGGGACAAATGAAATATACGGGCAGTCAGAGGTTTCATAATATAACACAATCACCTATCTCGCCATTATCCCTCCAGTTTATCTATTGCTGTGATAGAAACCTCGACATTCCCTTAATTTCTGCATAGCGTCTTCCTTGTGCCTTTCAACATCCAAATTATAAATAAAGTCCCATCTACCTTTCAAGGTCTCTCTTAGCGCGTCAGCATCGCGGGCATCACTCCTACCACACATTATCCGGCCTGTTTCCCGGCTCGAGTCAACGATCCGCTGGCATCTTGGTCTCCTTACAGCGTCGAATGCCTGGAAGGCGGCGGGAACCTCCTCGCATGACGATATGCGGCCGAGCACGGTAGCGAGGATGAGCGCATCCTCAATGGCTTGCCCGGCACCGGCGCCCTGCCACGGAGTCATCGCATGTGCTGCGTCGCCCATAATGCATATACGATCATTGGCGTACGTAGGTGTGGATTTGTGCTCCCATTGTGAATACCCCTGCGTATGGGGCTGGTCTAAGATGAGCTGAAGAAACGTAAGTTATATCGTGTTAGTTAGGTCACCACTATGAGAGGAATGATATTCATATGAATCAAACCTACCTTTATCATGGCTCCGGCGACTGGCTTGTCGGACCAGCTAGATAAAGCGTTCTCGAGTTCCTCTTTCGTGATCGGGCGTTTTCGATCCTTTCGACTGACGTCTTCATCAATTCCCGAAATGATACATTGCACCATCGTCCTATTTTCCACGACACAATGTAGCAGGAAGGCACCGTCGCCAACCCAGTCATCTATTCTACGTTAGCACGTTTCTAGTATAAGCTTCTGCACAAAGTGATAGTTAGGATATCATGAAGTGAATTGAGAGGTGGCATAGGCGTTGATCGAGCGATATCACGTACTGATATCCTGTTAGTCAAGCAATAATAACTAAGGGGTGTCCTCTAAGGGGAGAAGTTCATATGAAGACTCGGGACTTTCCGCACATACCATTGTCTATCGACTTCAAAGTAAGCCTCACCCAAGGCGTCCATCGCCTTGTCTAACGGTACTAGATTTCTACAATCCCAAAATCCAGCCGGCGATGCCGTGTGTTTTTCGGCCTCATCTTGTAGGACGTATTCGCGGACGGAACTAAATATGCCGTCTGCTCCGATGACCGCGTCAAAGTAGTCCTTGGTACCGTCTTCGAACTCGACCTCTATTCTAGCTGATTGGTTGCTGGCATGAATCCCAACGAGCCGCTTATGGGCATGCAAGATGTCATCAGGCAACGGCGCGAGAAGCTCCCGCAATAACGAAGCGCGGTGCACGGAGACCTTTTGGGAACTGACGTCCAGGTCAAGGAGAAAGCTTCCAGCTTCCGGCCCACATCCCTGAACGCAAATTAGGCCAAGCTACGTAGGATGTCTTGCATTGACGCCAATGCCCGCCTGCTTACCATGAGAAGCCGAGCGGAGCTGGTAGGGACGGCCCCGGCTTGTTCTACTAGCATGTTCATTGCCGAAGGGATGATTTCGTCTAATGCTCGCAAGGCATTGCTCTGGATTCCAACGCCGGCTCCACGCTCCTTGAAGTCACCGGCCTCGTAAACTTGAACGTCGAGGCCGTCGTGCTTCGTAAGCGCTCTTGCTAGTGTTGCACCAGCCAGGCCGCCGCCGATGATCGCTACGCGTATTGGCGCTTCTGCCATTTTCGACCGGGAAACAAATACGCATCTGAGATTCCTTATGGGGAGTATAGGTAATAGCCTTTGCTAATAAGAGGCCACATGTGGCAATTATTCAATCAAGGAGCTTTCTTACCCCGCCCATGATGTTGCAAGGTTGTCTAGCTGCCAAGTTACGCGATGGAGGATTTTATGATTGCATAAGATTGGCACTCCCTCATGCAGTGATCACGGATATTTCCGGATCCTGATTGAACAGCACGCCCAAATCGCCCGTACGGATTTATTAATTGCCGTAGGTACGTAGTATTGCCCAGCGGGTAGGTACGAATTGAGTGTTGGCATGGGAAATCGAATCTAATTATAGCTACCAAGTATTAATGAGCACTATGGCGCGGTATCATTGAGATCATTTTACGAATACTATGTTGCTCTTGTACAATTTGGAAGTTGGAATCAACTGTAGTACTATGAGGTAGCATTTTCCCATTCACCTTGCCTCAGTGCATCCAGCAATAAATTTGTTCTTATACCTCCGGTATACGCTCAGCGTATGGAATATCGACCGAGTACATCTCCATGTTGTTGCCATTCTTCAGTTTCTGCTTGAAAACTGGCTCAGGATAGGGGTTATTCTGGTTAACGTAGGCAGCGGGTATCTCAGGTATAGTTTCTGCGCCCATAGATCGCTTGCTAGTCCTTGTTCTCAAAATCCTCGTGTGAAACGATGCAGATTCCCACATCTGCTTGCTAGTCGTGACGATCGTCTCCCAAGACGATTGTCTAAACATGAACTGGAGCGTCGGCAAACACGCTGCTAAAATACCGGCGGTGCTCTCAACCTGTCCCCAATAGATCTGTCCCGTGATTGCGACTATCGGTTTCAATTAGAGACTAGTCATATCAGGAAAGCGAGTATTGAGGAGACTTACAAATGGGATCAGCATCGGGATCATAGCCTACTCGCATAACTTGGACCGCAAATATGAGCCGAGTGAGCGATGCGGCAACCGACCTGTGGGCGGTGTTACTCAATTTTCGGCATGTAATCCGCGTTTGGAGACTCACACTGCGCCAAGTAAAAAAATTCCTATGATGGCTGTCTTCCTGAAGCCGGATAGGTTTAGTTTCAATATCTGCCTCTACGTTAGTCTAGGCTTGGAGGGATGGAGAGGAATCGCCAACGGTTCGACTCACCAATGGAATGGGCCAGCAGATGATGATGACATCGATGACAAAGTCCGTGACGCAGAATATGACGGTCACCAGCATAGTTTGAGGACAAAGTGTCTTGAACTCAAGGGTTGAGCCCCAATTTGCCCAGAAATTCACTCCGCAGTCAAACAGCTTCGATATGAAGAATCCGACCGTCCATACTACTACAAAGGCAATAAGAATCTGAAGAAACCTGTTCCTGAGACTGTCCTTGTGGATGGAGAAAATCCGGGCGTAGAAGAGGAGAAAGCTCAGTTTGATGCATCCTAGAGTTAGCGGGAGCAGCAGGAGAAAGGCCCATTGTACCTAAGAAACGTATCAGAGGATTTTCTTCTCTCGCAATGTTCAATAGAGCACTCAACCAACCCTGCCAACAGTCGATAGCTGATCGGTGTGAGCTGCGAAAGCATTATCGGCAAGCTCCGGGGGTATTCGAATTGGGTATCCGACTGCGTTGCGAGCGACACCGTAGACTAGCGAGATTCCAATGCCGATGACGAAAAGCTAAAACCATTAGTCGGTGATAAATAGGTGAGTGAAGCTAAAAGATCGATTCAGTACATACAGTGGCGGGTACCACCAGCCAATCGTCCAGCTTGATCAATTGTCCTTGCTTCTTTCGAACCCAGAATCTCAGCGAAACAGTTAGTATGTCAATGAGCGGCAGGACAATCCCAGCAGCAACGACATGGCCTGGGCTCTGATAGTATTCCGGTTGTCGAGCCATTATGGGCCTGAGTAATGCTACTAAGTCAAAAAAGGAGTAGATATTAAAATTCACGACAGCAGTTATCGCATTGGCAATAGAGCCAGCGGAGAATTGATGGCCTAATCATAGATTTGGTTGAACATGGCTGTGGCAAAAATGATTTGTATCTATCTCCCACCACGTCGGGCGCGGTTCATGTAGATGCAGATATGGGGGGCTAACATTTGCGATTCCCAGGCGTGGCAAACCTTGGAAGAGGGGTTTTCTATGCCGGTGAGAGAGATCCGACATGTTGATACATACAATAGTCGGGGTGTGTTGCAACGGAATCCTTCGAATATATGTGGTGGTCGCAGTGATCCTAAGTGCCAAGTCGCGGACCCTCCCCATGATCGGTCGCTACACCTTCGAACTAGATCCTTCGCCAATCTTCGGCAGAGAACAGAATGTAGTAGTTTATGATCCTTCCGATGTGCCAATTCCTTACCCCAATAATTGTCGATCCCATGTTGGAGGCGGCGTGAAGGTGATAGAAGCTCTTCTAGCCAATCGGGTCAGCACGTACTTCATTAGCGACTAGGCATCAGTCTATCTAGGGTCGGGTCATAGAATGAAATCAGATCATACATATTAGTTTTTCTTAGAGCATATAGTTTCGTGAGGTTGCAGCCACTAGGACCAAGCTACTTCCGTTGCATTCCTACTTTGAAAACTATGGTTCTTTGGCCCCCAAACCTTCCTCCACCATCTGCTAGAATCCATCGTGTCTCGCCT
Organism: Nemania abortiva; assembly: GCA_022578505.1. Taxonomy (NCBI): domain Eukaryota; kingdom Fungi; phylum Ascomycota; class Sordariomycetes; order Xylariales; family Xylariaceae; genus Nemania; species Nemania abortiva. Next base: position 168,889 of record MU392567.1, read on the forward strand.
CCGTCATCCCTGATACAGAAAATTCACAGCCAAGCCATGTTCACACGCGCTAGTAAAAAGAAGGATCCTCCTCGATCTTGAGAGCCTTCGGCTCATCAACAGCGACGCGTCGAACAAACGCAGCGGGTTCCCCCTGGACTTTCAAAGGGTGTGGGATTTCCGGTCCAAAATATTTGGACTCTCGGCCTTTATGAGTATTAATAATGACTCTTTTCAATCAGTAAAGCTATAAAACTTCTTTCTTACCCGCGTCTTTGGGCAAAGGGTTGCCCAACGCTGGACCGGTGAGGAGGACAAGTGCCAATGTCCAAAGCTTGAAGCAATGCATTTTCGGGGGATATGGGCTTGGGTCGAATGATCGAGTTACGCCTGATGATGTTGTGATGTCCAGAAATCTAGTCAGCTTAGGTCTGAACTGGCATGAGTTTGTTGTCCCTTATATAGCCCAAATTCTTAATGCTGATCATATTACTAGCCAGCCAGACGCAGATAAGGATAGATTCCCTACGGCATGAAGGTTGTACCTGCAGCACATCACAAGTCTCCGCGGACAGTGTGTGATTTGATTGACTATAATTCCCAATGCTACACGGATGCGTCGTTGTGATGTCACGAACCAAGCAGCAGAGTGTCATTAATCCCAAGAGGAAGGTTCCATCAAGAGGCGTCGTCACCTATATCACGCATGTCGACATCATTGCCTCGTATACTTGAATCTTCGGTCATGACGGGGAACGTGGGCCCGGATTGACCGGAGTATACAAGCTGTACCCAATACTACACCCCTCTCACCCCTTTCTCACCCCAGATGAGTCATTTCCTTTCCACGTCGTTTCTACTCTTTGCCAAATTTCGATACTATCTCTGAGGCAGAAACAACGGACACATCAGCCTTCGTTGCCCATAGACTACCAAAATGGCGAAGGATGAGGAATCTGCGTTCTTATCTCAAGACTTCGATATCGACGAGTCAACTCTACCAGTATCCACGCGTGGCAAGACCAGACTCCTCACGCTTTCACGGGTATACGTTGCAATACTTCATGTTGTTCTTATTTTCTCGTTGGGGTTCTTGCTGAGTACACGCCGCTCTCTTCCTGCTTTGCACTCTGATGGGCCAAGTTGGTGTAAGCGATCCTCCCCACAAGGCCATCAGAACAGAAGCTTAATATGATTTAGCACCTGCACATAAGGTGGTGAAGTATGAAATCTCTTCGGAGCACGGATTAGATCCGCATTCCCACAGCAACTATTCGGGGCCTCCCACGGATGAACAAGATAGAGCGTGGGATCATTTGATTAGACGTGAGTGACTCTTATCATGCTTTGATACGGTATCAATAGTGCTAATGATAGCACAGCTGTTTTCTTCAAAGCGAGTCGCGAAGAATTGGAGAGAGCTGGAGAGTCGGTGGAGAACTCTATCGAGCTTGTCGGTGGCGGATATGCTGCAACTCTTGGAGTTCACCACGAACTCCATTGTCTAGTAAGTTTCCAATCATATCGTCGTCTCATAATAATGGAATGAATATCTAACATACAGAAGCGACGACTTCGGCTTTTCCTATACAAGGATAGATATTTCCCAAACCTTACCGAAGCGCAAACCAACTACGTCTATGGACACCTAGGTTGTTTCCCTTATTTTTACCATTCTCATCCTGGTTGTACCTACACGCTTATGATGAGTTAGTTTCTGACTTTTTCGAACACAGATCACTGCATCGAGACTCTACGTCTCGCTATAATGTGCTATGGAAATACCGCCATGTACACATTTAACTGGGACCCGCATCTCCCGAAGCCAGCGACGAAGTCCAACTCGAAGTCGCTATGCGTTAACTGGAGAGCAATTGAGGACTGGAGCTACTCCAAGATGATTTCATTGGACCCTGATGTGTATTACCCTAAAGACTGGGGGTTGTCCTAGGATCAATAGCATGAGCTCCATGTTATCTTGGCAGTCTAACTTAGGTCGTATAATGGGACGGCGGAGCAAATTATACCTTGTAGAGCTATCTGAGGTACTTATTCTTCTTACCTTCTATGGAGGGTGTTCTAGTATACATGATAATTATACAAATCAAACCATGAAAGCGCACGTGATAGTCAAATCATATTTGTTGAATTTGCCCTTATGTATTATACAGGGTTACTACACCTAAAAGTAGGGAACAGGGAACTAGTCGCTATGAGGTTTGAACTCATGACTGACGGATGGTTGGTTGTTGGGTTATGATGTGGTGGACGACGTGGGGTCTAGTCGATGGCGGATTGAGGGGATACCAGCTTACAGACTGAATTTGACTGTTCCTTATCACCACACCTATCGCCAGTCATTCTTGTTATGACGTACCTCTAGTTTTCTCTGTGGCTTTAGGCAAAAACAAAAACCTTGGTTTAAGCATGCCTCGCAATGTGTTAAGAGTCCGAAAGAAAGGACTGACCATAAAAGACAAAAAGATGGACGAACGGGGAATTGAACCCCGGACCCTTCGCAGGCATTATACTGAAGAATCAGATGCAAAGCGAATATCATACCTCTAGACCATTCGCCCGATGGTAGTGGATTGGAACCCCACTGATACTGGTTGCCGATGTTACCACATATTAAGAATGCCAAATGGAATGAGGGAACCAATACTGTCATCTCTCAGTCGTTAACAAACTCACACCTCTTCACATTTACATAACAAAAGAATTCATATCCATGATTCGTATAATTGTAGTGCATTCAGAGTAAGCTAGAGCTGCCATATTTTACGCTATTGTAAATGTCTTTGCGCTTTGACTAAGCGATATAGTTATGAAGCACACTGAGGATCGTAACCGCGATGTATAGATCAATCGGCTATATTGCCCTTATTGTAACTAATTACTATTGCTAAAACGCAAGATTAAAATAAATATCTAAGAAAAGTTACCGGAAGGGGCGGCATACAACATGCAGAGACTCAACGTCGGCTTAGTAGTAACCCCTGAGCCACTATTGTTTCCTACGGATCTATCTCTACATCTCAAAGATCGCAAGCACACGACCAGGTACAGAATATGCTACGTTCACTCACAATAGGACGTTGATTTCCTATCAGATGTATCTCACTTAATATGCAGAGACCAGCGGAAATAGTGTAAACATCTCATTCTCATCTCCCCCAAGTCTGCAACGGGTTGTCGCCCTCATTTCTAACCCTTTATCTATCTACTCAACAACCTTGCGCGCCGCAAGATCATACCGATCGCCCGCCCTCAGAAAGTAAAAAAGCTGATTACTCGGCGGCAGATTCTTCTCGCTACTCCCCTCCCGAGCCCAGAAGCCACCATCATAAATGGCGCAGTAGCTCGCGCCAATAACATGCGCGTCATCGCCGTCCACAACCAGCGCCGTGTTCTCGTCGCACCCGAAGCCGAGAAGCTCGGGGCGCACCTTCAGGATATCAAACATGTCGAAGATGCGCCCGCGGACGAGAACATGCTGGTCGATGGCCACGTTGCGCAGGTATCCAAAGCCAACAGTGTGGTCGCCAACGAGGATCTGGTTGGTGGCTGTGTCGCCGCGCGCGAGAAAACTGCCCTGAATGCTCGCGCCCGCCGAGCTGCCCCCAATCACCCCACCTCTGTCCAGCACCGCCTGGAACGCCTTCTCCGTCTTCGTCCCCGCGTACGCGTCGACGAGCCGCCATTGCCTGCCCCCGCCGAACCAGACCGCCGAGGCATTGACCAGCGGCGCGACGAACGCGTCCGTGTCGGCGACTTTGGGGTCGTACGTGTGCAGCACCGTGACGCTGGAGGCGCCGAGCCGGCGGAACGACGACGCGCCCGCCGCGTTCTGGTCGTAGGTCGGTGCTCCGTCGGCGGTGGGGATCACGACGATGGGGCCGCCCGCTGCCCGCGTGATCACCTCCTGATAGATCGAGTCGCTGAGCGTGCCGCCGCCGACGACGACGAGGGACCCATTGACCGGGCCGACCACGGGGTCTGCGGCGCGTGTCATCGTGGGCTGCGAGGTGAGGAGGAGGAGGAGGGCGGAGGCCGAGAGGGTGGGGGTTGGGAGGCGCATGGTGGGCTAGCTAGCTACTCCGGGAGTATAGTGTACTGTATATATATATGCGCTCTTAAGAGCGGAGCGTGTATGATTAGAAATCGAGCGTTGATTGACCCAGACCGTATCGAACCTCGACTCCGATAGAGGACCAGTGTGTAGGTGACGTGCTACGCAGAGTAAGCAGTCTGAGAGGAAAATTCAATTGACATGTTGAAGTCCTTCGAGTCTGAGTCCGGTTCTTATATCTCCTTATATATGCAGAGCAATTGCAAATACTTATATTAAAGCCATTCTGGCCGTGATACCTGATAAATTGTGCCAAATAGCATCATCGCCGCAAGCGGTGGTCCGGAGATATGATAGGACGGTAGTGGCGCCTTCGATTTCCCAGCAGGGCAGGTAGTGCTAGTGAAGGGGAGGAGAGGTTGCTTGCCGTGCATCTCGGCACGGGTCCTTGTCGGGTTCGAATGGACGGTTCGGACGTGCACTACTCCTCTGAGTTCTCCAAAGGCGATTATATGCTTGTGTGTGGGTATTGCGTGATACGGTCGGTCGGTCGGTTGGTCTCTTGGCGATATCGAAGTAGGTAGGTGGCTTGATTGCCCGGTCTGGTTAATACGAGTGACGCGACTTGGCCCGGGAACATCGTTTTCTGCGCAAGATGGTAGAAGGCCACTTTATAGCTATACGTGGATGATGGCTAAATCGTCCAGACTTTTCGCAAGCTGGCCTTCATATATATCCTAGCCCTACAACAGACAAGGCTTTACTTATCCTATATAGTCAGATAACTAAGGGGCCACCGAAGTCGACAAGAAATACTATCTTGACGCCGTGCTCTTGAAAAGACTGTGATAATTGATTAAGCATTAGACGACAGTCAAGTACTAGTGGAGCAATTTAAACCCATGATGTCAATGGAAGTGAATGCGAATAGCAATCATCGTCCTAGTTGTCACTCTCCTGCATCGTTCGTGATAGTCAGGGCTGGTAGCAAAAGTTATGTCGCCTCATAGACCTCGTAGGCGTACATAGTGACGACTCAGACGGTACAAATCGCCGGTATTTTATCAGGAGCACCCCAACATGTTGAAAGCCGTTTCGACGACGGAAAATGCTTCTCATCAATTGGCTTATAATACGATGATGTATGTACACGGAGCCGATTTCACTCAACCTCTGAGCGATGGTTGTTGTGGTATAATTAGGGCCATTACATCGATGCCGCTCATCGTTTCTTCCCGATGAAAGAGCCTTCGAAGCCGGCTCGACCTTTAGTCTTCTTAGCGCCCTTCTTCCTGCCAGCTTTGCCCAAGAGTTTCTCATCTCGTCGTTTTCGAATATTTTCTTCTCTCTTCTTTTGTCGCTCCTTGATGCCCTTCGCGACGCTCTCCTTTCGGGCCGTCCACTCCTTCGCACTCTTCTTCTTGATGCTTTCCTTACGTTTGACAGCCTTTTTAAGCATCTTTTCGTCATCCTTGATTTTTTCTCCCTCTGCTCGTCTTCTAGCCGTAAGCCAGGCTTCTTTCTCTTCAACGTCCTTTCGCTTCTCCTCGTCCACTCCTTCTAAACGTTTCTTCTGGTTCTCGAACTTTAGAAGGGCCGTCTTAGGGTCTGATGGGCCCTTCTTTGGGGTCCTATTAAGGACATGCGTAAGATCATGGGATAACTGGGAGCCATCGCCAAATCCGACACGGCCAAAGGCGAAGCTGTGTTGTTCTTCGAGATCAATATTGGGGCTGAGGATGCCCCCGGGGGAATCGCGTGCGGATGCTAGCGCTTCTTCGCGCTTTCGCTCCTCTTCGAGTTTAGCTTGTCGCCGTAGTTCTTTTTTATGAGCCTTGCGCTCTGCTTGTTTCTGACGGCGGGACTCTAGCAACTCTTCCCGAGTACGAATGGGTTTGCCGTCCTTATCGGCTTTCCGGGCATCTCGGAGAGCCTGAATCCTAGCAGCCAGACGAGCGCGCAGCGCAGTACTGTCCGCGGGTATCTTGATATGCTTCGGTTTTTCGGAGGTTGGGTCAGCGGAAGAGACAGAAGTGGTTACACTAGGAGCCTGCCCTATGGAATCGGCGGGTGTTCCGTTCATGTCGAAGAGGGGAGACTGTGGTGTATCGGTGGGAGATGCCACGAATTCCTCGGGGTCGTGAGTCCCATCACCATCTCCAGTTGGTTCCTTAGGTTCGGTGCTTGTGTCGGTCGCATCTTCCCCAATTGACTCGGCGGGTCCCGTCGTAGGGTCGGACTGTGGTATGTCACCGTTTGGTTGCGTACTTGATTTTTCTCCTCGTTTGCCAAGTTTGATCTTGTTGACGCCCTTGACAGTTCTACGGTTGAACTCGGCCTCCTCCTCACGCAGGCGTTGTCGTTCTGCTTTACGCTCTTTGCGAGCAGCCTTCTTTTCTTCCTTCCGCCTCTCCTGCTCGTTGAGCTCGGCTTCTTCGGCATCCTGCTTCTGTTTCTTTTTTGCTTCCTTGGCAGTCTTCTTTTTCATGCCCTGGCCGGGTTTTTCGGTCTCGACACCCTCCACCTCTGACCAGTCGTCATCATCTTCCATATGATCGTGTTTTCGTTTCTTTCTCGCTTGCTCGTCCATAACCTCTTTGGCACTCCGGTTTAATGCGCTATCGGGATCGAGCTTATTCCGTCTCGCCTCGGCGGCTTGTGCCTTGGTCTGCTTTTTCCGTTGCCACTGGTCCTATAGACGTGGGTTGAGAGTAAGTGGTTGGTTCGTGCGCAGCCAACATGGAAGCATTGTCAGATAGAGACAATGGATGGAGAATGGCATTGGCTTGTATTGTATTGTAGTAAGAGGGGTTGGAGAGAGGATCGACATACGCTCGAGTCCTCGCCATAGTACATCTTGGCGGGGATAAGGGACAACAGGCCATCGAAGGCCTTTTGGGAGTTGAGGAGGCGCTCCTGTAGTTGGACAGGTTGGTCACTATTTGATCTCCATAGTCACTCTCCACCCGTGTCTGACGAGCAGACAGGAGGAGGCAAGGAGGCTGTGAGCACGAACCTTGAGCGACGAGTCCCCCATCGCGAACGACACAAGCACACTACAGATCTAGCACGATAAGATGTTTTTCTGCCCGGTGCCCGCCGTCTGATGCCGTCTGGCTTCGTCTGATGTTGGCCAAGGGATAATAATAAGAGCACGATGAGAGGTGTCAGGGCGAGCTAGGGGTCGAGGTTCACGGTGCGAAATCGGGTTGCTCGTGGTGCTGGATATTATCAGATATGCCGTAGCAGGATTGGGAATCGAATCAAATCAACGTTGACAACAACAATGCAGGCAGGGGAGGAAAAAAAAAAGTTCGGGACCAGCAGCAAGCGTCTCCAGAGTTTCGAGTGGGTTGGGTGGGTGAAGGACGGCGGCCCTTGATTGGATTGGATTGGATTGGTGTTGGTGACGGCAGGCAGACTGATTTTTTGGTGGCCGGTGTTTTTTAGTGCGGAGCATGGCTTCAGTGGAATCTTGGCACCGCCTATCGGCTTTCTGCCACCACTGGATAGGTGGAAGTGGGGTGCTTGGGGCAGGCGGTGAGACCTTCTTACAGTACCTATTAAGGGACCCTATAACTTTAGCTAGCACCTAAATGTCTTGTATAATAAAAGCTCCCCCAGCACCTAGGTTAGAAGTTGAAACTACCCAACTTGAAAATTCGGCCATTGCAAGCATATGCCATGCGCAGATATCAATGGTGTAATAATATCTATCTCCGTGCTCCTACCGAATATTCACGAGCTACAGATATCTCCTAGTTCCAGCCCAGGATCATCCACCTACCTAGGTAGGCAAGCCTCACTCATCACAACCCTCTCAAGTCAAGGCGTGATGTGCTATGTTATGATATCCCCCCCCATGAAACAAAGAAACCCCTACGCATCTTTAGCGGAACCAGGACCCTCCGCTTATCCAGCAGATGATTCGTGGCTGTGTGTGTCTCCGACAACTACAGTACCTAAACCCAGTGCAGCTGATTGTCCATGATGAGCTGTACCGGCCGGATAGTAACCCGCCACCTCCCCCGGGCACTAGCTACAGGCTGCCGTAGTGAAAAGGATTAAAATTCCTCTTGTCCTCGCAGCTGCGCTATATATGATTCGCAAGCTGCACATGCCGCAAACCCTTCCTGAGTCAGCCGTCCATAAACGCCCCTCGCGATAGACACGCTCTCCATTTCTGTACCGCCCTTAAAACAGCGTCTAGTGAGACCGACCACCTTTTCTGGTAGAGGGTCCTCAGGCTTTGGTTCCACGATGAATTCGCGCCACAGGAAGAAGACGGCACAGAGCCAGAATCGAAGCCCTAGACCTGCGTTAGAATCCTAAATCGAAGCATTGTGACGTATCTTGGGAGCCAATACCCCTCCCATTGCTTCCTCTACATGATCTCAGCCCGGAGTGGGCTAGTTTGTTCAGCATAGTTCTCATGGTAGTATTGGGGACAATAGCTCGCGCATAGCCGGCCTCTGTGGCCTCCTCGATTTTCGAGATTGCGGTAACAGCATCTCCAAGAATGGGTTTCATCCTGGCCGACACACGTTGCTCGGGGTCCTCGAACCGCGGCCCGACAACCACTGTAGACTTTTCTCCCCCCAGCACCAATGCCCATCCTCGAGCCGAAGGGTAGTGAGCCCTTTGGTCCCTCTTTAATTCCACCAGCCAGACATTGGTAGCTCTCTGGTCCAAGAATTCATGCTCCGCTTGAGTTGGCATCTTTTCTCTTTCGCAAGCCTCTCGGAGTTGGTAAATCGCAGTTGTCGGCGCTCAGAGAGTACATACCGGAGGGGTTTACTCAATGGACAGACATTATGAGATTCGGTAGTGAAAAGAAATGGCTAAAACTGGGAAGATGAAAAGGCGCGGTAAGGCAGCAGTTTGTTAGGTAAACAACAGAACCGTATGTGGGTTCCACGAGCCAGCAGCAAAGGGTGATACGGAGGGCTAATGGCTCCCTGAACAGCTACGGTACAAGCAAGAATCCCCAGTGCCAATCAATAACAACGTGGTCCGTGAGTTCAATGCTAGTATGCCACACAATGCAATCTATAGCCCGCCAGCTCCTTGCGTAACAACAGCACTACCAATTTGTCTGCCTGTCCTAGGGATCCCCTATCTCACGAAGTTTAACACTAATAGCCTATCATTAGGTTACCTTCAATAGCCAGGCGAAACGGAACTTTACTGGGCAAGTATTGGAGTGAGACATTACGCCATTTCTTGTTCACTCTCATTGTATGCACTGACCCAATGATGGTGTATCCACTAGACAAGAAGTTCTCCTAGGGACCATTACTCCTAGCAAGGCTTGTAATTGATTCCAAATTCTCGAGACTAAGAAAGCAAAGAGTGTATACAAATGAGATTGAAGATTACGAAACTACGAGAAGGATAACAACGAACTCACATCATGTAATCGCGCTAGTTTCTCCCCCTTGTTTGCCTCGTCCGTGGATTTCCTCCCCTTGGATTTATTCTTCTTTAATATTTTGCTATTTACTCTCTTCCCCCTCCTTTTCTTCGTCTTTAATATCCACCCGTTCACTTTTGTCCCCTTGCTCTTCTTCTAGGATTTTCCCCATTTGTTTGCCTTTGCCTTTGTTGGAGCCGGACTTTTCTCCTTGCTTCTCTAAATTCATTTTCGGGTCGTTAGTTTCAGCTGCGGTCTCTATCCTCAGCTGCTCCGGCACCTCCAGCCCTAGAAAGATTTTCATGACAACCATAGCAGCAAATTTGGGTTCCAGCTGAAAAGGAACATTGTCACCGAGAATGAGCCGGACGCGATATTCGTCAAGGTATGATGGGATTTGGTGTGTCATCTCTCTGCGGGCGGTTTGAACAAGGCAATTGCACCCATTCGTGAACCTCATCTTGCAATGTTGGAATAAAAATTCTACTCCTTCCCATCTGTGGAAGTAGAGCCCGTGACATCCCGAGTGCAAGTTCCCGATTATGAGTTGAGGAGCTGTTCCTTCGAAATCCTCTACACCATCTAAGACGAGGTGGCGGAGCTCGTCTTCAATTTCCCTTGGGAGGTATTTTGACGGCGTCGGTTGAATTGATGCCGATCGAGAAAACACTACCATCTTTTATGAATGCGATCGTTAGTTGTCTAAACAGAGGTTGGCTTACTTGGTAGATGTGCAAATATGAGGTGTCAAATCTTGACCCCGCCTCGATGGACTTCTTTCGTAAAACGTGGTAGTTATAAGATTGCTTGGGATGTGCAAGTACTTTAGCGGATCGTGTGATTACGAAGACTTGAGGCAATACGTTCAACACAGAGGGCTTCGCCAAGAGCTCTGATTGTTTAAACATGTAAGAATATGAAAATAATAGGTTAGCGCAAAGATGTTACAATATGTCGGGCAGACAATACAAATAGTAATTTTGGAATCTCACTTGTATTGTAACAACCTTTCGAACAAAGGAGCATGTTCGCTGACGTCGGCCAAGTGCCGACATCGTCGCCGTTGCAGCAGAAGCTAATGTATATATTCAATCACCGCTCAAAGAGAAGCCATAACAATCAGTCAATGTCTGTAACAACTCCTTTCATCGACCAGGAATTTTCTGATAGCTCATATGAAACCTGCCCGCCGAGTTCGGCATTATAAATTGGCTCGTCCCCCGGTGTCTCAGCGAGAAAGGTATTCCTCGTCACGGACAACTCCGATCTTACAGCCTCAACAACTACATAATATAATTTATAATATCGTAAACCGGGTTTAGAAATAGAATAGAAAACAGAAAACAGAAAACATGGCCACCTTCTCGATGCCCCGTTTACCAACCCTAGAGACAGAAACTAACCGCCTCTCTCAACAGCTCACAACTTACGTATGGAAGAATTTCCGCTATGCTATGCAGCAATCTGATATCGAGGAGTTTATGTTCACTGACACCTGGCACTCTCTAGACGATTTTATACGATACATGCAACAGGATGGCATCGGCATCGGCGAACCGATCCCTGGCACCATGAACTACACGCCCCCGCCGTCAGCGCGTCTTTTTAACCCCTCGGAATTAGACTCAATGGACTCGGGGCTCCTACCCTCGGAATATGGTTTCCCTAGTACTCCTGCTTCTCCTACTCTCAGTATTGAGACGTATCTCGAAGATGATGATTACGAGGACAGTGAGAGCATCTTCACGGATTACGCCGGTGAGCCCCTTCCCCTATACGAGGAAGACAAGCCTCCAGTCTACCCATCATTCTACCGGTCCTCGCTACCATCAGCATTATCATCGCTAACATCAATAGCATCATCGGCAATGCCATCGCCACTTCGATTGCCACAACGACCGCCATTGCCATCACCACCACCATTATCACTTCTAATACCACCGCCATCACAGTCATCACCGTACAAGAGTCACTTTAGCGAGCTGTTTGACTTCGAAGACGTCGGGGTAGGGAACACTGCCATAGATATGCCTAGGTATCTTGAAGATCCGCCCCCGGCATTGAACGAAGAAACTAAGCCGCAGGGCGAGAGCAAGCACCGGCTATTCTCGCAGATCCGTCCTCGCCTAGTCGGCAGGCTCCAGAGACTCAAGCACGAATTCTCTCACAGGAGGAAGAAACAGCCTACCGTGAAAGAGAAACCCCCAGGGGCCCCGCAGGACGGCGGCCCCGAACCGGGACCGGGTCGCAAGACTCGGAACCTCGCTGCACGGCTTCGGGATATATCTCCCAAGCGCGTCATGGGGAGAGCGGCAAGCATCCTCGCTCTCGGCCTAATTCCGCTGTGAGCTTTTTTTATTTTTCCCTTTTTGTTGTCTTCATGCTTTTTTAGGCATTGTTGTTCTATCTATATATATATATATATTGGAGGTTTGGGCTCGGTATATTGTCGTTCTATGGTTAGGTACGTCTCGCTTGGACTTAATTTTGGTAATTTTGATGTCTAATTGTAATACAATTATGTGTTCAATATGATCTTTGCTCGAGCCGAGTTGGGGGCTAAATGCTCCTGACCATGCTAATAAGCCAAAACTATTGTCTATATTCCGGTCGTTTTTTGAGGGTGGTGATATTTGTAATAATAATTTTGCATGTGCCTATAATATACTATATAGGTTTCAGGGGATTCTCAGAGTATACACATACCTGAATCCTTCGCGGTAAGTGGGCTGATGGGTATAGCTACGAATATAGTCCTACTCCTTTTCGGACCATAATGATCGGATTTAAATCTTATATCCGTTGAGCTCTACAACATAACCCTGTTGCCCTCCTATCTGTGATCAAGGTTCCCCAAAGAATCTCTCGGGAATCTACTGTACACAAGACGTCGCATGTCGCGAACATACTATTATTGGTGGCAATGACTTTAGTTGGGCGGTAGTTGGGGGATTGGATTAAGACACGAATAGCCACGCAAAGCGGCCGCAGATCCATGTCGTACCCTGGTTAGCTATGTAAGCATGGCACTCAACTCGCATTCGCTAGACCAACTTCATGGGACGACCAACGTGATTGGATGTGATACTGTTACGTGTTAGCCAAACTTGGCGATCGGTTATCTGGCGCCCGTTAGCCGGGACTACTACCTAGTCCACGCGACTTGCTAATGCGGGAGAAATCCTTCATTGTTTTGGACCCTCCAATTGAGATGATTAGGCAGTTCAGTTGAATCAAGTCATCAGTCGTGGCGCGATATGTATGGAACTAAGAAGGAGGGCTTATGTATTCTTTTAATCTCGCAAAAATAACTGATCTTGGGACAAGGCAAACTGCGCTATCTCGCGCAACCTCGAAACATCGAGTCCTTAGGCTTGATAAAATTAATGAATCCTTAGACACCACTACTGCGAGGTGTATCACCTAAGCACCGAATAACACGTCCACATTTGCGCTAAACCACATTATCCATCATCTATGTATCAATGCAATCTCGCCCTGGTCACCCTAGTCCTCTATGCCGACATGGGGCTTGGCTAGAAGGCAATGCCTCACTCTCCTTGTCGACAAGGATACGGCAGTTTTTGCCACGGTCGCTTACGTGAACGAATAGCTTGTTTCACTTTAACACAATATTAAATATGCAGTGGTATCCTATATATGCCAATAAATAATACTTGAACAGTATAGAAATGATTTTTTAATTGTTATCTACTATGTAAATACATGTATGGCGAGCGGACTTGTCTCCGGACCTCAGATCCGGCTATTGGTTGAAGACCCCAGACAAAGTCTCTAACCTGGTAGGGCTGAAAAGCTTAAACCGATGAGTCCTAGAACAAAGCGTTGCACCATCCCTCTTTCAGACGTCTTCATTTCGCGCAATAAGCCGGGACATGGGTTGCGTTACATTCGAAGGAGCATAGTCACTACTAAGTATGGAATCCATACGGCATTAGCTCTATGGAACGCAAGACTACACGTGCAAGGGGTTAAAGGAGGGGGGCCGTTTCGCGCTTCTGCTAGGTATAATAAAACTCCAGTTCCCATTATGCGACCGATTTCTGTGTCCTTCACTTAAGAGATGTTGTGAGGTAAATTCGTTGAGTGTATCATAATCTTCCTTCTTTTCATTCGTTCTTTTTGTATCTTTTCTTCTCTAAGTATACGTCGATACTATATTCAACATGCGTCTTCTCGATACGACGACTTTCGAGGTAGTAACCCGTCAGCAAGGCGGCATTCAGGAGCCATATGCCATCTTGTCGCATCGCTGGTTAGACGGCGGCGAAATCAAGTTCGAAGACTTTGGGAAGCACACGGCAGAGCTGAAATCCGGAACAAACCCCTCGAGCTCACCTCAGCTTGACAAGATCCGCGGCGCTTGCGAAGTCGCTCGGGGAAAGAATCTCAGATGGCTATGGATGGACACGTGCTGCATCGACAAGAGGGATACGAGAGAGTACGCCGAGGCTATTAACTCTATGTTCAGCTGGTATCGCAGTGCCAAGCTATGTATCGCCTACCTGAGCGATGTGATTAAGCAAGATGGTAATCCCACCGCGGGCCCGGAAATGTTCAAAAGTACAGAGAGAAATGGTCCATCTATATGGTTCTCAAGAGGATGGACGCTCCAGGAGTTGCTGGCGCCGTCGGAGTTGGAGTTCTTCGACATGAACTGGAAATCCATGGGCACGAAGAGAAACCTGGCTCGCGTCCTCGCCGAGGTCACCGGTATCGATGCTCAATATCACACAGGCGACAAACATCTCAGCGAAGCTGTGAGTAGCAACTTTTCCTCGCTCTCTTTAAGGAATCATTTCACCCGCTAACTCTGATTTCTTTAGTGTGTTGCCGTGAAGATGAGTTGGATGTCGGGACGTACGACTACTTGTCCGGAGGACATGGCGTACAGCATGATTGGTATTTTCAACATCAACATGACCCCCGTATACGGAGAGAGCGGTCCGCGCGCATTCCGCCGTCTCCAGGAGATAATCCTCACAAGCCAGTCCATGGACGAGTCGCTATTCGCATGGAAGATGCCTGACGCCAATGCTGGAGCCAAATGCGACATCATCAAAGCCGACTGGGCGCCCGCCGAGTGGGGTTTCCTGGCCGGTTCTCCTGAGTGGTTCGAAGACTGTGGCGACCTCCAGGTTAGTGCTGGCATGTCGTCGAAGGACCGCAGTTTCAAGATGACACCCAAGGGCATCGAAGCCCCGATCCGCCAGAACGTGCACAAAGGCGCTGGGGTTCTCGCAACGGAGACAGTGAGCGTTATATTCTGGCTATCCATCATCGGTCTGCCGATCGGCGCCATAGGCCTCTTCGTGCTTAGGAATATGATGAACAACAAGGCGAAGGAGGACTACGCGTTCAGGCTCAACTGCTTCCGGCCCGGTGCGAATGGGAAGAGGGAGAACGTAGAGATATACCTGCGACCAGTAGCCGTCGAGAAGGTACATTACTTTCGCGGGATGATGAAGAGGACCGGCACGAACGCCCTCAAGCCTAGAGTTTTACCCCCCTATGTTGAGTGTAAGAGAATACGGTGCGATGAACTTGGCTGGAGCTCGAAGCCTATCACTAATTATGGAGATGGCGTTGCGTACCAACCTCAGCCCGCATACTGATCCGTGCTGGGGGGTAGGAGTTGCTGTATCACTGAGATGTTGGGGAATATACGTAGGGAAACATTCTTGTGTCTTAGCTTTAAGGTTGATGTTGGCAATATCGGCAACATCGTTACCACTCCATCATCAGAGAGACTACACTTTTCCTTTATAATCTGCAGTAGGAAATTTCTATAGCAATCCGAACTCACGCTAGTTAATTCTCTATGAACAAGCGTCTAATCCTCCTCCTTTCGTCTCCTCACATATTTCCAGGCACAGTCAATGTCATCCCACCATCAACGATGCTAATGGTGCCCCAGATGTAATCATTGGTAGCAAGAGTGAGGATGACCTACAACATATTAATATCTGGAACAATAATCATATGCATTCTCTCTAAGATACTTGCTGCTTGCAACTGTTCGAATCCAGGGGGAAACAGGGAAACGCATAGATAAAAAGAGGGAACTCACACTAGCGAGTTCACGCGCGGTCCCCATTCTCTTGACGATCTTGGCGCCCATCATCTCTGTGAAAGCGCGGAATCCGTCTACGTCGTAGCTATTTTCATTTTGCTCATCCGATGGACCAGCCGTCATTTCAGAGGGGAAGTAGCCTATTGCAGGCGCAGATTATAGTGCGAATATCAGTATATAGTCGGAAAGGGAAGTGAGATGGTCGGCAGGTAATTGGACAACCAAGAATCAATCAAGTTAAGGATAGGTAGGAAACGCACCTAGCGCAAGCCCGTTCACTCGAACTTTAATGTTCTCGTGACTGAGGTCGAACGCCATCTGGCGGGTGAGATGAATCGCGGCGGCCTTGGTGACCTATTATCACTTGTTATGACGCCGAGCATTAAGATAGGGAGGGGTTAAAGTTAGAAAGAGCTGAGGGGCTTACGTTGTACGAGTACTGCTGTCTCTGCGTCCTATACTAGAGTTAGTTACCCACCCTAGCGCGGAATTTGAGTTGATGGCCACGAGGGGAGTACTCACATGCGTAATAGCCCGCTTAGAGAAGCATTGTTGATAACGGTGCCAGCCTGCTGCGCTGGACTGCTCGCTGCGTTCGCCAGTAGCGGCAGGAAGGCTGCGGTCACAAGGTACGGAGAAGTTGTGTTAGTGAGAAATGCTGAGTGGCGTTAGCTGGTGGAGCCCGAGTAGATGAAGTAGCGGACATACATTGCTGCCAATTCTCCTCGGTCTCTTCCGCAAACATGGCTGCGCCAAGTGCCTCAGGCCCATCCGCCGGAGTCGCCGCGGGGCGGCCCTTCCAGACACCCGCATTATTCACAAGACTGTCCAAGATACAATACGTCAGCCTGTTGCAGAATTCATTTAGAGTAACACAAGCAGCAACAATACGTGACTGTATCCCGACACAGAGGGAAAAGGGGCAACACTAAATGGACTCACACGTTGAGATAGCCTTCCTTCGCCTCGACCTTGCCGACCGCATCCTTTATGCTTCCCTTATTTGTGACATCCATCACGAGCGGGATGATCTCGCCTCCATTCTCGCCCAGCTTATCCTTGGCGCCGTGGACGCGTGCGCTCGTCTCGAGCACATCGGCACGGCGGCCCGTGATGTACACTCTGGCGCCATTGGCAGCGAGAGTCTGCGCAATCACTACGAATTGGTCGTTAGATATTGAACCGAATCAATGATAAGTTCCTACTAGGCGACTCTGGGTGGGAGTTGTTGATTGATGGTGCGTCGTGGAAAAAGGGGGGCGGGGGCGCGATTTCAGGGGCAAGAACATACTCAAGCCCACGCCTGTGCCTCCTCCGGTGACTGTGGGAGATAGAATAATTAGCCACGATAAAAGACGAGAATATGCGAGAATGGAACGATAAATGGAGAGACGGCAATGGGAAGGAGAAGACGGTTTGAGAACGAACCGACGGCGACCCAGTCCTTCAGATTGAAGAGGGCAGCAGCAGATAGGGGGTGAGGAGTAGCCATAGTGATAAACAGGGAGCGAAGGGTCGATAACAGCGACGGCAATACTCCAAGAGCTCTCTAGAAGGTATGAATGGCAAGACGAGATGATTTAAGCGACAAGATTAGGGAAAGAGGAGAAAAGGGGTAAAACGAGAGAGAGGAGGGAATGTTGTACAGCATCTCTTATATAGTCCGGAGGATTTCAGCAGCTCACCTCTTTCAGCCAATCATATTACTAACCCCAGAAAAGCGCTTACAGATACAGAAGAGAGAAGGAGAGATATAGAAGATCCTCTTGGGGCGGAAGACCATGACTTACACGGGGGCACCTGGCCGCTTTGCGTGCGCGCTGCAGTGCCGCCAAGCTTACCACGAAAGGTGGGCCAGGCGCTTGGCCAATCAGCATACCTATTTACAGCCCGCATGCCATTTTGAGAAAGCTGGATGACTTGGTCTATCGACATCTGGCGCTGCAGAATTTCTTACTGGGGCTTAGGAATTACGTTGAAAATCACCAAGATAGTCGATGATGAGAGCAGATAATGTCATTTAATAAGCGTTAGTCTACATGACTTTCCCACTAACACAGCCTAGCCATGCTTTGTTCTCACTAGCTATACACCTTTTCCCTCGTCTTCCCGCTCCCATAGCAGAATGATGGTATCATGATGGCAATGATCTAAATGCAAATCTCCAGTGTCGGGACGTACCAGCCCGTGGACCTACCGCTACTTATGCTCTCGTACACTTTATCGCGCCGGCTCAGAAGACCCATATGAATTATAGACCAGCAAATTTTGGACTGCTAGGCTGCAGTACGTTGTAAGACGACGTGTTTGAAGACTTTAACAGGCTAGCGTTGGCTTCGCGCTCAGCCTTCTCGCGGTCCATTTGCGCTCTATCAGCTTTTGTCATGCGGGGCTTTCGCGTTATGCCACCTCGCGAGCCAGGGCCACCACCACCACGACCTCGTCCGGTGCCTGTAGCAGCACCTCGGCTACCGCCACGGCCGCCACGGGAGCCGCGACCTCGCTTAGGAAGTCCATCACCCCTAGACCTAGTTAGCTTGATTGTATAGTCGCTGAGCGTATTAACATACCGTCCCGGTTCGGGTTTTTCGACCTCGCGTATAAGAGGTCCGGAGTATACGAAGAAACCGTCACGACTAGCTGCGGCCTGCTCCTCCCATAGAAGCTCCGAGTCATCGACGAAATCGTCGTCTCTATCATATTCATCTTCTTTAAAGTGCCTCTTCTTTTTAGCAGGCTTGCCATCGACAGCTTTGTCTGGTCCGCTTGTACCGCCCATCTCAATGTTTGAGTCTTCATTATCCGATTCATCTACAGACATCTCGTCGCCTTCTCGACTAGAGTCATTCTGCGCTAGCGCTGCAGAAGCAGCAGCAATACGCGCCTTTCGTGCCTTGTGTTCCGCCTGCCTGGGATGAAGAGCGTCCCAGCCATACTTATCCTCTGCCATCCGCATGAAGTTGACGTATTTGTTTGTCTCTCCGTTCAGAGGAATGTTGAGAACGATAGATGGCACAACAATCTCTGAGCCGGGTTCTGCCCTACCGAAATCGAGAATAGATCGCCCCGGTACAGGGTCCAGAGAGTCTTTGGCGGGGTGAATACGAGGCGAAGATGAGGTTGCACTATAGTTCTTGGAGGCTGTTCGTTTGGCTCCAGCAGCACCGATAGTGGTGATAGACGTTGGACGAATCTCAATTTTAGAGGCAGCTAGGGCAGATAAAGGCGCGGTAGGCTTCTTGGGCTCCGCTGTAGGTGGCTTAGGGGCTGGTGGAGGTGCAAAATCTCTTCTAAAAGGATTAGGGGAGGCGGGTACGGAACTAGGGTCTTGTGGACGGGATTGTGGTTGTTGAGGCTGGGCGTGGTTTTGTTGCGGATTAGGCGCAAAAGAAGCCTGGGACGGCACCGGAGAGATGACATTTTGCACAGGAGGGTCAACTAAACTAGCAATAGAAGGCGACGCACTTGCGCGGTTGATCGCGTTAGTGTTGCTTGGACCCCTTGGTGACCCTATCGTATTAGGATAACTATGAGAGATCATGGTCTCCCTGATAGGATCATAATTCGAAGACCGAATTGGATCATAGGCGGTGCCGCTAGCTCGGGGCGTTACGCTAGGCCGTGGCGGTGGTTGAGGTTGCTGCTGCTGCGGTTGCTGCGGTTGCTGTGGTGGTTGATATGATTGTGGTAGATCGGGTTCAGCATTAAGGATTCTCGACATAGATCCTGGCATCGATTCGCGCTTTGGTTCTCTATTGAGGATCGGCTCTAAGCGGCCCATTGGGCTAGTCATCTCAGTGATTTTCGGCTGGCGTGATACTGGGCCTCCTGTTCCGGGACCCGCGGGTGAACTTGCCGCTCGCGAAGGAGTATCACCATTCTCGCCATCAACAGTGCCAGCGGTCTTGCGCCGTCGTTGTGTTGGAGGCGCGTTAGGGTCCTTAGGCTTCCTAGTACGCTTTGGCTTCTCTTCTCCGTCCTGATTGGTGCTATTCCGCTTGAGTCTCGACCCAGGTTTAGGCCCGGGTTTTCGTCGTGGCAGACCATCCTTGGTGAGAAGGGGTTGGCCCGATGTGGGATCGTATCGAATAGTCGTCGGGTCGACGACGATCTCATCAAGTTCGCCTCCATTCGGCTTAGACCTCCCGAAGCCGGCGGTGGGCGACGCCGGTGCCGAAAGCATGGACGGTGGATCTGATAATTCCGGAGAAGAGCTCTCTCGCATGTGGCTTCCAGATGCTGTGGCCATTTTCGCGAGGCTCTGCAATAGGTGAAAATGCGGCTTGACGGTAGTTGGTGTAATGTCGAGTTAACCGAGATAAGGGGGGAAGTGAGTTACGCTGAGGTCGCGCGGCAGCGAGTGTGACACGTAACCTGGGTCGATGATAGGTTTGTTTGACAAGGCAGATTAAAAAATTAACAATAGAACAATAGGTGGACTAATCAAAGCCCTAGTTTTAACACGAACAACGGAAACGATTCAACAAATAAACTTCGAGTTACTCCTGGGAACTTGGGAACCAAGTCGCAGTTGTGAATATCGAAGTTAGCACAACTAGCCTAGTCGCGATTGCGTATTGCGAACTAGGATTAAGGTGTGGCTGGAGACACGTGCGGCTTCGGGTGCTGGTTGTCAGTCAAGACCCAATGCACTGTTCGCCTGACCTGTAGTATTCGGCAAATGGGTCCGTTTAGCGGGTGTCTTTGGTACCTGACCGCCTGCGAGTGGTAGAGTTGGAGAATTGGGGAATTGCAATAGGCTACTAGCAATTGATTGCAGCAGGCAGAGTACCTGGGTACTTAGGTAGGTAGCACGGGAGATAGATGCAGCTGAGTGGGGCTATTCTGAATATTTCCGCGCGTGCTGGCTGGCAGAGATGTTTTCCTGATTGGGCGATGCGCCAATAGCCTGCTGGGTAGCTGGCCTGCTGGTTGTCGCACTGGCTGGGTACTGTGTACGGGCTTGGTCAGAATCGGCAGGTAACGTGACCTGCACTCTCCGGTCGGCGTGGACAGCGCGCGTTCGTGTGCTGCTGCAACACTAGCTAGCTAGGCAGGTCGACTGACGGATCCCGAATAACCTCACGAGAATCGCAACGATCGCAGGCAAATCTTCCACCTCGCCACGCCGCACGTCGACTCAATCGTGCAGCCGAGCACTTAAGATGCTGCAAGCCGTTGTATCCGATGCAGAAAAATCCGATGCACAAAATGCAGCCAGAAAATTAATGGAAAGGGGCGGCGCAACAATGGTTCTTGATGGAATTGTTGCTAAAATGGCATTTTGGCGGTGTTGGTGGTTGAGATAAAAGTGGTTGGGAAGGAGAAGAAAGGAGTGTTTGGCAGAGGATGGCGGGAGGGATGGGGATGGCTACGTTTTTTGAGAATTGGGAATTGGCAATTATTAGTTCTCCAACGAAAAACGGGGCTGACTAGAAACATCAGTTGCTCTGAGAATCGGGCAGAGTTGCGAGGGAAATTTTAATTGTCTAGGAAAAACCCGAATTAGAGATCGGGACTAGGCTGGGGGGGCCTCATGCTGGCTGCTGTTGGGAAAACGCGAGAACTACGAGCCAGGGGAACAAGGACCAAGCCTAGACGGGCAGATGGGAGGTGGCCGGCACGAGCATCACAGACGAGGGGGCGTACATAGCAAATAGACCGGAGGGATATGGGCGGATGGGGCATGGCCGTGAAGGAATTATTACATAGCCAGGCAGGTCTAGGCATATACAGCATAGGTAGGTTGGACTAAGCCGGTGCATAGCAAAAAAAGGCCAGCAGCCGTAAGAGGGAATAAGAAATACCTAAGGGTGTGATCGATGATCGGCTCACGGGCAATAGGATAGGCATCAGATGGCGAAGGGAGACATCCAATCATTCGATGAGGGGTGGCGACAGGCAAGTAAACGAAGCGATGGGTGGTGTGTAGCTATACCTGCCTAGGTAGCTCTGACCAGGCCTGGGCAACGTGATTAGTGCTATTAGGGGGGTCACAATGCCCTATAAAACTACCTAGGACTGCAGTAATCATGACGAAGAGAGTATACAAACCAAGGCCGCCAGAGGGAATTTTCGGAGTGGAAGGGATGTATACTGTAAAAGCTGCGGTACCGTCAGAATTGTTCGAAAGAAGGAATGGGTAAGCTTCCAATAATGGATCTGCCTAGCTGCAAGTATAGGGGTGTGGTCTGTGGGTCGGCCTACTACTACGCTAACTGAGTCTGATGTTGTACATGATACTTACTTAGTATGGTACTACATATGTGAACTACCAGACAACATTAGTATGTATCCTGCCCACTTTGTTTCGTTAGCCCACTTAAGCAGGGGGCTAGGCAACATAAGGCATTCGAACGCTGCACAATGTCTATCACTTAGAATGTACCTGCGTTGAATTCTGTTATTTGAATCCTGGTTACAAAACCTAAGTACGAGCCTAAGATGTATCAACATTGACAGGTAGCCCTAATAAGAGAGGGGTTCGCTAGAGGACGAACCGCTATCTATATCTATGTATGTACAGCTGTAAGTAACGGTACATTAATTTGGTCCGAGAAACGCAACCGATGGCCGGTCGGCAGGGATCCCATCTGTGGGGGAAAGGAAAGGTCAGGCCGATTGTTGGTTTTCCATGCATGCATCTTGGCGGCTTGGCAAATCCCGTCTTTGAGCCTCTCCAGGAAAGGAAATACGCTAGCGTAACAGGCAGGGGTCTAATTCGGTACGTATCTTCAGCCTGGGAAGATAAGTTTTAGAACGGCCCCACCTGTTCCAAGTCGTAGATTTTGACGCGAGATAACCGCGTGCGAGACAGGGATCTGCGCTAAATCTAAAAGAGGGTGCATACCGGTACGTACCTACGTCGTATATAAATAAGTTCACTGCTACGTGTTGCTTTGCACCCATAGATTGTTTGCCTAGGCTAGCTCTTAGATATAAATATGATCATTCAAGGCGCCCATAGATTTGTTTCATTTAATATCGATCGAATTCATTGATAGAGGGGGGGAGTGGTGCTTGTGAATGTAGGTCAAGCAAGATGCCTAGAAAGGTAATATGCTTACTATAAATGCCTCTCTTATTATCATATATGCTAGTCACGAGAAGTTCAGTATTAGTAATTGATCTTTAGTACCCGAAATAACAATAGCATTCCTTTTTTCTTTTCTAAATAGCTAGTGCCTACGGCCTTTGGTTCACACGATAATACAATTCCAAAAGGTTTATAGTTCGAGCATAGATAGCTTTCATGAGAGTTTAATGTGCCGAGCCGGTATAAGTATACATAATTGAAACAACAGTGACAGCAAATCAAATAATATTTAGAAATTTATTGCTGCTGTAGCCAATAGATGAATAGGATTATTGGGGTTTGCATGTGAGACATAACCCGCAGCCTTTTAATTGGTTCATCAAGCGACGATAGCGCTTATAGAAATTCTGAGAGTGCGACACCCTTGGCCTTTATCCTAAATTAGCATAGTGCATACACTCCCGCACAGTGCATTAGTAAGGTGGTTGCGTAGCACTGCCTAGAATTGCTTGGATTAGGTACCGGTTCAGCCACAATTGAGGGGTCCTGGTGGCTAACCCCAGCTGCATCAACTTTAACCTAAAAGTTCAAGATACGCACTTGTTACCTAGATCCCTAACCCTTCAAACTTCCTCCAACAACAGCCAGGCAAATAACACAAGTCACTGTGAGCATCTGCAGCTTTGGTAATTCCCACGAGGTATCATGGCTTCACCATTATTTGTCCTTGACGTCAAGGAGAGAGAAACGAGCGAGGCAAAAGCGCCGTCCTTCCCCCAGATCAAGTCAAGCGCATCAGGATTCCCCGAGCACAAGAAGCGCAACAGAGTCTCGGCCTTCAAGCAGAAGCGGCAGGGCATACAACCCGACAATAAGACGCCGACGGTATTCCTCTCATCGACGGAGCAACCGCTTAGTGCCTCGAGCCATGGCCAAAAAACCGTGCCTGCAGCAAGCCAGAGCTTCAAGGCGGGCGAGAAAAGCAACATAGATCGCGAAAACAGCCAGAGACTTGCATCAATGTCGCCGCAAGAAATCGAACAAGCGCGACAAGACTTGTTCAACGGCCTGGATCCATCTATACTTCAAATGCTCCTAAAGCGCGCAAACTTGGATGACGGCGCTGCTCCCTCACCCTTTGACCAACCAGAGCCAGCACCCGAAGCTACTTCTTCTCAGAACGATCAGACAAGCAGCGCGCCTGAAATACGGATAGAAGATACATCAATTAAACCGAGCGATCCTCTTCCCAAAGGAGACCCGGCAGCGCCGAATACCATAATTGCCGATAGTGATTCCGCCAGTATACCACCTAAACCACACGTATCCGACGACGAAGACGAGCGCAACCCCTCACCGCACCCCACTCCCAACCCCGACGACGACAGCGCACCAGCAGTGCCACCCAAAGAACACATAATCGACCCGTCCTCCTCCTCCGACCTCGAAGGCGCGCACTGGCCGTGCGCGCCGCAACCCGCAGACCTCGACCCCTCAGACCCCAACTTCCTACAAAACCTACACGCAAAATACTTCCCCTCGCTTCCCGCCGACCCGTCGAAGCTCGCCTGGATGGCGCCCGTACCGACACCGAACTCGCCCGCGGACCGCGACAGCCCGTACTACCCGGGGCAGGACTCGCTGCCGATCTCGGCGCTGCGCTTCGACTTCCGCGGCGCGCTGCTGCCGCCGCGCATCTCGCGCGCCGTGCCCGTGAGCAAAGGGCTGCACCACCACGGCGAGGCGCCCGAGGCCGCGGGCTACACGATCCGCGAGCTGGCGCGGCTCGCGCGCAGCGCGGTGCCTGGACAGCGGTGCATCGCGTACCAGACGCTCGGACGCATCCTCTACCGGTTAGGCAAGGGGGAGTGGGGAGGCGTCAGACACGACGACATCAGCATGGGGATATGGCGGGAATGTGAAGAAGGGGCTGTTCTCCGCAGTTTGCTCGAGGAGGCTGGCACCGAGGAGGGCCGTGGCCGCGGACATCGCAGCGCGAAGGCGTTTGCGACGGAAGCGATATGGCTGTTGGAGAAGGGCGGTTGGAAGGAGAAGCTGAAGAAGGCGTAGATCAGTGATAATATCAAGCTACGACTGATAATATTTAGCATGGAGCCATATCGCCGGATACGTATCTCATAGTTGCTCGTGAGATAGCAAGTTGGAAGAGAGAAAAAGGATATATTGGTATTCCATAATCTTTGGACTATTAAAACACAACAAACAAACACGGCCAAGAAGAAAGGTTTGCTCTGATAAAACATTGACATGGTGAATGATGATGAGAGAGTTGACGGCAATACGGGACCAGACCAGCCAGGCCTAGCCTAAGCCTAAGTCCAGTCAGTCAACCAAATCAAACCGCCGACCGTGCTAGATAGAGAGGTTCCTCTACTCGCGTTCTTATTCTCTCCCTATCTCATTTTTTGGGGCCTCCTCTTTGCCTACATCACGCTCGCTCCAGACAACTCCTAGACCAAGTAGTAGCGAGAGGGCGTTAGAAATCCTTTTTCTCCTTTTGTGTTTTTCCCTAGTCGGGCATTTCATGTCCATCGGGTGAACCATGCCTATGGAAATCCCATCTATCCATCCATCCATTCATTTACCGAGCAGGTCGTTTATCGGTCATCACAGGACCGTCTGCATATCTCTCACTAAACGTGGTCAAGTTCTCTTTCCCCTGTGCTCCCTAGCTCACTCATTATTCAAAGGATGTAGAGGCTGCTGGTCTCTTGTTGGCGCATGCAGCGAAGAAACCACTGTGATCGTGGCCTCCAGCGTTGGTAGTGACGTTATAAAGGGAAAACATATTCGGCGGGTTTTCGGTAGGAACGTACCTCCCCTTTAGTCGAGGAGGCGGAAAACGGGGCGGGTTGTAGTGGGTGGGAATCTAGAGTAGGGAATCGAGG
Organism: Nemania abortiva; assembly: GCA_022578505.1. Taxonomy (NCBI): domain Eukaryota; kingdom Fungi; phylum Ascomycota; class Sordariomycetes; order Xylariales; family Xylariaceae; genus Nemania; species Nemania abortiva. The sequence continues at coordinate 194,392 of MU392567.1, forward strand.
CGCGTGAAGACGCTTAAGCATGCAGCGACAACCTCGAGCTGAAGCTCCTTATCTTTGGCACCGTTGATTTCCTGTTTAAGAATGGTGGCATTAGCAATTGCACAACAGGTTAAAGTATTGGGCAGCTTACCTCAGCGATAACCTGAGGGATGTTGGCACCAATGCCAGTAGAACTGGGTTTCCGACCAAACGGCCATTGTGAATATTCTGCGAGAAGCTCGTCTGTCTGGGTGAAGGCCCTTTCGCGAGCTTCGTGGCCAAGAGTGGTCAGAGCGTTCTCTAGTACATTGGCAGCATAAGCAGCGCAGATCATGGAGATTGTGCGAATGTATCGGAATTCGAGGTTCTCGGGCAGGAATTGAGAGCCGGGTAGAACGACGGTGCGTTGAGTGAGGACGTTTCTAACGCGCCGCCTAATCTCATCTTTAGCACCACCGTCGGCCACGGGATGCGTGGCCATGTCGAATAGGAGGAAGTTGCGCTTCTCGGTTCGCAAGATGCCTTTGTCGACTAGTCCTTTGCAAAGGCGTTCCCGGACCTGTTTCAATTGATAGCCGATCTTCATCAGGTTCCAGGTCTCGCCTGTCGCAGTGGAAGGAATTAGTTAGGATACTTGAACAGTGTTCGTCGAGGGAGCATGGACAACAAACATACCGCTCATTAGATCGATCCATGTGCCCACACTCATCTTCTCGCTTTGCTTCATCATCTTGAGCGCCTCGTCTAACAGCACCTCGCCTGTGAGGGTATCGTCAATAACTTCGATTATCCGATCGGCAAGAGGAAACCGCCGCCGAGACGGATCCTTCTGCATGCTGATACGACCCCGGAAAGCGAGCTCTATCACAATGCAGCCTCGCAGAGCATAGCTGATATTATCATTCCAGAAAGACAGATATCCCTATCATTATGGCCATCAGTGTCGTTGATTCCAGGAAGCGGCGGGCGTATTGCGTGTGTGCGTCGTTGGCGACGCCCCTTTTCTTCGGAGAGCGCATGCTTACCTGCTTATCTTTGAGCCCCAGCAGCACAACTTCGTCCATCAACGTGAGCTTGGGTTGCTTGCTCCTCTCGGCGCTTTCGCTGATGTCGCGTGGGTCGAACGCTATCTTATGGCCGTTCTCGCTGTTCTCGTAGCTGGTCTCGGGGCCACTGTCGCGCACGCCGGCTGAGGAATGGGAGCGATTGGCGCCGTTGCTGGACTCGGCATCGTTTGTAGTGCCGCCTCCGCCACGGCGTCTCGTCAATCCCGACGACATATTCGTATGCAGATGCTTATCTAGAGGGCAAGAGGGTCGAGGGAATGTTGGATGATATGATGAGGACAAAGGCGCGTGACGTGGTGCCTAGCCCTCGCGATCGATCGGATTTTCCGGCCGGGTCTTCAATGCTTGTGCGCCCGCGTCGGTGTCGCGAGCGGTACGGCTAATATTAGGCGTGGTACACGCTGGAATCGGAGCAGGACTGAGGTAGGTAGGTCAATTAACGTCAATGTCGGATTAAAAGTTGACCACTTTTCCGCTACCGATTCTCCTTTCAAGGATAATAATAATCTCAGCCCTGGACAGGTTGCTGGCTAAGTCGGCAATAGCGCGTTCTTGGCACAAGTGGATCACCAGCGAGGCTCGGTGTATGTACTGTAGGTGCTACACTGACCTGTAACCTGCCTGTAGCCTGGCTATATGGTACCTTAGGTATACTTGGCACGCAGATAGGAACTGTACGGATACTATAGTCCACCGCAGGTCTTGTCGCAGCCTCGAAATGTAGAGAGGTCGAAAACGGGTGGGATGTCTGTTATTGATGGCGACGGCGAGAGGTGGATGGAACTTGTCTAGGGAAAAGGCAGAGCATCAGAGCATCTGGTGCACATTACTTATAAGAGACTATAAAACTCACACAAAAATAATTATTTCCCACGTCGTGTTGCGATAGAGCAGTTGTCTAACTTTGCTGCGCCCTGAACACTAAGAATAGGAATATGTGCGTGAGTAGAGTAAGTGGTCGAGTGTAAAGGATCCAAAGCGGTATCTTCTCTGGTGAATTATCGGTGCACGTGTCACTAAACGCGGTAGGTACCTGCTGTAGCTTGCTGCTATTACGCCAACACCACTGTAATGGACTTTTATCTTGACAGACGGACGTACCTACCTTTAACTACTAGTAACTACCAAGGTAGTTAACTAATCGTTCATGTTACGCAATCAATAAGAAATGCCGGAATAAATTCTAAGGCGTTCCTAAGATGGTTTAGGGGATATTCTAACCATATTAACATTAGTCCCAAAGCATGCAGTGTCTACTATAGTAGGCGGAAGTAAGGGCCTCCTAATCAAGTATCTCAAGATACTAACTAATTTTGAAACATCAGATTGGGTTTCAGTCGTGGTGGAGAAACAAAACCAATGACCCCACCTTAGCATACATTTCCTCAAGTATTTGGTCCGACCAGTATGCTATGAATGCCTCAGATACGGCCCCTTAAGGCGAGAGTGTAGGTAGAAATTTCATCGTGATCGTGTCACTACCTTTACCAGACTTCCTCACCCGCCAAAGAATAAGCCAAGATAGAAACGCTCCGTGCCTCATCACATCAAAATGAGATTGAACCTTTTTGTATCTATTTCTGCCTAGTACAACACTATCTCTTATGCTCTTTTTCCGTCGCTAACAAAACGGCCCTAAGCGCCGAAAGCCTTATCGTAGTCCACCAAGGTGAAGCGGTAGTGGACCTTATTCGCTTTAACGCGATCAATAGCCTCGGCACAGCCCTTCTCAGAGATGGGAATGGTCTCGACCATAGGGGTTAGCTTCTTCTCTGCCGCGAACTTTAACATAGCTAAGCACTCAGTGCGGCTTCCAATGTGGCTGGAGCCGATGCAGCACGCGTTGGCCATGAGCTGCTGCGGCTTGAATTCCTTGATAGACTCATCCGGCAAACCAACTTGGTGGAATTTGCGGTTCACCTTGACGGTGGAGAGGTAGTCTTTGAGCACATCCGGCTGGAGCACGTCGGCGGTGCTGAGCACTAGGTCGAACTTGAATGCGAGCGGCTTGGCCCAGTCCTTCTCCCCGCTGCTCACGAAGTGCTTGGCGCCCAGCTTCAGCGCATCATCTTTCTTGCTCGGTGAGTGAGATATAACCGTCACCTCTGCACCGAGCGCAGAGGCGAATATGACAGCGAAGTGGCCTAGTCCACCGAGGCCTACGATGGCAACTTGCTGATCGGGCCCTACTCCTGCTCGTACTAGAGGCTCCCATACGGTCAAGCCGGCGCAGAGCATAGGCGCTGCCAGATGAGAAGGAATGGCGTCTGGTATAGGGAACACAAAGTACTGGTGGGCGCGGATGTGAGATGAGTAACCACCTTGACTAATAACTTCGTCTACGTCAACACCCTTGGGATAGGGAGCTCCATATGTGTCTGTATGTGTGAGTAGTTGGTCTGAAGTGTAGAACACTACATCGTGTAAGACTCACCGACTTTATGCGGACAATAATTCTCATTGTCGCTCTTGCACTGAGGGCAATTCATGCAAGACCAGACCTGAGCGCCGACGCCGACGCGATCCCCAATCTTGACGTTCGTCACCTGCGAGCCTATATTGACCGCCCGGCCTACTATTTCATGGCCTACGCAGAGGGGGGTTGGAGCGTCTCCCCAGCCGCCTGTAACGGTATGGACATCGGAGCCGCAAACACCACAACACTCGATTTTAATGTCGATGTCGTGTTCGCCAAATGTCTTAGGCTTGAACTATGCGAAATATCGGTCAGCTTGATAGCTCTATAGATGGTATCGCAGATTGTGAGATGAAGCGACGACTTACGCTCTGCCTCTGGAAGTCTTGGTGCTTGCCGACCTCATTGATCATGAAGCCTTCGAACTGGTCTGGATACGGCATATTATCGAATATGTATATAAATGTATATATACAAATGCCGAATATAGATTTCTAGATGGGTTGGAAAGTATTTCACTTCACCTCTGATTTTGAAGTATATCAATAGGGTTTCACATTGACGGAATAGTTGTAAGTCGTCCTTCGAGTAAATTTCTCTTTTCAATTGCAACAAAGCACCTCCAGGCTCGAATCGAGGAGCCCTTCGGCCCGTACGTTACGGTATATGACGCCATTGATAGTCGTGGCGAGTGGTGGTATTTTTGTGATACTTAGAGAGTGGTGACGTAGAGGACCCAATTAGTTGGATAATATCTGGCTCCCTTTCTAGTAGCATTTGTGAGGTGTCTTAGAAGCTCGCATCATCTTCTAGGAAGAAAAGGCATAAGGGAGAAACTCGAATTTGATCTTTCGCATTGCTGAACATGAGGGCATTCAAACATTTACATTAGCTGCAAGCCACTGCAAGCCATCCATCACGTGGCGGTGGAATGTTGGCCATCAAGGTAGGCGCGCCTACCTGGCGTCGTTGTTGTTAAGGCGGACTGCGCGGTCCTTGTCTCCACTGTGGTGGGACCAAAGTCTGGGGCACCTGGGCATATACCGGGCTGATTTTAAAGGATATAATTGGAACGAAGTATTATGCACCACCGCTTTCGGCAAAGCAATTAAAAGATTGACGAATTCCGTAGTACCTATCCAGTAGACTTCAATCGGTTTCCAGTTTCCATCGTAGCTCCTTTTGTGTGTTTCAAGCAGAGCAGCAGATTACCGCTCATCTCCTGACTAGAGCATACCTACCTATTCGGCCCCTTCGTAAATCATCAACCATGAATCCACCTCCCATTCTGGGGTATCCAGCCCCTCGTCTCTCGGAGAACCGGCTCTAGTCGCCGCCATTCGCGGTCCCCAGCATGCCCATTAAGTAAGCCGCGGCGCCCCAGACTGTTTCTCTTCCAGATCAGTTGATTGACGATCCACGGGCGGGGACACAGGACCAGGCTAGGGGGCGTGATCCGGCGACCGGAACACTGCTGCCGGGTTGCCCAATTCCTACGAGGGTCCCAGTTCCGGCATCACCTAGCTGGAGCCCCTCCAATTTGAGCTCGGCGATGGAGTTATGACTAAGAGTTCTTGCCAATGAGGAGAAGAGTTCGACTGTCCTGCGGACTGGTGAGCCGAGCCGGCCCGGCTTGTTATGCGTTTGTTCTTGGAAGAGAAGACGAGAGACACCTGACTTTAGGTACGCACTCAGACTAGGCAGGATTGCCCGAAGGAATTGAAACCATGCCTCTCCTCCCAGGAACAGCCCTGCAGCGTCAAAATGAGAGGAGATCGGACTAGTCGTGTATGCCCGTCTGTGTCCAACTCTCCGGATTAGGTAGGACGACGTCAGCCCCTTTCCCATCTAGTACGGAAACCTGGGGTCACCGCCGAGGTATGCCCAGAGGAGGAAGGGCAGAGACTGCCAGGATCACTATGGAGTAGATGAGATGAGGCGGCTGGCCAGCAACGACATGTGTATAAAGCCAGAGCATCCCCATGTGCCTCACAACATCTCTTGGCTACTGTCTTCACGATCAGTGCCAATACGAAAGCCCAGCCGTGGTGAAACCGAAGTCTGAACCGAAGATGCACACCAAGACCAAGACCGCACTCAGCCTCCTCGCCGCCGCCAGCCTGACGGCCCCGGCCTCTGCGGCCTCAGGCAGCGGCAAGACGACGCGCTACTGGGACTGCTGCAAGCCGTCGTGCGCATGGGGCGGCAAGGCGTCCGTGTCCTCGCCCGTGCTCACCTGCGACAAGAATGACGGGCTGTTGAGCAATTCCAACACCGTCTCGGGGTGTGATGGCGGCACCGCCTTCACGTGCTCGAACAACTCGCCGTGGGCCGTCAACACGAACCTCGCGTACGGCTTCGCGGCCACGAATATTGCCGGCGGCAGCGAGAGCTCGTGGTGCTGTGCTTGCTACCAGTACGTCGACTTGCTTTGATTTGATTTGATTTCATAGCTCGGTCCAGTCCCAGCCCTTAACTCCCCTTATCCCACAAACCCAGTCCCGCACACACGTATATACGCAAATACACTGGTCTAACCCACCCCCAGACTCGACTTCACCTCCGGCCCCGTGGCCGGGAAATCCATGATCGTGCAAAGCACCAACACCGGCGGGGACCTCGGCAGCAACCAATTCGACATCCTGATGCCCGGCGGCGGCGTGGGCATCTTCGACGGCTGCAAGTCCGAGTTCGGGCAATCCCTTCCCGGCGCGCAGTACGGCGGCGTCAGCAGCCGCGCCGACTGCGACGCCGCCACCATGCCCGCGAGGCTCCGCGCCGGCTGCTACTGGCGCTTCGACTGGTTCATGAACGCCGACAACCCGGCCGTCAACTTCAAGCAGGTCGCCTGCCCCTCCGCCCTCACCGCCATCTCCGGCTGCAAGAGGAGCGACGACGGGTCGTTCCCTGCGCCGACGGTGTCGTGAGGCATCGTGCCTGATTGATAAGGACGGCGCTTCCTCTGCGCGGGGTCTTGTGGGTTTGTGAAGGCTACGGCACGCTTGTTGCTGTATCAGTTCTACTAGGAGGACATAGGTCGTTCTGTCCGCATAGAGGGCCATGCTTGGACGAGACAGACTAGAAGCGGGATCTGTTGCTTTCATGAACCGTGAATCATCAAAGGTTTTATCACCTTTCTTCTAAACTTCGTGTATATATTATGTCTAGACCATGCGGCCTGGCGCAATCGTAAATAAGCATTAAAATTGAGAATCATAAAATAGTCAAAAGCTTTGCGTTTTCCAAGGGGCATAGCATCTACCGAGTATTTCGTTTCTTGGGACACAACAACCCAACGTCGACGCGTTCGCCCCTCTTATATGTGATATCTAGGTTTAATACTTAGACAGCATAGCGGTTCGCAGAAACATGGCCAAACTTGTTATTTTGATGTAGAATTAGCTATTGAAGTACTCGTTACTTAGACAACCTTTTGGCACAATGAGTCAGTCTAGCCCTCCGGCTCCGACTCTAAAATATGTACAGCGAATTTAGAGCATTAGGATTGTGATGATACAACAGAGGCAGTGGTAAAGCTACAGATCGCCGCTCAGAAAGCCCCCGGACGAGACAAATTGAATCTGACATTCCCGGAGGCTGGCCCAATTCCGGAGTTCTTCTTCCTCATCCTGTGGTCCCATTGTGTTAGTGGCAGTACCGACTACGGCGGTCGTTCCGGACTTTTCAAGCTTGACAAGGATTTCGATGAATCGATTGAGGTAGTCTTCAGCCTTGATAGCGACGGGTCCCTTGCGCTCAGTGGCACCTTGTACTAGCGTGCTGGCGACCTGCCGGATCTTGTTAATCATTGATTGTCCGTTTGGCTCTAGGTGGCGCTGGCTAATAGAGGTCAGAACGGTAAGCAGATCTTGAACGATTAATTCTCGGTCCTCGGTAACCATCACGTCCCTATCGTCTTTGGCTCCTCGGGCATTTTCGGGGTGGGCATCTCGAAGATTAAGATAGCGTTCAACAAAATACGATCGTGTCGCGAGCTGAGAGGCATGGATATTGGCCTTTTGTATTTCAGACTGTAGCTGGCGCCGTCGTAGAGGTTCAGCGAGCGCTCGCCGGACGTCATTATCGGGCTGTGCTTCAGGGAAGGCAGGTGGACAATATTGTAGTCCTGCCGCGTCTAGTCCTGCTGGGTCATTCTCATCAGGTTCAGCTTTCGCGATTTGCAACTGCAGGGGCAGATCCTCTATCGCATGCTTCACCGCCTCTAGCCCGTTACCAATGATATTCTTCTGGGCACTCCAATCAAAGAAGTTGATACCGTAGCACATTTCAACACCGATTAGCTCATTCATCGTCATATATATACGGATGTTTCTGTTGAATCCGGTTATGAGAGATATTGTTCCCTCTGGTTGTGGTAGGATCTGGTTGGACGATATATACTCGTCATCAACTTCGACGGGTTGTTCGGGGTAGGGTTCCTGTGTTGTTGGAGGGGGCAGGGGCAATTCATTGATGGACGCTCCTAACTGGCCCATTGATCTAAGAACAATCTTAGTACCCGTTCTAGCCTCTTATCTGCACAGGTTTGTTCTCGACTTACCGAATGCCTGCAACCATAACCCAGAATATTCGCTTGCCTATCTGGTCTTTGATATGATCAACTGGCTTGTTCGCGGTGGGATTGACCGCGTCCGCAAGATCTGGCAGATAGCCAGTTAAGCCGGATATCTCTCGTGACCGATGGGTACCAAGCTCCCTACAAAATGACATAGTCTCAGCTAAGAAGCGCCGGCACGGCTTCCATTGGAATGTATATCCGGCGGCTATTCCGAGGAAGTAACTCGCAGCCGCATCGTCGACACTCATTTCCTGTTTTGCCATGAAGCTGGGACCTCGGGCTTCCAGAGCAATAGAGCGGCAGTGATCCACCATGGTCATGGCGGTTGGGAAAAGTTCAGTATTGTGCTGGGCCTTTAAATGTGCACGAGCACTGCGGGGGAAAGATGCAACCAAGACGCCTACCATGCTGGCTAATAGTGCTAGAAACTCGCGGTCTGTTCGGTCTGCTCGGCTCGCAAAGGCCTGACGGAACGACGGCTCATGTGGAAAGGGCATAAGGGGATGGATGTAAGTGAAGAAGTCGTCTACTAACAGCTGCAAGACGGGCCAAGGCGCAATAGCCTCGGCATCGAGCGTGATGGGCCCATCGGTTGCAGCCACGGGGACAGGGACTGGTGCTTCTGTACTGTTGTATGGCATCGTCGATTGCATTGTTGATGGCATTGTTGATGTGTTGTCAAGCTGGTGGCGCTTTGCGGCTCTGGCTGCTTCGGCGTGTTTATTTGGGGGACCGCGTCGTTTCATTTCGCGTCGGAAGGTGCATTCTACATTGAGATCCGAGCATGGCTTACAGGGCGGACCTGACTCATCGCACTACGGACGTGCCTGTCAACACAAGGAGGGAGGGAGCGAAGGAGCGAAGTGGCATTGGTGACAAATGACAACATACCTTGACTTTGCGCTGACTGCACATGTCACAAGCGCGACGAAGACGAGTAACCTTCTGCGATGCGTGGTTTCCCATGCCCGGCGTGCCGAGGGCGGGGTTCTCGAACGACGAGGGGAACTGCGGCTCAGCCATCTGCAACGCGGCAGACTGGGCGTATTGCTGGGCTAGGTCATTGCCCGTGGGCGACATGGGAGCCGCCGATGCAGCCTGCAGGACCTGGAGGCCATGATGCGCGACAGCAGTGACGGGGACAGGCAGTGGCGATGCGAGGGTGGCATATAGGTCTGTAAGTGATGATGCTGTTGGTGGTGGAGGAGGTGCGGCTCTTGGCGGCGTTGGTGTTGTAGTAGTAGTAGTTGCCGTTGTCAGCTGGTGGTTGTGATCGTGATGATGGTTGTTCTGGTTGCTACTATAGCTGTGGTTGTGGATGTGGTTCTGGTTCTGGTCGTGAGGGGCTGGCGGCGAGGGATCTGGGTGTTTGAATTGTTCGAGTGGCTGTTCGCGTCCGTGCTCGAGCTCGTGCTGCGATCCGTCGTGATGCTGGTGCGGTTGTTGTTGAGTCGCGGTCGGCGTTGTGACGTCGTCTGCAGAAGCAGAAGCAGCAGCCGCATTAGCCTCGGGATAGGAAGCCATCGACACGAGCCCCGAGGCGGACGTCGGGAGCGTTACGTTAGAACCACGGCAAGTTGTCGGGGGATATCCGGCGAATCTTCGTGACAAAAGGCACGAGGGGCACGGGCGAGGTCAACGGAAAGCTTGCTCGAGCTCTTTGCCCAAGCTGGCATGTGGCCCACTTTTCTCTCTGAGCATTCCCAAACAATCTGATGAGGAAGGAACAATGCAGGTGGCATACCGTGTACCATACAGTGTTTGTACCGTCTTCTTCCTCCCCCTTTCCTTGGAGTCACACAAAGGACATTCACCCAGTATAACACAGCATGACGTCAGGCCAGATGCCCAATTGACCAAGTGGGAATATAAACATTATACCCTAGGTAGTTAACACCTAATCGGTTCAAATTATTAATACAGAGCCGGATTATCTTGCCTTGTTCGGGGTCCTTATGTGCTGCACTCTCTTTTGGTTTGCTCACTCTTGCCATTATCCAAAAGGGTAATTGAATCTGTGGCATAGGATCCCCGAATAAGTCACAAATATAATCGAGCCTCCCATTTGATCAGGTTAAATATATAGTATGCTACGGTTTCACAATCTCTTTGAAGGTATCTATCTAGAATCATACGGTTTCCGCCGCATAATCCACAAACTCAGCTAGCCGCAAGGCTTAAATAAGCTCTAAAAACATACCCCGTAGTTAGTATACTATACGTCGGAGCCGATCGTTGTCTGCTTGAAAGTCTTTAGTACCATTGCATTATTGCCTTCCAGCATGGCTGTCTGCGATGGATGTTCCTCCTGCCCAGTTGACCGCATCGATGCTGCCCTCGGCCGTTAGCTGTGGGCCGATAACTGCGATTCCCGAGATAGTGAGGGAGGGGCGCGGGAAGGGGATATTGACGATGACGTCTCCCTTGATACGGAAACTTGGCGGCGGCTTTGAAGGTAAGAACGGCAGTGGTCTCGCCCTTGTTGTAGAAGATCGAGTAGTTTTGGTGCATGTCGACGGGCAAGGACAGCTTTGTAAAATCCAAAGAGAACCCGAAGCTAGTCTAGATGTTCACGTTCAGGAGCGCCTGGGCGAGGAGATGGCACTCGTAGCCGACGCCGTCGCGCTTCCATTACCAAGTCTCGTCAACGAGTTTAGCAGTCGAGGTGTCCTCGCAGTTGTAAGTGAATTCGGGTTTAATTTCCGAGCGGACAAGCCGGGTGAGCCAGTCGAGGGCGCCTGAGCCAAACCAGCACTCCTCGAGGTCACGGCGCGGGGGCCCCGTGGGATAGTAGTCGTCGCGGAACTTTCCCTTCAACCAGCGGACGTGGTTCCTCCCAGTGTCGGCGAGGGAGAGTTTAACTTCTTGCTGTTTGCGGCCCCCGAGACAACCGTGCCCTAGTAGTCGTCCTGCTAGCCCTTCTGATCCTATGATCTTATTAGATAAAGATCGTCGGATCTTGCTCCCTTTCCCTTATAAACTTAAACGCTTTCCACTCCATTCCCCCCTCGTCCCCGCCCACAAGATCCTCAAAAGCCCTAATGATTTCGTCACCTGGCCTCCAGTTCTCACCGACCTGCCAGGTCACTTTTCCTTTCCCATCTCCTTTAGGCGCATCGTATCTGACTCCCCATCGGAACATAACGGCCCTATTATCAGCCGAAGAAGGCGAGTCATCACTCCCTTCATACTCTCGAGCCCGCTCCTCAGAGGGCCGCCATGCGAGCCACGTGAACAATTCGGCGTCTTGAAGAGAGGGCATCTTCCGTCGTTGGAGAGACAAAGCAAACGCTAGTAGCAAAGGGTTGATGCGCTCCGCGATGGGCAGCGTACGGAACATGTCCGGCTGGCGAGGGAGGCATATGTCGTCGTCGCCCATGTATTCGTCCTCCTCGCGGTCCCACAAGGCGTGCGTCTCGTCGATATCTTCCTGGCCAGGAGGGTAGTGTTCCTCTCTCGTGATAGCGAAACCTGTGGCGTGGGGATCTTCGCCTCTCGGGCCGGAAAAGTACCAGCTTCCGTCGGGCGCGCATGGATGGAATTCTACGCTGAGGTGCCGCATGCGTGGCCATGGCGAGGAATGACCTGCTGCACCTTCACCATCGGAACGGAAGAGATCGGGGGTGATGAGCGCGCGGATGTCTAGTTCCTCCAGGCGACTCCCCAGGTCCCGCAGCCCGAGAGATACAGGGTCCATGTCTTCAAACTCAGAGATCGACGACGATGACGCACCGACGAGGTCAGGCATCTGCGCCGCTTGGTCCATGTCGTCTCCGCAGGGGTTGGGCTTCCAGAACCAGATGCGGGCCTTGGTGAGGGAAGATGGCAATAGGGGCAGGACATCCCACATACACCGCCCGAACTCGGCGCGGGCATCGCGCCAAGGGCCTTCCCAGACGCGGGCCAATCTGCGCAGCGCCTGAGATGAGAACGCAATAGGAAAGCGCTCCCAAAGCCAGGGGCAGTCGAGCTCGCGAAGGTGAGGGAGGCGGGCAGCGAGCTCGAGGGGCACGCGCGGGGAGACGGGCCGCATGTGGGCGAAGTCCATTCCCGGCTCGGAGGCATAACCCGGGGCGGGGAAGACGCGCAGTTGGGTGACGCGGTTGAGGAGAGGTAGGCTGTCCGGATTTTGGACGGTGAGGCGGCGGGTGTGGAAGACGCGGTGCAAGCAGTCTGGGTAGATGTCGAAGGATTGGTTGACGATGCGGATGGCGGGCCGAGTGCCTTCGTCTTGGCGGATGAGGTCTAGCTCGTCGGAGGACTTCTTGTCTGCCATGTCCTCGAAGTCGTGCAATGCATTAAAAAAGGCGTGCACTTGGGCTGAAAAGCGGGCGTTGATGGCCTCGAACTCAGCGGGCGACTCCCTGCAGGCGAGAGGCGCGCCACGGGGGTTGAGAAGCAGGGGCATTTCCGCGTCAAGATTGCACTCGCGCATGCTAACGTAGAGGCGCGGTAGGCGCGCGTTGTAGGCGTGGACATTTTCGAGGAGGGAATTGAGGATGGCGTCTTTGGAGGGCGGCGTGGCTAGGATGTGTTGGGACGCCATCGTGAAGATTGGACTACCGCCGCGATGGCGGACAGCTGTTGTGTGATAGAGGATTAGGCCGTGGCCTAAAGGGAAGAAAGAGCTCCGGGAAAAGGATGCAAATGTTGTGGCTCACGTGGGGCTCCAGCCCGTATTCTCGCCCAATCGCCGCCAAAAATCCAAGCATCAAGTGGTTGATATGTCCAAGTTGGAAATGGTCGAAAGATGCTTCTTCAGCACCCAGAAAATTTGCCGGGGCGTCGACCCAACCGATCCCTTATTCGCCATTGTCTAGTCTTTCAAGCTGCTGTCCGTTGCCGACGACCCATTCGCGCCTCTCGTGGCCTTCCTAGAGTCCATTTGATCTCGGATTAGGATGCTTGTATCAATAGCGTTGACGTGAACGACGTCATTGCCGCGCGATGCTCAACGCTGACCCCAACCACACAAGCACCGAATGACGAGAGGACATGGGGCAATGAACCTCCTGTCATGTGAGACGGCTTACGCGCACAAAAACAACACTCCCGGCGTATCTGAGCGGTTTCGGATGCCCGTGGCGGTGGTCGCAGGCATTGCAACTGGTCTGAAAATGCCGTGCAGGACATCGTAGATAAGTCTTCCATCTAGTGAAACGTTCAAGACGCTAGCTTTGAGATGATCTGGGCCTCGCTGTCTATTGTCGAGCGCATCCTGCGAGGCAGCGTAAATTTGTAGTGTTACTTGATCACACGCCCTATATTTATTTCATCCGGGGAATTACAAAATTCTTTCCACTTGAGAACATCATTCGATGACTGGAGGTTGAAACGAATTGGTCGTGATTCGTCTGATCGGTGGAAACTCAAACTTGAGTCCTCGTTTGTCTGCATCCAAATCTGTTCCTTAAACCCCCGAATTAGAAAGCTTTTATGGAGGCATCTTATAAACTGGAGAGCTTTTCGTGATCCATTTGAACGGTTGATTCTCCGTCTTTTGTTGTTGGTCTGCAACGCAAATTGGCCTCCAACTGATCCTTCGGATCCTAGAAATGGCTCGAGCGATTCGAGGATCTTATCCATGAGAATTCCTTGGTTTGTGATGGCTTCAGTGACCCTGTATTGAACATCTCGGATGTCATTTTCGAATAGTGTCATAATAGATACGGCTATATCCACCGGTAACTTTGACTGTTTTGCCAGGACCTTACTAGCGTTGAGCCGAACTTTTCTATCAGCATCTGCAAGTAGTGGCACAAGAGCCTTGATAACATTATTTGGCCAGTTTGACCTTTGCATGACGATAAACTCAACGTAAGCTTGCGGATCTTTAAGCAGCGATACTAGGGCTGTACTAATCTTATCCGATATCTTCGATTGCTTTCCGAGGGCCATAGCGGCATGTCCTTGACCTTCTGAAGTCTTGTCTTTTAGCACGGTTTCAACAACTGTGAGAGTATCCTCTGGCAACTCAGATTGTCTACCTAAGATCCGGGCGGCAACCCGTCGTCCGTAGTCCCGTCCCTTTTCAAGGAGTTGTGTAAGATATGCAATAGACGATATAGACAGGACTTCTTCACTTTCTAGACCATGGAGAATGATAGATTGGCCAGTTCGAAGTGCGTATTTGGCTATTTCCGCTAGAGCTGTGGCGGTCCCTTTTGGCAACGGCGATTGTTCCCCTAAGATCTTAGTGGCTTCTATACGGATAGCCTGATCTTCATTTCCCAGCAATCCTACCAAAGCTTCAACATTTTTTACTGATAGGTTCCTTTGTTCAATTAGAATTTTGGTGGCGTGGGACCTGAGCTCCGAATTGCTATCTTGGAGTAGTTGTATGAGAATTGCCCTGCCCTGTTCTGGGAGGTTTCGTCGCGCCTCCAAAACGCCCCTAGCGTTAAATCTGATCATCTCATCCTTGTTTGTGAGCAATGCTATAAGATCCGTGGTAATATTATCCAAGTTTGATTGTTCGTATAAAGCTCTACTCGCGTGTTGCCGAAGGTCTATATCGTCGCCTTTGAGTAGTTGTATAAGAGCCTTGGCGGTCTTCTCTGGTGAATTCGATTGTTGCTTTAGAGCTTTAGTGGCTGTATATTGGATACTCACGTTTGAGCTTCTAGTTAGAATTTCAATGCTGGTTTTGGCTTCCTTTGGCAAGTTCGACTGATCGGCTAAAACTCTAGCGACCATTTCTCGAACGTGCCAATCCGAAGTTTTGAGCAGCGGTATGAGAGCATTGACGGTGGCTTCCGCTAAATATTTTCGGTTTTCCAAGGGCACAAGCGCTCTGTCCGCGGGTCGCGGGTTCCTTCTCGTTTGAGCCAATTTTACTAAAGCTGTGGCGATACGTTCTGGTAGATTTGATTGTTCCTTTAAGATCTCGGTGGCGCATAAACCCGTAAGAGTATCCGCACTCGCGTATTTGATTAGCGTCACAAGGATTTCCATGTTATTCTCTGATAATCTAGACTGCTTGCCTAAGGCTTTAGTAGCGGCTTTCTCGCTTCTGTGATCATCCACGGTAAGACTCCTGCTATTATAGCTAGGAATTGAGCTCTTCTGGATGATTTCCACTAGAAAATTGATGGCTTCCTCCGACAGATTCAATTGATTCTCTAGGGCAATAGGGGTGAAAAGTCGAGGCCTCGGGTTCTGTGGACTCAACAGTTTTGAGACGGCGTTCTCTGATAACTTCGATTGATTTCCTATAGCACAAGCAATAGTAGCACCAAAGGTATCTGGGTTGAGGTCTCCTAGTAATTGTATGAGATGGGTGACCGTCTGGTCTGGTAAATTTGATTGGCCTCCTAGTGCTTGGATAGCGGCGGATGTGGACCTCTCGTCAGTGCCAGTATCTATGAACTTCTCGAGATATGTGATTATCTCTTTTGATAGGTATCTGCCTGGATACCGAAATGAATGCAGAATATCCAGTCTTTGTTCGCAGGTGCTTTGGCTTAAGGCGATTTGTAAGGCTCCATCCGGAAACTCAGATTCCAAAACCAAGCCCGAGCGTCCCGTAAGTTTCAATTCAAAGAGTAGCCATTGTGACAACCTTTTTTCCAAACTTGGTCGATTCTTTGGCAATTCTGGAGAATACGTTTCACTTAAGCAATGCATAACCAACCGCTGATGTGCGGGCCCTATAAGGTCGATGGGGCTTTTCTCAATTGCTTCGAAAAAGTGGGAAACTTCGCCACCAAGCAAGCCAGCAGAAAAGCGCCATACCATATCGTAGCGTGCAACGTACTTGAATGTCTGGAGAAATTTGATAGGACTCGTCTTGGTCTGGATCGTTTCGCTCTTGTCCGTGTAGTACTTGAGCTCTTTTCCATCCCGCCAATGCTGGACGAAATATTTCGCCGCGAAGAACTCTTGATAAGTTAGGTGCAAGAAGTGATAACTTCGGTCTGGTGACTTTGTTGAAGAGTCTGAAGATCGCAGGAACGAGAACTTGTTAAGCAACTCGTTCAGTGTAATATTGCCAGTGCGAGGTCTGACATGCTGAAGAATAACGGCTCGATATTTTTGTGGAAATTCAACCACATTATGATATATTCCATTGAATGCAAGGCATTCAAGGAGCTTCAATTCAGGGTCGATTCTGTCTTTTATGTCGTCCCACTCAACGTTTTCAGCTCTCCCTCCCGTTAGTTTACCAAGCTGCCTGGCATCTTTTACCCATAGGCATTGTTCAATGGCGATGTAAATCGACGTCATGGTTTTCGGATCAGCACGTTCGTTGCCAAGACTTCCGTCCCATAATAGGCAAAATGCATCCAACTGAATCGGAATCCGAATAAGGCTGTGAATGAGCCTATGCTTCTGAAGATACAATGTAATTTGTTCGACTTTTTGTGGATCCTGAAAAACTGTTTCGAGATAAGCCGTTACTTGGTCAGAGTAAAACCCAATCGTTTCCAATTCGCAGTCAGGACACAAGTAGTCTGGAAGTTTTGCAAATGGTCGGCACGTAATAATAGCGTTAGGTCGCGTCAAAAGGAATTTGAGGAATTTATATAGGTCACCGTCATCGTACAAGCCCTCGGAGACTTCATCTAGGCCGTCGAGAATAAATAAGGTTCTAGCATATTTAGAGTCGTGTAGTGTGCTTTCCAGCTCTTTGGCAAGTTTTTCGCGCTTTGGGGTATCAAAGAAAAAATCCCGAAGAAACAAGCCCTCAAGAGTGTAGCCTTTATCGGGCCTTCCTTTCAAGGTTTGTAATGGCATCCAGAGTATGCGATCAAATAGGCTCTCCCATAGGTGACGATGGATGAAGTCGTGAACCATCTTTTTACACAAAGTGGTTTTCCCAACTCCCGCCTGTCCTCTGATAAGGATTCGTCTTGGTAGCGTTGGGTTACCGCCGGATTCTCCGAGTGGGTCGAAAATTTTTGCTAGCTCGACCTGGCGTTTCTTGTCCGGTGTTTCGACCTTCAGTCGAGTAGCAAGTGCGAATTGGGAAGGCTGTGCATGCCCTTGTCCGGATTTCGTCTCGGACTGGGCTACATAACGGCTCGATTGCTCTACAATGGCAAGATTGATGTAGCACTGATCCATTGGCACCTCGTTGCCTGAGAGCCGTTCGATCTTGAGACTATCTTTACTATAGCGATAGTCACGAATCCAGGCATCCGATTCCCTGACACCTACTATGCCTAAAATTTAAATAGACGATTAGTATGGTGCTGCTTAGATTTACGCAATACAAGGGGGCATTTTAGAGAGCATCCACTGAAGCGATTTTGATGAGTAGCTAGAATTCTACATAATCACACGAGGATTGAGAAATTACACAAGAATTGAGACTACTGACCCTTCGCTTGTAGTACTCCCGGCGCCCCTTCAACCAACATCTCTATGCGAGAAGACAGTATCTTGAAGTTTTGATCTTCCGGGCTCGCATACTTATTGAGCATCGAGTGTCTAACATTCAGAGCGAACCGGACTGAAGATTGAAGACAAGCCGAATGTTGTGGAACAAGCTACTGAAGTTAGCGCTGGCGACCTAGCTTTGAAGTACCAACTCACAATCCCGGTAGGCTTGCCCTTCAGTTTCCTGACAAAGCCCTCTGGTAGTTTACCGATGACCTTGGTGAAGTCTGTGACGTGTGTCTCGTAAAAACAGAACATCGTAAATTTGTAGTCATCTTGTTCGATCAGTTCGCAGAAATGATGAACAACCTCATCAAGCTCTCCTCTTTCCCCGTCGGTGTTTCTTAGATACTTCACCATCTCATCGGATGCTTCACCACCCATTGACTCTGCAATAGCAATTCGTATCTGGGTCGCATCGTAAAAGGTCTCATTACTGCCTTGGAAAGGCGTTCCCAGAAACGCAATACCAGCAGTTAATAGGAGTATCGGCTTCCACTCACGCCTTTCTTGCACCCGATGAAGTGCCTACTAGAAATCAGTTCCTCTTGAAAAATGCGATGAAAGGGTTGGGCCCAAACCTTGATAAGCAACAGGCCACCGAAGCACGAGGCGATGAAAACAATGGGATCTTTACCCTTGTCCTATTCCCGCATTAGACCATGCTGTTGCTACAACATTCGAGGTAGATTACCTTCTTTCTTTGGATGCGTAAACTCTCTAGAAGCCCATCAGCATGTCCCAGAAGAGTGCTGCTTGGTGAGTCATCGTCGTAGTTCGCGTTCCAGTCGTACGTGAAGATGCGAGCATTTTTGGTAACACTGGGTAGCATTTCCTTATCCCGCAACCAGTGGACTTCATCACTGTTGGGGTTCTTCCATGCCACCCACGTCCTCGGGGAGTGAGTATCCAAACCGTGAATGGCAACGATGCTGGGATCCGTTAGCTGGCTTAGGTAGAGCTGGCAAGGGAATAGGCTGACTCTATTTCCGTTTCGATGGGATCATCATCCGGAGAGGGGTATACTTGATGAAGCCCGAGTTTTCGTTGCTCCTCATTTCTGCGTTGTTGGAAATCGCCTGTGCTGTCTGCTGGCGGCCCTCCGTCGGAATTTTCTGACATATTGAATGAATTTGCTACACTGCCGACTCAGTAAATCTAGGCTAGGTGTTACTGTCAAGAAAGTCTAATGATGGGATGTTCCAGAAATCTTTTGCTAGTAGTCTGTATATTCATGATCTACTATGTACGGAAGAGGAGCCGGTGTGATAGTGAGGCACGCACAATAAGGATGACTTCCTATTTCTCTCAAAGTTGCATGAATCCCTGCTCACCGAGTCAGATAATCAATTCGATTGGGTCCTCTCAAATCTTAGTTATCTGTTGTGAGAGCCAACGATATGCCACCATAATACCGAAGCTAACGCCACAGCGGCCGGGTCTTTCCCTTACCGAGTGCCGTAGTGTCCAATACATTTTTTTTAGCTGTCTCCAAACGATGCGGTCGGACGCTGCGAGCCCAACACGCACATTTCCCCCGCGCACCTTGAGGATCATTGACGAATGAGTCCTTACGTGGCATTCCCTTCTATATTGGCTACCAGGTATCACGTCATAAAGCCTAGCGGTTCGCCCTACTTATCTAGAGAATGGCCTGTTTCGCTGCGCCCTATGCAGGAAGCATTTGTAAACTGTAGGCTACCTGCTATGCTTGCGCAGACCAGAATACTAATCAGGGGATAAAATAAAGAGGATAGTTGAGAAGGAATACGTGTTATGCAATCTATAAAGTATCGCTTTGTCATCTTCTCATCTTAGCTCTAAGTCTAGATTGATCGCATGGAGGGACCTCAGTCTTACGCGTATAGTCCTTTAAGGGAGAATTCCATTCGACTACTTAATCTCAGCATCACCGATGACGTTTCTGTCACGCTCGAGATGGTCAATCTCAATGAGACACCGCCATACTTCGCTCTTAGCTATGCCTGGGATTTACAGACAAAGATTGTACCTATCGAAGTAAACGGACATAGCTTCTCGGTGAGCTCAAGCCTAGCCGATGCTATTATGCGATTGAGAAGCTTGAGGTTTGATGATTCTGGGTTAAACGGCCGCGTCGAATGGGTGTGGATTGACAAGGTATGTATTAATCAAGACGACCTCTCGGAGCGGTCTAATCAGGTTCAGATAATGAATTTAATTTACTCGCAAGCTCTTAGAACGCTAATATGGCTTGGGCCCAACGGCGATACATGCTCAGCGGCCTGGGAATTGATTGATAAAATATATGATATCTTCAGGAAAGAAAACCCGGACGCTGAGTTCGTGGCCGACATCCCTTTTCGGATGTATTCGGATCGACATCGCGTGTCTTCGGGGCTCCCAGATTGGGATGACGAACTGTGGCGGCACCTGAGGAGTTTGTTCAACCTGCCGTGGTTCACGAGGACCTGGATCATCCAAGAAGTGGCTCTGTCACAAAAAGATCCGATATTTCTCCATGGTCCGCATAGATACCCCTGGCATCGTCTTGGATGGGCGGCCTCCTGGCTGCGACGTAACGGATATTTACGACTTGCCCAAATTCCAAACAGAATGCACAACGTTGACACAATATCGAACATACGGCGATCTGGAGCCCGTTGGCGTCTGGATGCGTTGCTAGTCACAACTTCTATAAAATTTTACGCAACTAACCAAAGAGACAAGATTTACGGCTTACTCGGCTTAGCTGCAGAGAGCCAAGATCCCACGCGCTTACCTAACGCGTTATTTCCAACCTATGAGCTAGAGATAAACGAAATATACACGGAACTCGCTCTCTTCTTTATCCAGGAATACAAATCGCTTTCCGTTCTAACTCGCGCGAGTGGTGTATCTAATGATACGTCTTGGGCTCAGCGAAAGCACCAGTTCGAGCTGCTACCGTCGTGGGTCCCGAACTGGTGTGACTATTCTGTCACAGAGAGAGAAGTTGCCAGATTCTTTTCCTGGCTTTCCCATCCAAACACTGCAGGCGCGGTGACGCTGGGATTTCCAGAGCATTATAAAGCTTCATGCGGGCTCCCGGTGAAGCTTTTTAGATGCCCAGATTCATTCGTCCTCAGACTGAGCGGCCTAAAAGTCGACCTTGTCGTCGGGGCGACCCAATTTGAGGATGAAACGGAGTATTTTGGAAAACGCGATTGTGGTTCCGCTTTTCTACAGCTTTGGAAGACGGCACTTCCCTTTCTGCTGGAGGGGAAACCGATCACGGACTGGATAGCCCCCTGGATCAAGACCACGACAGCAGAACAGCACGTCATCTGCGGTAAAACTGCGGAACAGATATTCAAGGACGGCTTGGCGTACTTGAGTAATGCCTTGTCTGACGGCATATGTCACCCGCCATTCGCAGGCGGTCGAGACATTGTAGGCCTGTTGCGTGCGCAGTCGATGGGTGGCGATCCTCAAGCCTACGCCGCATTGGCCAGCAATTTCTGCCTCGGTAGGAAGTTCATAGCGACCCATCACGGGCGCATGGGTATTGGCCCAACAGGGACACAGCCGGGAGACTTGATCTTCGTGCTTTTTGGGGGGGGAGTGCCATACATCCTGCGAAAACAGGAGAGCGGATTTCTTTTTGTTGGGGAGTCCTACATTCATGGGCTCATGGGTGGCGAGGCAGTACAAGCATGGAAACGAAACGAGCTGGTAGAGGAGATCCTTGAGCTACGGTAGGGTCATGCTGGAGAACTACTGACGTCATGTTCTTTTTCTTTATCAGAGACTACATTCGCTTAACTCGGTTTGCAACAAGGGGTGCATGGTGCATGGGTTGAACACATATTATCGGAGCGTGAGCCTCTACTTAAGGCTTGGCTGGTGCGTTGTCGCATAGCCGGCAATCTCGACGACCGGGTTCTTTCTATCCTTTGTGGTTATGCCGGTCACCGGAATACCCAAGGTCGACAGGGTCTTTAAAGCTACTTAGTAAGTAAGGGGCTAAAAATTCTCCAACCACCAGTAAAAACGGGCTTGTTGGGTAGCGAAGTGGTCATTGACACCGTGAGGGGTAACCTTTACCTTACGCTAGTCCTTGTACCTTCCCTACAAGCTCACTTGCATCTGCTATCTTTCATAGCTGGAGACCCTCCCCTATTTACAAGGAAGACTTAAGTAGTTTTGATCGAAGGCCTCACTGAGGCTCTGCTGAGGGAACAGATCCAATGTATTGGTACACAGTCACTTTCGGTGCTAGGCAGCTACGCCGCGAAAACACAACTAAAAATTTTCTCCTAAATTCTTTGACCTCTAGAAAGTAAGCGATAGACATTGATTTTTGTGTCGCTCGCCCTACAGGCTTATGAGGCTGCTCTGTATCGCGACATGCAATGCCAAGAATTACCGGAAACTGCCTAGGTACTCAGTAGGTAATTAGTTATCGATCGCTCCGCGGGATCAGCCGCGGATTTACCCCGCCCATTGTGCCTAGTGACGGGAGCCTCCGGCTCTGCCACCTCCGACCCACCCATGGAATGCTTTCCCAGCTCAGCTTTCTCAGCCACAGTCGTCAAAACACCAGGTCGATTTTCTGCAGTACATGTTTCGTTATCCGGAGGACAGGCTTGACCTAATATGGCAATAGATCCTTCCTATTGCCGTTAGATTTGCATAAGCGGTAGCCACGCTATAATTATATGCTAATCAACAACAATCGACTTAAGTATACGGTCGGAAGCAAATAGTAGGTATAAAAAGTAGGTGCGAAAGGCCGTACCTAATTAAGCTATAACTATTAGCTACTACTGCTATAGGCTTGCATGCTGCTTAGCTTTACTACAACTTACAAGTATGTCCGTTTTAATAGAATTTTCCACTAATATTTTGTACTCATAGGTAATAAGTAACCAGTACCTACATATAGGTATTCTAGGCTGACTTGACTGTTGTTTGGGGAGTGGCCCAAATAGGTCAAGCCTGTCCTCCGGATAACGAAACGTGTACTGCAAAAAACCGACCTGTCAAAACACACGGACATCTAAAGTAGTAGGACACCCTTTCCAAGATGTTGTTCATGCTATAACCTCGGTAACAAGAGCAGGGACAACTCCCATGCCAGGGGTGACGAGGGCAAAATTGTCCTGGGTAACGTAGAAATCCTCCGACTTTGTCTTTGGAAACTTGAATTCGAATCGTTGCACAATGTTGCCAAGCAGTAGGTAGATTTCAGCCCAAGCAAGACTGGATCAAGTTATTAGTCTGCGTAACTCGTGGCGAATCGTGAGGGATACTTACTGCATTCCAAGACAATTACGCTTTCCTTTTCCGAAAGGCACAAAGGTCTTATTGTCCAACTGCCAGGGGTTGGGCATCCATCGGTCTGGGTTGAAGCGCTGGGGCTCCGGATATTGTTCCTCATTCTGATGGAGTAAATGTATGGTCATCCCGACGGGTGTGCCGGCCGGTATCCGCCAGTTTGCGTAAACGAGGTCCTTCTCTTGGGCGATCCGAGCGCTGCGAGTGGCTATAGCGGGTGCCAGGCGCATGGCTTCATTAATGATGGCAGTCAAGTAGGGAAGCTTCTCAAGGGTCTTGCAGTCATGATCGGGGGCAGCAGCAAGTTCGGCTCGCAGCTTTTGGAGAATCCTGGGGTTGCTGTAGATGTGGAAGGCTGCATTTCGTAGGACGGCAGCTGTCGTCTCGAAGCCAGCGCCTGTTGTGGTGGACACTTCCTCAAATACTCGCTTAAATGATTTGTCGGAGGGTGCAAGTTTGGACTGCATGATCTCGTGTACCAATGTGCGTGGGCCGTCGTCATCTGGGGATGCTGCCGCCTTCATGAAGTTTTTGGTATCGTCCATAGAAATCTACATGCACACACACACACAATACGCCTTAGCTGTTGAAAAAAAACCTAAACTTTTCGTTAATCGATACTTACTATCATAAAGCGGAAGAACTCCTTCATGACAGGATCGGAGACCGCCATAATCCATTGCGGTGGGAGGAGCCGCATGAAGGGACCGAAGAAGCGTATGAACTTGGTGGTACGCCACAAAAGACCTCCAGCCTGGGCAGCAACCATCATTCCGGCATCAAAGTCTTTCTTTCTGATGTCATTATAGTGCTTCCCAAACATATACTCATTGGTCACATCTCGCACGAATGCTGTGAAGGCGGCCCCAAGGTCTACGGTCTCCTGCGACTCGGAAAAGCCCGACAACCTGTTAAAAAGTGCCTGGACATGTCCCATGATCATGTCTTTCTGCATTGACACCTTAGCCTTTGAGAAGAAGGGATTCATGGGCTGACGACGGTTCTTGTGGAGGGTGTGATCGGCCGTCCAGATGGTGGCGCCTTTGGTCGCGAAGGCATCGACCGACCAATCATACTTGTGCCATACTCCTTCCTGGCGGTTGTAGAGAGTGTCAAAGAAAGCCGCATCATTCACGTGCAGCTCGTAAGGGCTGATACGGATGATAGGGCCTGTTCGAGAAACGTGTGAGTACAGGTGTTGTAAGACACGGGGACTTGGTCCCCCTACCGTACTGTTTATGTAGCTCTGCTATCTTAAAGGTATACTGGCCGCTCTGATAAAGATCGTAGTAGCCTTCGTATAGTCGCGTCACGGCCGCCAACTTGGGGCCCGGGAATCGGGCTAGGGGATGCAGATACAGCCGATACAGCGCAAGAGTCACATAGTAGAAGACAATGATAGCGACGATGCTCTGTCCAGATAGCAAGCTGCGAAGAGTTTCCATGACGGTGGCGGTAGAATTTCCGGTATACATGCGAAGGATGATGATCGGAAATCTCACGGAACCCCCTTTAGAAAGGAGGGGATAGAGGATGGTCTACTACCCAGAATTAGCTTTTGTTAGATACGACAAAGCACATATCATATGTGGCGCAAACTGGGAGGGTGGATTGATGGGTCACTTCTACCCTAAGGTCAATCTATTAATAGAATTTGTTAAATGGCAAGCCCATGGTCCTCAACACTCCCAGTGCATCAATGCTAAACCGGGATCTACTGGAATAATCCTTATACTATTGATGCG
Source organism: Nemania abortiva (assembly GCA_022578505.1). Classification (NCBI taxonomy): domain Eukaryota; kingdom Fungi; phylum Ascomycota; class Sordariomycetes; order Xylariales; family Xylariaceae; genus Nemania; species Nemania abortiva. Next base: position 218,857 of record MU392567.1, read on the forward strand.
TTAATCAAATCTGTCTCTATGTCAGGCTGCTTTAATGAGTTGATTGGTATTACGTGATATCTGACCTGGAAAACTCGAACTTATCATTATATGGGTGCTGCTGGTGAAAATGGCCCTCACTGGCAGCCTCTAATCGCCCTTCATAACTTCATAAATTTCCTAGCAATATCCATCCCTACAGCTTCGAAAGTCGCTCCTCCCATGATCTCAAAGATCGGCACATCGACGTCAAAGACCTTCATCACCCAGTTCCGAAGGCCAATGGCGGACAACGAGTCCAGACCATAGGAGTGCATTGCAGTCTGCATATCGAGTCGCTCAGCCGGAGTGCCAATAAGCGTCGATACGTGGTTTGCAAGTGCTTCGGTCACGATTGAAGCGGAATCGGACAATGAGCCGGCAGCAGTAAGGCGCTGAGTCATGTCGGCAGCCTTATTCCTTTTGTCGCATGTATCTACTCTGGCTGGTGTCCCATCAGAAACGGGTGCGGGAAGATGATGTAGATGGCCCCAGAATGGCATCTCCATGACCTGTGGCACTTCTTCACTGGTCCAGTGAGCTGGAGGGCTGATCCCGACGACAACTTGACAGTTGGTCAAATTATCCTCATCTGATATTGCGATACGAGGAACCAGAGCTTCGCTGCAGAAACGATCCAACAGTGCGAAAAGTTCCGCCGTATGCATGAGGACATAACGCTCCGACTTCCTGGATCCGAGGAGCTGATGCGCCTGTTGGACTAGATAGCCCCTGTCGGAGATCGCACCTAGATCGAGCGACACCGCGTGTTGACCACATGAGACGCGATATCTGGCTAACGAGTCCTGGTACGTATTTGCAGCGTTGTATGCCGCCAGGGACCCAGTGCCCAGTACGCCCATTCCCGATGACATAATGACGAAGAAGTCTAAATCGTCGGGCAGTTGGGCATGAAGGTTCCAAGTCCCTTTGACTTTCGGATTTGTCACTTTCTTCCAGTCATAGAACGAAAGCTTCGCGAAGACCTGCTCCTTTTGATGCCATTTCCAAGTTAGCAAGCTCGTGAGGATTCGCTAAGGGCACCTTATCCTTGAGCGATATTGAAAGAAGACAACTTACAGTCATGACCATGGCAGCTTGTATGCACCCTACAATTGGTGGCATGCTGTTGGCACATGCAGAGAGGACGGATGCCAATGATTTGGCGTTTGAGATATCGCATGCCGGTGTCTGCAAACAAACACCTTCTGACTGCAGGGTAGAGACGAATTCGCGGGTCTCAGGGGTTCGCGGGCCAGACCGAGAAAGCAAGATCATGAATTTCGCACCACGGGCCGTGAGCCACCTGGCTATTTCTTGACCAAGGCCCCCCAAACCGCCGGCTATCACGTATGTGCGATCCGGCCTTGCTATAAAAGTTGGACTATTGGGGATTTGTAACTATTGAGATGGATTAGTAGGTCAACCGCCAACACACTGGCACTTGGCATGCAAGGGGCGCTTACATCAATGATGTGCTGATCCATGTTCACCACTAGAGACCGTGTAGGGTCAAGGCTACGGAGGGTCTCAGAGACCCCATCGGTGTCTCCGCCGTCAAATGTTGCTGTAGTTGATGGAATGGAGGTAAACGGCACTGTTGTCGCATAGTACAGCGATTCCTGAGTGATTGCTCTCAGCCAATCAACTATCAACACGGACGCCATGGCCATAGTTGTATCGCGTGTAGCAGTTAGTGAGTGAGGGCCGTGTGTGATTTGAACACTTTTCCCCCCATCCTTCAAGCATCTAAGCAAAGCTAGTTCCGTGTTCTTCTGGGCATATGGATTGAGAAGGATGTCAAACTGTTTCTCGTAGGGCGATGCCGATATCGAGTCCGCACTGAACCAGTTCGTAGGCAAGACGTGATGCGATGGGATATTCGTTTCTTCGCATATCTCGTCACATTCTTCCTGGTTACGGGCTGTCGCCCAAACACCTTTTGGTCCATGCTGACCACTTCGTGAGAGCAGCTGTAGCGCTGCTTTTCCAATTGGGCTGGCACCATCATGCACCAGCACCGACTCATCTTCACCGAACTTGCATATGTCCATTAAGGCGATGTAGGCGGCCACATGGGGTGGAACCGTTGCGCACGCATCCACAAAGGACCACTTGTATGGAATTCGAGCAACAAGACGTACCGGAGCTCTGATGTGAGATTGGTACGAGCCCACTTGAGCCGCAATGACGCGATCGCCTTCCTGCAATGATTTGACGTCTGCGCCCACGCGTGTAATGACTCCAGCGCAAAAGGTCCCCAGGTTAGTAACATAATCGAAGCTCAAGACCAAGGCCTTGTCCTGAGACTGTAATGAAACTGCCTTGACTTCAATCTCGACTGCGTCCTCGTCAAGGCCCGTGTCATCTGGAAGTACAGAGTGATATTGCAGAGAGTTGTCGGGACCTGTGCATTCTACTTTGAAATGGGTGTGGCCATCGGAAGTCACTGTCACTTTCTGAAAAGGATGGAGTCTTTGATCCATATCGTATTTCTCATGGTACGCTTCAATCAAGCGACGAGTCCGCAGCATTCCATCAAGTTCGATATACTCTTGGTCGTACACTTCGTGCGGCTTCCTTGAAAGCATCTGCAGTGAAACGGCTAATAAGTACGTCGCTTGAGCGCTCAAGGATAGGTCGTTTTCAAAGTTCTTGAAGTCCAACGCAAGGGTGACAAGGTGCAGTTCATAGTCCTCGGAACGTAGTGTTCGAGCAAGCCCATCGAGCATTCCGTGATCCGGGGTCGACTGGCTGGGAACTCCGCCCCCGCCTGTGGCCCAGAGAAGATGACGAGCTGATGATACTAGAGATTTCAACACTCCCCAGCTCGCTTCTGTCTCGACTGAAGCTAGAAATGAACTAGCGCCACAATCAAAGAGTAGGATAACGAGCGTATTTGCTGTAACAGCAGCCTCACGAGTTGTCGCTACCGAGATATCTTTCATGGTCAAAACCCTTGGCTCGTGCTGAAAATAGTCTCGTAGGCCTTCCTGTAGCGACTTTGAAAGAGCTAGTTGCGTCACACTATTGCGATCGAGAATGATGGTAGCTTGCACCATAATTTGTGCATATGACAAATTGACCTTGGCATCACCCTCCGCCTCTACAGCCGTGGCTACGATCCATCCGAGGTGGTGCGCTTCGTCATCGTCCGTATCTCGGAAAAGTAGGTCGACGCCAGAAAAGCCCTCTTGCTTGAGCAAGGCATCCCACTCGTCTACACCAATATTCGGGGATAATGCGCGATCCTCTTCATTACCCTTCCACCAGCCAGGAAATAGCCCAAAGACGAACCCAGCTGTCCAACCTGAAGGCTTGAGAATCTCTTGCATCAGAAGCTTGCCGCCAGACTTCAGGGCTTTTCGTACGTTCCTCAGTGTTGTGGCTAGATTCTCAGCGACATGAATTACGTTATCGGCAACGACAACATCGTATGCACCCAATTCAAACCCTTGAGCATCAAGTTCTTGCTCAAGGTCCAAAGCTTTGAAAGTCATCTGCTCTTGGAATCTGGTGAACTCCAAGCGAGCCTGGCTCAAAAAGGCCGAAGACACATCAGTAAAGTCGTATCGCTTGCATCGAAGGCTGCCCGCTTCCCCGGAGCTGAGGGTTCTGAGAAATCTGCGAGTTGTAGCGGCTGTGCCACCCCCGACCTCGAGCAAAGCCATCCCGGGATTCTGGTGAGCAAGGAGATCCAAGTAGCTTGCTGCTTGAAGCGAGCATCTGTACTGCGACCACTCCTCGTAACAGCTCTTGAGTAGACCGGTCTGCATCAACAGCTCGAGCGGCTCGACTTTATCTTGCATCAATTCAACTAGATTAGTAGCAACTGCAGCATAGGTGCGAGCTGCCGGTGAGCCCTCCGCCATTCGTACACAGAGTTGATTGAACGACGGGCCTGCATCTAACGCTGGTTGTAATATATCTTGAGTCGCGATGTGGTACTGCGCCCAAGCCAAATATCTTCTCTGCCAAGATTTCTTGGAAAATTGCAGAGACGAGGAAATAATTGTCTGGTTGAGGTGGCGTAGGGCTAAGAGGGAGACTGTTGAGAGATCCCTATAGGACCGAATCAGATCTTCTTGGGGCGGATGTAGGCGATCGAGAAGAGAATGAACCTCTGAATCTGTCAGACTTTTCAACGATACTTTACAATCAATCTTCATGAGAAACTGTCGTGGGTTTCTGACCCTTGCTATAGAGAGGGAGTCTGCTAGCGTTGACACATTGGTCATCTCTAGACCCCGGAAGCACACCCTCAACTCGCTCGTTTGGCTCGATTGGCTCAATTGCTGGTGGTGATCACTACTGAGAGCACCACCGTTACAAGAGTAACCCGTTTTCGTGATTTCGCAGATAGCGCTGTAGCCTTTGAAAACACCACAATCTTCGCTATTAAGACCCTTTGCTGATATCCACATGTAGTTGATCAATGAGGGGATACTCATGGGCATGGGTCGAGACACCCCCGCGGTGAACCCTATGTATGCAAGACGTAGGAGGGCATCCAGTGTGACTGGGTGAATGAGGTGGGAATCCGAATCTTTGAAAGTTGATATTTCAGACACTGTATGCTTGGTGTGTTTGTCGAAAAGAATTGGCTGAGTCTGTAGGGCTTGGAACGCTGGCCCATACTCTAAACCGGACTGTTCGAGTAGAGCGAACATGGCTTTAGGGTCAACTAAGCTCCCACAGGATGACTCCATCCGCAAAAACTCGTCTTTAATCCGTTGCAGATGATGCTCGTCTTTTTCTTTGAGCCAATGAGCCGTATCATCTGGCTCAGCGCAGAGTTCGACAGTAATGATACCGAAGCAATTGAGTGTCCACTTGTCGTCCGTGAACGATTTGATTGCAAACTCAAATGTCTGGGCATTTATTAAAGATACCGACTTCTTGAGAGATGTCTGGACCTCAAGACATTCCTTGTTGGCAGTTAGATTCAAAGGAGCCTTGATGTGAACGTCTCGCAAGGTGTAACCCCGTATAGTCACATTGGGTGCCTTAACCAGTTGTTTTGACGCCTCAATAGCCATGACGACCATACCCGATGCAGGATACAAGATGTTACCGTCAACAACGTGATCTTCCACCCATGGCAACTCAGATGTACGGAGGAAGTGTCTCCAGCGACCATCCGACGGGTCCCAATCTGGAGTCCTAGCGCCCAGGAGCTTCAATGGCGCATGACTGCGCAGACGATAATTTCTGCTCAACCGGCTTTCATACCAGTACCTACGTGAGTGGTTAAAAGGATATGAAGGTAGGTCAACAAGCAGGGAGGGGGTAGAAGAGTTTTGATACTCAGTCGCGGGAAGGTTGATGTGACAAAAGGCCATCCTCAATCCAAGGCAGTGTAGTTGGCCGGCCGCTTCTAGCATTGTCTGTGTGGCTGATTGTCCTCTTTTCAGAACTGAACTGTAGCCCAGTTGGCGCGCCAGAGGAAGAGTCTCGAAGATCTCTCGAATGGGGGCTTGAAGAACAGCATGTGGACCGACTTCCAGAATGTGATCAACAGGGGCGGAAGCATGACTGCAATCAATCTTCCTGGTCAGGCCAGCTTTCTGATTCCCACACATCACCTTGATAGCATGTGAGAACAAAACGGGTGACACCATATTGTGAGACCAATATTGCGCTTCGAGTAAAGTGCTAGTTTCAACCTGTTGCCCCGTGACGGAGGATATCATCGGCACACGTGATGCGGTGTGGGAGTCCGACAAGTCCGACAACTTTTCCATGTATTTCAGTGCGATAGACTCCATTTGACGGGAGTGATAGGCCACAGGAACACGTAGCCTGCGTGCAAATATTCGCTTTTTGTCAAGAATAGACACAAGGTCGTCAATAAGAGTAGCTTCGCCAGATATGGTGACATTTCGGGGACTATTGATGCACGCAATGCAGATTCCGAAAGAAGCAGCCTTGTCGCCGATTGAGTCAACGAGTTCGCCAGCCTCTTTCTCTGACAGAGCTGCGGCGAGCATTGCACCGGAATGTTGAGTTGCGCAATTCGCAAGCTCAGCTGAGTAGATACCACGAAAGTATGCTATCTTCCACGCAGACTCGCGGCAGAGATGCCCAGATGCATATCTACGGACAATTTTAGTGTTTGGTATATGTAATGGACCGGGTGATAACTTACGCTGCAGCAATTTCACCAGAAGAATGTCCAACAACTGCTGAAGGTTGCACTCCGAATAGGCGAAGTAAGTCGACAAGCGCGATTTGGAGTACTGTGCAGAGTATCTGGCTGAACTCAGGATCGTCTACAAGGGACTCTGCAGCTGGTTTGAGTAGTTCATCTTCAAAGATTAGCGTCTGTTTGGGCGTATCTTGCGGGTAGTGTAGTTACCTATGACCGACCAGTTGCACCCCAGGGTCCCGAGGAATTCAGTCGCTTTTTCAAGACTCTTAGAAAAAGTAGGGTATAGAAGCAATTCTTTTCCCATCATAGACCACTGAGCCCCTTGTCCACTAAATACGAAACCGACTCGCAGACCCGACGACTTAGATTTGATGGGAACGGACATCAAGGATGGCAAACGAGCCAAATCGCCAGACGCGCGCAGCACAGCGAAAGACCTCCATCGCAAATGGGTGCGACGGCGAGTGAGCGTGTAAGCTAAGTTGTCTAAGAACAAGGCTGTATTTCGGCTTGGTAAGGAAGCTTGTTTAAAATATGCGTCGTAGGCATCGACAAATCTTGCAATGCCAGCATCATCTGCCGCAGACCATACGAGAAGCTTTGGAAGTTCTTGAGGTTGCATATCAATTGCGCTATCGTGAGTACCAGAAACTTCATGTGTGGTATTGTGCTTGCCTTGTAGGGCTCTGGACGTCAAGTAACTGAATGCATCGTCCAGAACAACATGCGAATTAGCTCCGCCATACCCGAAAGAATTGACCGAAGCCCTTCGAAGACCTGGAATTGGCCAGGATCTGCTTTTGTCAGGGAACTAGACGATGTCAGCAACTTTGAAGAGTGAGTAAGGAGCAGGAGAAAAGGAAAAGCGATCTCTGAGTGAGTAATCGTGGTTTGGAAGACGAGCGATAGAACATACTTCAAGTCTCAAGAAATCGGCGTCAATCCTATCATTCAATCGCACGAAGTTCGCATTTGGAGGAATAATACCCTTCTCAAGAACCATGACGGTCTTGACGATGCCCGCCAGACCACTGGCGCCTTCGAGATGGCCGATGTTGGATTTTACAGCGCCACTAATAAATAGAAGACTGTCAGTAACTTTTCTGTCCCGGAATATTTGTTAGGCGGAGGAGAAACGTAGCGGCATACACATAAAGAGGCGCCCCCGGACTGCGAAATTGACGAAAAACGGAACCAATAGCTTGTGCCTCGATGGGGTCGCCGACTGGCGTACCAGTTCCGTGTGCTTCAAAGAACCTGGTATGCTGCATCGACAGACCTTCTTTGTCATATGTCTCCCTTATGAGACGTTCTTGGGCGACCTGACTTGGCTGGGTTATGCTCGAAGTGCGTCCATCCTCATTCGACGCTGTAGATCGAATGACAGCGCGGATCGTATATTCACAGTCAAGAGCGAGGGAAAGTCTGCTCAGAACTATTACGACGACACCCTCGCCTCTGGCATAGCCATTGGCTCGGTGGTCAAAAGAGTAACAGCGGCTTTCAGGGGAGAGAAAATCCATATTTGATAGCCAGACGAAGAACTCCGGAGACATAGTAACATTGCAACCAGCCACCAAAGCCTGCAGAGTGTTAGATATTTCTATTCAGTAGGTTTGTACCAACTCACTCTTTCGCAAGCTCCCGATCTGAGAGCCTGACAGGCTATATCTAGCGCCATCATACCACTTGAACATGCTGAGTCGACTCCGATGCTGGGGCCGTGTAGGTTGTAGAACCAGCTGATTCGGTTTGCCAGCATGCTGAGCCCAGAACCAACAGCTGCGTGGACGGGGGCATATTCTGGGTCTCTTGCCATTTGTATCGTGTAGTCTTGGATGCTGAAGTTACCTACGTACACGCCTGTACGGGAGCCTGAGATATCTTCCATAGTAATACCGGCTGCCAAACTACGTCAGCGGCAGCTTGAGACATTGCCGTTTCTCACGACGTACCATTCTCGAAAGCTTCGTATGCAACCTCTAACAGCATTCGTTGCATAGGATCCATTGAGCTGGCCTCACTCGCGGAGATGGAAAAAAAGCCAGCATCAAATTCAGAGATGTCATGCTTTAGGAAGTGCCCGCCTCGTAGCGGAATCTGGGAAGTTGTCAGAAAACGACAAGCATCCGAATCGGTGTTGGGTGAGGAGGCCTAGTTTCATACCGAGTTCAGGGAAGAGGCCTTGCTATAGAAACCGTCACAGCATAGGCGATCAGGGGGGAACTCAGTCATCGCACATTTCCCCCCCATTATCATGTTCCAAAACCTTTCGGCAGAAGTTGCATCTTGGGGTAGCTTTACCGAAAACCCGCAAATGACCGCCGGATTCCCCTCGATTCCGTCAAAGTCTGAGCAACTTCCGTTATTACTGACTTTACATGCCGCACGTATCTGACTTCCTTGGTCTTTTAAGAGCTCCTCATTGCGGGAAGACCTAGTAAGAGATGGATTGGGGATCATGAATCCTCTGGTACCATTCATAGCTTCTGTCTCAGCCACTGAAGTCATCTTGACAACTGATGCTCAGGTCCACCACGCCACGTGGGTCTTTTAGAAGCTCGCTCTGAAAAAATGAATCAGCGAACCGTCGTTTGATGCTGGTATGCCGTGAACATGAGGTTTATGGCCACTTGCTCAGTCTTATCTCACCTTGAGCGATTCAAGCTCGCGACAATACTCGAGCTCTACAAGTACTATAGGTTTAGCAGTGAAACATTGCTATCATTAAATGCTACACAAAGTTGACTTTTGAAGTGCGCCTGTTTGACTAAAGGAGCTGCACGTACCTGGCCAACAAAACACTCGAGAAATACGCAAAACCGTGCCATATGATGTTACCGACTTACACCACGTTTTAACATAGTAAGTGATTATCAAGGGCTACAATTTGCTGAAAATACTGTCGCGAAGTAACTTTGAAGTTTCACTCCTATTTCAATTTTGTTTGTTGGCGAAGTACTACTTTAATTACTTCCTAACGTGAATGTTCCCTGCATAATAAACACTGTCCACGGCGATATTGATGATACTTATGCCCCCTTGACCCTTTCTATTGGCCTTACTGTGTGGTATGAGTAACAGTAGGGTCATATACCAGGAGTCCCAACGTAATGTTCTGCACTCTAGGTGAGCTATCTTTATCAGGCAACCTCCCCGAGATAACTTATGGCCTGCATTGTAAACCAACATAAGGTGACGACTTGGGTCACAGACCCAACTGGGAAATCCGCCTCCAATAGGGGGAGGCGCAGAATGTTACAGCTAGTGCCGCTTGTGGTGACAAGACGCAGGGTTAGACCGACCCAACCCATTTGCAAGGACGCAAAACGCAGATGAGTTTTGGGCTCCCAAGTGCAAGTAGATAATGTCCTGGCAAACCCCAAGCCCAATAGGCCTGTGTATACCTTGCATGTAGTTGTTCGTCTGTGTAGTGGCCCAAATAGTAGTCCGCACGCAATGTACTAATCGACGTGTTGATTTTTAAGGGCTTGAAATAGGGGCACAATACCATTCATACAAAAACCCACGGAACCGCCAGGATCCTGTGGCTAGCTGTCCGAGATGTCGCTATCAACCTGGCTACCGGCGTAACATCGTTCACAATTCAAGGCGCATTGGCGCGGTGGGGTCAGCGCAAGCATGACATTGCGATCATATCCTGCAGTCAACATGCAGCCAACTGAAAAGCCTAGGACTACGTCAAACGGCCCTTCTTTCCTAGTGAACTCTTCTAATTGACTGATTGGTTGGAGAACCGATCTCAACCTTGATGATTTGTACGACGCGAAGAAAGCCTGATCTTGTGAGTCCAATGATGCCGCATCTAGATTAAAACCGGTTGTGAGGATGGGCAATTCAAGCCGCAGCCTGGGGGCCCAACTGGCTCGCCTTCTGCGATTGAAGTCGGGAGAATCCCTATTGGAAAATGGGGTGGCCGGCTAATGCCGGTGGTTGGTACAACGCCCCTGCTATATAGTGTGGAGGTACCCTCCACACCACTTTACCATAAGACCAGTACTTTAAGCAATCAATATAACAGCTGTTCATAACCTATAATTCAACAATCCCCTCGAGAAAGTCAAGTTCGCGCATATCCGCAACTTATGTCTCAGTGCCACATCCATGCAGCATTATCGCATGGTTTTTCCCAAAAGGGGGAGGGGAAATTTACCTGCTTGTAGATTGAGGATTCGATCCCGTTATTCAGTAGCTTGTCGGCTTGTCTTCCAGCAGGTGTATGGGCTATCCTGAGCGATATCATCAATTCACATTGGCATTGCTTCCATTGCCGGGAATACAGAGGAACCTCGTTTAACTGAATTGTTTCAAATCTTTAGAAGCACCAATGTATCTAGCCCTTTCAGCATCGCCGCACCCGATGGAACTCGGAAGATATGGCCATGGTCTTCCTATAGTTATTACCTACCGCTCCGAAAGTGGCGGCCCGGACCGCGTTTTTTCAAGCGGGGGCTCTCAGGGGCTTGTATGCCTGTTGGACTGACGGTAACCCGCCAAGATGGCAACGAACCAGCAACAGTGATCTGCCAATACCTCGTCCTGTTGGTATTGTTGGTTCCTTTATGCACTAGAAGTTCAGGGCCGTAAGCCCAATACTACACACCAAGCCGTATTTACTGGCTTGCTTGCGAAGTTGAATCCAGCTGCGCATGATCGCCGATTAAAGAATCAAGACAGGAGAGACACCTTCTAAATGGATACGACGCGGACTTCCTCTAACCCTGCGGCGTCTATGCCGCATTGGTGCAGGGAGAATTCAACATGTTGGCTGCCAGAATGTGTTCTTGCGGGATGTCATTGACTACCGTGAGCATAGTACTCGAGATGTATTATGACAGTCAATGCGATATTAGTAGCGGCATTACTCTACAAAGTTGGCCAGGTTCCGTGACCCCCTGCTATCACTTGCCTGATGCCAGTGAGACTTAGACGAGATCGCCGCACAGCCTCATTCACCCCTCTCGTCTCGCTTGCGATTTCTCATTCTTCCTTCGGCAAATTCCACTCATATTAGCGCTTAGAACCGCTTAATTGAATCTTTCTTTGTAGCTCATCGGTTCCATGCTTTTGTGTTTGATAAAAGTCTGCGGTTCTCTGTGCAACAGATTTAGTCTCGACCACAGCTGTGTTTACAATCTCATATACAACCCACACTAACGTTTACGGCCACGCTTTGCACAAGCTATCGTGCATTTCTAGCAACCCCCGCAGTATATGATAACCGTGTCATAAACTTAAACAACTCCTATTATGATGGCGTCTCGACTCCTTTGGGAGCGACACTCGCTGTCCGATGACCGTGGTCATCCCCTTCGTGATTATATCATCGTTCTTATCATTCTCACACTAGCTTCTATCATCCTACGATTTGTGTCTCGGAGTTTACGTTCGGACACAACACCATCAGGTTACAAGTCTAGTTTCTGGTGGGACGACTGGGTGGCCCTGTGCGCTGTGGTATGTGTCGAGACCCTCCCCATGTATCCTATTTGAATCCTTATCTGACGGGTCACAAAGCCAGTCATTCTCGCACAGTTCATTGCGACACTTGTAATGATTGGTAATGGCTTCGGTCACCACGTTGAAGCACTTCCTCCAGCGAACATCACATTGATTCTTAAGATCTTCTACGCGGGCAACTATTTGTTCGACTCCGGGATTGCTCTAGCCAAGGCATCTGCTTTACTTTTTCTTTGGCGAGTGTTCCCCCCATCAGTGAACCAGAGATGGTATAACATTGCTCTGTGGGCTGTACAGACCGCGAACGTCGCTTGGTGGATTGGTATCGTTGTGGCAACTGTATTCCTTTGTGAGCCCATTGAGAAGAATTGGTACCCTACCATTGAAGGGTCCTGCGTCAATTCTGACAGGGTATATATCGGAAGTGCTGTTGCAAGTGTTTTCATTGATTTTGTCATCCTGCTCCTTCCACTACCAAAAATCTGGCGACTCCGCCTTGGAAGATCGCGAAAAGCTGGATTGTTTGTCATTTTCGTTCTCGGATATGGGTCAGTCTTGAACGAGTAATCAGACTGATGATACGATGCTAACTGAAAGTTTATCTAGAATTATCGTCGTCTCCATTGGGCGCACGGTTACCGTTTTAACTTCTCAGAAAGCTTTTAGCGAGGATGTGACTTGTAAGTCGCGCCTTCACACTAACCCGACGCCTCGACGGGCTAACAGTCGCGAAGACGCAGCAATACCGCTGTTCTACTGGTTTTCTACAGAACCGGCAGTCTCTATGATTTGTATTTGCCTCCCCGCCATGCTAGGACTCGGACGAAGTCTCGTTTCGGCGTACTTTTCACCTCTGGCGTCAAAGCTGTCAACTGTGTGGAGCTATCGGGGAACAGGATACTACTCCTCATTTCGAAGTCGCAGTGGAAGCCTTAATGGGAACTCGAACAATGACAAACATAGTGTGCGTCTACGCCCTATGGTTGACGACGAACCACTCAATCACTCTACAATTATATCTGAACCGAACACCGACAAGTTTTGGCCGCGCTCCCCGAGGGACCCGACTGGAGATTGCCTAGAGCCAAGCGGCATTCCGGATGACTCCGCGCTACAAACGTTTCCGAAAGTCCACGATCCCAGATTCACAGGCATTCGGGTAGACAAGACAGTTCAAGTCAGTGATAACAAGGCTCATGCTTGAGTAGTTAGTGCAATGTAAAAGAGCATCTGGGATGTGACCTAACAGCAATAATTAGGGGAGACTTGGAGTGTTCATCTTTCGCTAAGGCTTCATTTACTGTTAATTGGCGAGATAGATTTCATTTACTTCATTTTCTTTGTTGTGGGGGCGTTTAATCTTCCAACTTGCTCCTTTATTACATCGATCAATCGCGTTGCCGCGTGAGAACTTCCCTAGCCTTGTGACAGCCTACCTTCAGATGAAATTTCGTATTTTTCAGTCGGACTGTTGCTGAACTCGCGACTCATCGCCAAATTACCACATAACCTAGACCTCCTTGATCATCCGTCCGCAATAGTCAATTCGGACGCGAAGGATTTCGTGTTCTGAATTTTAGGTATGAAGTCCATATTCTTCAAAACGATCTTCATCGAGGAAGCTTATGACGGGGGCGAGAAGAAAGCATGGTTGCGATACGATGAAGGGATACTCCCCGGGTGCAATCACTCTTTCTGAAAGGTATCGGACAGTACCAACATTTGTATTACAACCAATATCCCCGGAATCGAAAAGGAGCTTTCAGAACGAGACGTTTCAATCGTGAGTAGCAAAGCGAACTTGCACAAAAAATGGAGAATTCCGGCACTACCGGAATGTGCATCACTCATAGTCTCGTTCTAGACCCCCCCAATCTGCTCCAACAGCGTCATCCACCGATAGCCCCCGACAATATGGCATACCCCCACAAGTTCAGATTTGGGCATTTTCTCATTCACCTCCTTCCAGATCGAATATTCCAATGGACCTCGAAGCGTCGGCAGAATGCGACCCAGTTTATACGCCATGCACTCTTCTTCACTCAAACCCGTCGGTTCATTTCCTGCTAAGCCTTCTCCAAACTGCTCGCTGCTGATTCCTATCTGTGCCGCTATGTGACGATGCTCAGCTGCGATGACGGGTGCGTCATAAAGAGAGAGCAGTCCCATGATGGCAAGTTCCCTGTTTCGAGGCTTGCAGATCTCGTGATTGTATAGCATCCTACCCGAGACGAACAAGGGCTCGACCATATATGGTGAGTAGCTTCAATACAAGTCTATCAGGATAAATATCTTTCATAGTGGAGCTTTCAAGAGGCATATGCTCGTACCTTAAAGCTGCGTAGGGCCCCCTCAATGCCTGAGTTCTTTCATCGAACCAAGAATTGACCGAGTGATCGAGGTTCATGGTGGCGATGCATGATTCGATCACCTTGCGGGCAGATGGATTCGGTGCTTCTTGGAGAGGAAATCGTGTATCCATGATTGACATGAAACGATGCATGAGGCATGGAATAGAGAGCAGAGTTCGTCTTACTGATATGGGGCCTTTTAAAGAATGTTTAAATTACAACGAGAGATCATCTCCGATTCGCCCCACACTATCACATATCAGTTACCATAGGTCAACTGCTCGATGAGTTCGTGGCGGCTAGTGCCAACAAAACATCTGACTGCTTCGAGAAGCCTGCATTCCCCTCAAGGCGGACATGATGTACCAATATATCCGGTACACCGACAGTATAAGTTGGACTTTGGGCCACTTCGCTACACCTAGATCTAGATCACTTATCTATATTTTAACCACTATAAGCACTGTACCAGCCTGCGCATACCAACCCGCATATCCAATATCTCTCAAATTTAGCATATTCCGATAATACGGACATCAAAGAAGGCATCTAAGATGGAAACACAACCTTATCCTCTTCAAGTCATCATTGTAAGTTAAAGTATGTGGAGAGCAATGCTTGACGTTAGTTAAGCGGTAAATAGATTGGAGGTTCACTGTCTGGGCTGATGTGTGGGATTGCTCTCAAGCGAGCGGGCCATCATGTTACCATCTTTGAGAAAGACCAGAATATGCGCCAGAGCGAGATGGCCGGCATCGCCTTTGGCCCCGATATGCGTCGATTCTTGAACAACCACGACTGCCATACCCGGGAGTTTTCGCATCATATATCTCAGATTCAGAGCCTAAACAGTACAGGTTCGAAGAGTGTCCTCTCCCGTGAACAGCGCGACATTACGAGCTGGGATGATCTAAACTATCGCCTCAGGTCCTGCTTTGACGGTTTCTCGAGCGCATACTACCCCGAAGCACCATCTTCACCCCCAACTAATGGTCGTGCTCTCTTTGAAGCATGCCAACAAGTGATCGACTTGGAAAGAAAAGACCCCCACAAAATGCGCCTCACAGTCATGGACCTAGCTTCGGGCAACACTCGCACCGCCGAAGCCGATTTGGTCATTGGAGCGGATGGACCAAACTCCTTTGTGCGAAACAAGTATTTGCCACACGTGCAGCGCTGTTATGTCGGTTATGTGGTGTGGCGTGGAACGGTACCTGAGCGCGAACTACTGGCATCCACGCTCGCGGAGTTCAATGACAGTCTCACTATATGTCCCAGTCATCAGCAATATTGTGTCATTTACATCATCCCAGGTGAAAATGGGTCGCTCGTACCTGGCGAGAGGTCTGTCAACTTCGCTTGGTACACGAACCACTCCGAAGCCGACCTTGACCACATTATGAGAGATAGCGTCGATGGGCATATACATGCTAACATGGTACCGTCTGGTCATGTACGCGAGACTGTATGGGAAGAGCAGCTCAAACGGGCCGAAAGCGCGCATTTCTCGCTAGCCTGTCTCGAAGTGATGGGCAAGGTTGAGAAGCCGGCCATCCAGGTCGTATCGGAGTACTCATCACCTCGCGCTGCCTTCGAGGATGGCATGGTGCTGCTCGTAGGCGACGCTTTGTGTCTGTGCCGTCCGCACACAGCGATCGGGGTCGGCCAAGCAGGGTTTGATGCACTTGCTGTTGGTGACATGGTCGCAGGTCGGGCGTCCCTTTGCCAATGGGAGTCAAGAGTGCTCCGTTATGCCCGGCTGTTTTCATGGCAATCCGTCTGGTGGGGAATGTGGTATCAGGATTCTGTATTACGGGCGCTTCCGTTCGCCTTGCGGTATTGGTCATTATGCGTAGTTGAGGGTCTACGGTCACTATGGGATTAAGGCAACGATTTGACCAACGACCCTTGGGGGCCGTGCGATCCCGTGGCTTGCTTTATGCATGTGATGAGGGAGGTTGGACGGATTTATTTCTATTAATAGTGAAGTAGACCTTCCAAAAAAAATCTCTAAGCTCCATGTTGCATTTGTGTAGACCTAATAACCACTTTCCAACCCAACACGCAGACTAAGCCACCCCATCCAAACATTGCATGCTACTCTATGCAGCAGAATGCATATGCGTAGGAACCAACACCACGTGTTTATCCCTCACGACTTAACAAGGATAGTCAAATTTCGGGGCGGTTTGTTATTTAATTACCTGACGTAGGGTACGTACACACAGCAGTACCATAGAAAAATATACTGTATGACGTTTGGCCCCTAGCTCATGCGTAACCAAGATACGAACTCACTTAGTTGACTGAATGCAACTGTAAGACTTACTGCAAAGCTAACCCCGTGAGACACTCAAACGATCTATTTCATTTAAGACACAAAAAAGAAGCTAGGGAATCGGTTTAAAAACCAGCGTTCACTACCAGACAAGGCAGATTCCCTTCGCCTGCTAGGAAATTAATGAACATTTACCTTACCTAAAAATCTCTGTTCAGCAATCGCTTTCTACAGCCAGGCCCGCTCAAACATATCAAGCCCATAAGTACATACCGGCGCACGTATAGCATACCCAAACCACCATGGGTTTGTACACACAGCTACCAGCGGGTGTGCGTGAGGTGGACGTCATTGTCGCAGGTGGTAAGTTCTGATTCCACTAAGAGAGAATCGTGATATCGATCAGCGGGTTCTGATACCTCACAGGTGGCACGGCTGGATGTGCCGTAGCTGGGAGACTCGCTCAAGCCGCCGGTCTCTCCATCTTGGTCATTGAGTCTGGGCCAAGCAATCTGAACGATCCGACAATTGTCAACCCCCTCATGTTTGTTGAACACTATCGTCCCGGGGGAGGCAAGACTACATTTTACATGGGTAGGAGTGAGCAGCAACTCGCGGGTCGACAGCTTTTTGAGCCTGTTGCTTCCGTTTTGGGCGGCGGCTCATCAGTCAACATGATGGTGTATAGCCGAGCCAAACGAGCAGACTTCGATGGTTGGAATGTGCCTGGATGGTCAGCTGATGAGATGCTTCCGTACTTGAACAAGGTCAGCCAAACTCACACGAGGCTTTACTCAGCCTATACCATCAGTGCCGATATTTACGGATATGATGTCTAGCTCGAGACGTACTACGGCCCGGACAACAAGCATGCCCACGGCCATGCCGGCCCCCTACAAGTGACCCAGGGTCCTTTCAACGTGCCTAGACTCGAGGATGACTTTGTCACCGCGGCTGGCAAAGTTGGCTATCCCGAAGTCAGCGACATCTATGATATGGATACTGGCAATGGCGTTCAACGTGCTATGCGCTTCATCGGGCCTGACGGCAAGCGCCAAGACACAGCACATCGCTATTTACACCCTCTTCTACAGGGGGATAAACACCCGAATCTCCATGTCCTCGTAGGGACGAAAGTTGTTCGGGTTCTCCTTGATAATCATGGCAAAGCTGTTGGGGTCGAATACGCCTCAAACAATGGAGAAGCGCCCTCCCAGACTGTGAAAGCTAACAAAATGGTCATCCTTTCTTGTGGTGTACTCGGAACCCCCGCCGTGCTCGAAAGATCCGGCATCGGTAATTCTGATATCTTATCGCAGGCGGGAGTCTTATCGACTATCCCTACTCCAGGAGTGGGCGAAGGTTTCAATGACCATAACATGATTCTCTATCCATACAAGTCTAGCCTGGCGCCTGAAGAGACCGTCGACAGTGTGCAAGCTGGGCGCGTCACTCTCAAAGAGCTGATGGACGCCAACGCCAAAGTCATGGGATGGAATGCCCAAGATGTTCATGGGAAAATCCGTCCTACGGATACTGAGGTAGCACATCTGAGCTCAAATTTCCAAGAAGCCTGGAAGAAGGACTTCAGCGATCCTAGCAAGCCGGTAGCTGTCGTAGCGCCGATCGGTGGTTATCCGGGAGACCCAGCAAAACTGGCCCCAATGCAGTATCTGGGTATAACTTCTTTCACTGTGAGCCCATACTCTCGAGGCCACGTCCATATCACAGGTCCCTCACTGTCAGATGGGCTAGATATCCAGTCGCGTCTCTTCACAGATCCTCAAGGGCTTGACCTTGAGATGCAGAAGTGGACATACAAGCGACAGCGAGAGATCGCGCGTCGCATGAATGTGTTCCGCGGCGAACTGCCGCTCGGTCATCCCCCTTTCGCCAAAGGATCCAAAGCAGCACTCGTAGGAGTTGAGAAGACCGAAGGACTCGACGAGCCCCTGCCCGTTGATATCACTGACATCGAGTATACAGCTGATGATGATGCTGTGCTCGAGCAGTGGCTCCGTGAGAACATTGGCCTGGCGTGGCACCCTCTTGGGACGTGCAAGATGGCACCTCGCGAGGAGATGGGTGTTGTTGACGAGTCTCTCAATGTGTATGGAACCAAGTGCCTCAAGGTAGTGGACCTTAGCATTGTGCCTGGTTCTGTGTCGGGGAATACGATGCACACGGCCGTTGCCATTGGTGAAAAGGCTGCAGATATTGTGCTGCAACAGCTGGGCAGATCTGGATAGTAGGCTAAATGGGAGTATAAAGGGAAACGGGGACGTCCAGACGATGTGAGATTAAACTTTCTCAAGATCACGATAGAATGCATGTCCTTGATATGACGGTAGCTGCGCCCCTTCCAAAAATATCATGATGACGTCTACTGCAGTGGAGGAGAATGTAAAAGAGGATATCTCAACCAGTTGGATCGAGGGGAAGATTTTCCTTTTCCTTAAGAATAAGGAGTCAAGGAATTAACGGGGCAATAGGGAAAATGTTAAATTGAACACGAATAAGTAGCCTAACCTGATAGGTATCTAGAACTGAATCCCATGTTCAGTCAATACCTAAATTGATCTAACGGCATATTTATTTCATCACCTTTAGCCTAGGTAATTCGCCTCCTCTGTGGCGAAGGACTATCTTCTAACGCTAATGTATGCTTGCTGGTCCAACGGGGAATAGATTCCGCGTTTCTCGTGATCAGCAAAGGTAGGCTCATGTCTGGCTTGGGTCTACAACTATAAGTATCTTCCATTGCTTTATTGATTACCAGCCGAATCGAATCGCTTTCGGATCTACTGAGCTCGCTAACAACTGTCGCGTAACTATTTTCTAGGCTGGAGGATCTCGGAAGCCTTGTCAGATGCTGGAACTGGACAGTGCCATCGTCTCGTAATTTCTGAAGTATTACGGACCCTTCGTCATTCAGGTGCCGCAACATAGAGAGCTGTGAGCGACCTTCAACATTGTCAAATGTGATGGAGTCCGAAGTTAGGATTGTTTCGGTTTTCGTTTCTCGAGAGAGGGTACGTTGCTCGCTTTGGTGTACTGTTGCTACTTCCATGCCAAGGTCTTGGCCACTTGAAGTTATGGTTTTCCTATCTTTGAAATATTTACGGATGCAGATCATGCGGGAGGCCCCTCCGTAAGGCCCGCACACGATGCCATGAAGATAGCTTCCGCATTTTGAAAACGCTAAGTTATCCAGTGGCGCCCCGGCAGGCAAATAAACCCAGCGGGCTGTTCGAGAGTGTTAGAATATAATCGACCACTGTTCTCTGATGGACATACCTGGGTGTTCAAAAAACCACAAGTTCGTTTCGCCAAGGCATGCAATAGCTAAAGCAGGCTGAGTGGGATGAAAAGCCCAAAACCGGGTTTCTATATGAGGCGATATTCTCAAGTACTCTGTAGCTAGAACCTGAAATTCTGGAATTTCCCAAGTTTTGCCGCGGTCCTCTAAGACGAGTGCTTGTCTTTCCTTGTAGGTGTTACTATGTAAGCTAGGCTTCGATGGGCCTCTCATGATGGCAATATACCGGGAAGAGGGAGAGAATATCAAAGAATACCACGAAAATGGTACCGGGGCGATGTTATTTTGCTCCTGTGTGTTTGTTTGGCCAAAGTCAAGGGCCTGTACCGAGAAGGCTTGCCGTGAGATATCCGTGGAAGAGGAGTGAATCCGAATGAGGTAGTTAAGTACCGTGATCTGGCGAAGGTCGTGGGAGAATGCTACGGGAAATTCAAACCGTCCATCGTTAAGCCGAGCCATCTTGACGATACTGACGACAGACTCTTCTGGTAGCTGAACATCGATATGGTGTATTGACAGCCCGTCGATCAATCGTTTGATAGTGTACGAAGCAGCCCATTCGCTACTCATCTTATCAAAGTCGGGGTCGTGTGTCGATTGAATATTATCAACGAAGTATCTGCATACCTTAGCGGTTATTTAAGAAAATGTTTAAGTGATAGATAGATAACCAACCTTGAAGGCCATACTTTGATCAAGCCTACCTCACTGCCATTGCTTGATGACTGAGAGGAGATGAGAATGCATTCAGAATCATGCGACAGTTCGAGGTTCTTTTGTCCTGCGCCTATCTGAGACGAACCTAACTCAGTAACTGTTGCTTGGTCGCAGGATATCCAAGATTGAGGCTTCATAAACGCGGAAATACTAGGTTCCCATATTTCACCAGGGTCTTGTTGAAGAATCCTACCCCAGTGCGAGCTTAGGTCCTTCAATTCGTTTGAAAATACAACCAATAGTTCCCTAAGCCGCGGCATAGTTGGTATCCGGACAGTGTTCACAAGACTAGCCAATTGATGGAGACTAGGGGGTATTCCAAAATGCCATGACGCTTCTATCCAGACTGTCGCAACTAACTTGTTATCGATGAAACTATTGATATACCCGAGCAACCCGTCAGCAAGGTAGTCGTCTCCTGTCGGCTGGCCGGGTAGCATGATTCTACCTCGAATGGCTTCGGTCACATGCAATACCCAAAACTCAGTTGTGTAAAGAAGAAGAGGATACCTATCAATTATGACTCGTGAGATGGGATGAGTTTGAGAAAGCCTGGACAGCCGCTCCTTCGGCGCATCATACAATAAGTATGATAAACAGTCAATAGCAACAAGGTGCCGCGCCGTATTCGCATCAAATTTGAAGTTGCATTGCAGATGTACTGATGCGAGCGGTGTGGTAGTATCTTGCATCTGCGTGAAGAACTCGAGAAATGAGGTGTGAATGGGTCGTACGGCTCTATCTTGTCCAATTTCGAGCAAGGCACCCGTCATCTTTGGCAGGGCCTTTTCGAACCGCTTCATGAGTTGTGGTATCTTCGTTTCAGAGCCGGCTTTTATCCCAAGAGCGAAACGTAGCTCCTCTACACGGAGGGGCCGGAAGGCCGCATATACCCATTGAAACAGTCTTTGGGAGTTCCAGCGTGCCTTTGTAGTTCGACATGTTTTATAGAGCCTGTTCAAAATGGACACATAGAGTTGATCGAGCTCCTCAAACGAACACATCTCATTCATCGCATCATCGCGATCCTGTGGACTCAAGAAGTCTGAGTCAAGGTAATTGATCATGATACTAGCCCATAAAAACATAGAATGAGACCGCTGAGCTAGGCTAGAGGCTAGGGTCTCTATAGGTTTATCGGTAATTAGCTTTTCAGAAGTGACAAGATGCCTGAGCCCTGTGGCGAGATAGGTCTTGATATCTTCAAGGTTCGCTTGGTCGGCTAAATGAAGTATTCGACTCTCTCCAATCCACGTGCCATCAAATGTGACGTTAGGTCTACTAAAGAGTAGAATACGTGAAAATGTGGTAGATGTGATCTGGTCCACTTGACTCAAGAACTCGCTGGCGTCATCGCATTCATCGAGTCCATCGAAGACTAGTGTAACGCGTTGAATTTTCTCAAGGAAGAATTGAAGCAATATCCGCACCTCACTAGCCGAAGCTATAGGTTGGCCGCTCCCTTCAACGCCTTTGAGAAGGAGAGCGAAATCAACTAACTTGGAGTTAAATTGGCTATGGTGAAGTAACTGGGTTAGCACCGCTCTCATAGCGCTCTCAGAGTTTTGGGCATCAGGCCGTCGCTTGTCAAACATATAGAACGCCGTTGGCGCGTCCCATTGCGTAGGCTTCAATGCCTCATCAACCGTCGAGGTTTTCGTGAATAATTGGTCGATTACTGTCGTGCAAAGCATGGATTTCCCGTATCCGGGTTTACCTGAAACCATTAGACATATATCAACACAATTGCAGCTGCACATTATACCTACCATAAATCATTAGTGTGCGGCTCCGCAAGTGGTTCCCAGATAATTGGGCGGTATCTGACACAGAAGGTATCACACCGTGAGATTCGCCAAACCACCATTGGTAACTTGAGTGTTGAAGAATCCAAGTGGAGGTTAGGGGTGATCTCTTAGCCTTCAAGTCTTCGAGCACCGATTGCCAAAGTGGCGGGTTAATCCACGATTTAATGTGCTCGACATGCCTTACTTCTTCCTCTTAGCACCATTGGTAGAAGATAGATTTATGGGCTCTCACCAAGGAAGTCTTCTCGATAGCATTGATTGAAGGACTTCTGTTCGTCTAAGAGTGCGTAGTAACTCTGGAGTAGGTTGCCTAGATCATTATATGTCTTTCCGACTGTTTTTGCAGTGTATTCACGTATAGCAGTTTCGAGAAGCTTCCGATGGGCGGCAAGTCTTTTTTTGAATTCACCAAACTGTTTATCAAACGGTGTCCAAAGTATTTTTGCTATATTTCGCATTTTCTTGGCTCCTGTTTCGATTTCTAAGTTAAGATTATAGTTCTGAATCTGGACGATGAAACATACCGCTTCCCTGGGTCGAGGAGAATGTACTGCAAATGTAATGACAGAGTTCGAATAGATCGGTGTACAGTTGGGTCATGGCCATTACGAGCCTATCCTTGATTTTCTCCTCGCCGGCAAGACGTCGTGCCTTTTCTACGGTGCCAAAGTCCAAAAATTCCTTGCAGACCTCAAGTTCGGTTGCGATTTCCGTGAGCAGAACCGCAAGCTTTTCCAGGAAAGTGGAATAGTTTTCGCAAAGCTATAATCTTCAGTCAACACCAAAACTTCCTTGAGCGAATGCGAAGGTCGTAGCTTGCCTTAAGCATGAACTGAATACCGCCCCAAATAAGTCCAGCGATCTCCGGGTTAGACGAGACAAAGCTATTAATGACAGTAAAATATGGCTGCAGTGAGTCGCCGAGCTTGTCTATTGCTCGGCAGATCTTGTGTACCGGACCATGGAATTGGTTCTGTTCAGCCTGCCATTGTACAAACTCGATCAAACACTGTGCGCTGCAAAACGACTCAAAGCCTGCTTGGCCTTGGCGCGTAAGTAACTCCTGAAAGCGCGCTTGGAATTTTCTGAAAAATACATCGCCGATCTCGGTCATCGGACTTGCTAGATCTAGAAGATTAACTTCTCCAACGGATTCCATCTTAAGACTCGCAATGGTTTTACTTCTTGAAGTTTAGATTATATCATTTGCTCGGAGGCTGACGCTGTATGAGAGAAATCTAGGTAGAATACTAGGGAAAATGGCGGCCGCCAATATTAGTGATACCGAGGGACTAAATGAATTTTTAGAGCGTTGCACGCATGCACCGTCAAGAACCACACCGATATGGAAGAACGAGCGGAATGAGATTATTATTTGGGACTGATCAGCTAAATAGAAGGGACGAAAGAGCTGTCAGTGAGGGGGAAGTAAGCTGGCAGCTCTGGACGGGTGACCTATGGCTATTAGCCTTGGAGAATGCCTTGTAGAATGCCTCAGGTAATATATATTAAGGGGTAGCCTTGAACGGCATCCGTTGGCCTGCCACAATGCGCTAGATATATCATCTTCGATTCTACTGGCCAAGCGTGACTACGCACGCGGCACCATGCATTTACAAATATGCCCACCAATCCGTCGGCGTTCAATTGTTCGTCATATTTCATTCCATTCGATCAACACTTATGCAAGCCATGCTTCAGAGGGTTGCATTCGGGATTTCGCTGCATGGCTAGTGGATCGGCGGAAATCTTGTCACCATCGACCATCCGCACCATAAGATAGCTCAACATATGCAACTTCATAACATCAAAACCCTGATTTGTACATCTTCAACTTCCAATAGCTGTCAATGTGGAACCGGCCGGCCAAGTACGCAGAAGAGATGGAGGGCTGGTGGTACAGATGGTGGTATATGACATCATATGTACTCATGCCGCTTTGAAAGAGCAATAGAAATAAGTTTTTGGTCAGGATTCGCGACGGACCCACAAGCTTTACCACCAAGTTACAGCTTATACTAGGTAACAGGACTAGCAGCGGTAGATGCTCGGCTTCCTCCTTCAACAACAAGGATTCAAGAGACACTCCTATATCTGATCAAGATATCTGGGGCCAAGAGGGAGAGGTATTAATATACGAATTTGTGACAAACGCAAAAATGAGTAACTCCAGCGTCATCGACTTATCGGCACAAATTGCCGCTAATGCCGCCAGGGTCAACGACTTCCTAGCTTCTCATAGCCTAGCCCAGCCCTCATTTGACGTTGACGCGCCCTCAAAGTCATTGATCCCTCCCAATGAGCCGGAGATAGAAGCTGCACGTCAAGCAGTTATCCACGACTGCTCGGTGCTGCGCGACTTGATGCTCGGTCCCAAGGAACACTTGACGAGTTTCAAACACAACGAGCTTATTGGCCAGAATGCGATCATGCGCTTTCGCCTAGCCGAGGCGTTTCCCATCGACGGAGAAACAACATTTACCGAGCTGGCAGCATCATCCGGCCTTAACGAAATGCATGTGCGCAAGCTCCTCCGTTTTGCCATGACACAGCACATTTTCCGCGAGCCCCGGCCGGGCGTGGTAGCGCATACAGCGTCATCACGTCTTCTAGTTGAAGATAAGGGGCTCGCTAACTGGTTGCGGTTCAGTACGGATGAGCTCTGGCACGCTGCGTACCAGACGGTCAATGCGATGGCGAAATATCCCGGGTCGGAGGAGCCAAATGAGACTGGGTTCGCCTTGGCCAACAACACAAGCAAAAACGTGTTCCATTTTTTCCAGGACAACCCTGAGCGCCAAGAGCGCTTTGCCGCAGCCATGCGATTCTTCACCGAACGACCTGGCCTGGAGCCTGAACATGTGGTGAACAACTATCCATGGGGTGAGATTCGTGACGGAGGCACAGTAGTTGATGTTGGAGGATCGCATGGTATTATAAGCATTGAGATTGCACGTAAGTTCCCACACCTTAATTTCGTGGTGCAAGACTTGGACGGGCGTGTGATCCGAGACGCAGAGCGGCAGAGACCTGATGAGTTGTCAGACCGGGTGCATTATATGCAGCATGACTTCTTCACAGAGCAGCCCGTCCATGGCGCTGATGTATATCTCCTACGGGCTGTGTTGCACAACTGGTCAGACACCTACGCTACGAAGATCCTACGAAATCTTATTCCGGCATTAAAGCCTGGGGCGAAGATCGTGATGAACGAATCCGTCGTTCCGGAGCCTAGTGCTGTACCCGCAGCACTCGCCGCACGGCTTCGCGCCAACGACCTCGACATGCTGACACTGCAGAATGGAGGTGATCGCGAGATGGAAGAGTGGGAGAGACTCTTTGCAGAGGCAGACACGGGTTTTCATTTTCGCGGCGGACAGCAGCCTCCAGGGTCTAGAATGTGGATTCTAGAGGCAGAATGGATGGGATAATAATGATTATAATAATACTAGACTAGCCTTAGTGCCAAGAAGGTCATGTACTATCCTAAAAGGTCTCTAAAGTCTCTCATTGCCTCTGTTTAGTAATAAGGAGGGCGTACAGATACCACCAAGCGCATTCGACTACTCTTTTTTATTCGCTGTTATAAACCTAGGGTCATTGATTGTACTCGTGTTGTTCATGCGTGCGCTCTTGGGAATTTCTAGTTCCGGAGCATCACTGCACTTCAGCATTAAGCATTTTCAAGGTGTGACTTTAAACTACAATAGCACGACATTTTGACCTTTACTGGCGAATACTTCCTTAACCTCATCCACGCTTTCGTAAATTATCCATTCAAGTCTCATCATGCCCAAAAAATGTGCTTTACCAACCAAATACCGATCAAGGCGAGGAAATCCCAGATCAAACCCCTGAAAAGGTGCGCTCCTGACCACAACGGGCATTGGACACCCGAGGTGGACCATGATCTCGTCGCCTATGGCAGTCCTTGGGGGTACCGTACCCAGATAGCCTTGTTTAGTCACAGCCAGACGAGAGCCATTAGACTGGCAACGAGACAAGGCGTCCTGGAAACTCTCTCTCAGCTCGTGGTATCTCGGCAAGGTGGGTGGCGCCAGGCCAGCCCATGCACGGAAGGCCCTGTCCACCAGATCTTGGCAGAGATGCTGTTCCCCGTTCGACTCGACAAAACCGGGAGCAAAGGCGTTAGTTTCCACAACACAGGCCCCACCGTGGCAGACGCCCTCCTTGGGTCTACCGACTGCGGGAACATCTAGTAACACCCGCCAAATGACTTCGTACTTGTTGATCCGAGGAAAGGTTTGTATCCGAGGACAATCCTTACGCAGACGACGACATATTTCGTCTAGATAGCATGGCAACCAAAGGACAGCGCCGGGTCTGATTTCTTCGCTTAGGAATACAATCTTGTCAAGTAGTAGAAACTTGCTCATGATCCTGTCAGAGTCAATAATAGTGAAGCGATGCTCCTCTGCCTTGTCCGGCTTATTTGTGCATCCAGCCCAGTACTTGCCCAGTCTATCTGTTCTGAAGTGAATATCCCTATCAAGGAAGATCTGGGGTGGTCGTGCCCAGTCCACTACCCAAGATGGCATGCCGCGATTTTCTGGGTCCCATCCTATGCCAGCTGCGAGAAGATGCGTAGAGCAGTTACCCGCCTTGATCAGGGTGAGGGTCGCCTCTGTGTAGATCTCTTTGAGTGATTTACCGTAGTTTGGCGTGATTGTCAAGTGATCTGGCTCTGGGGATACATTTTCAGCGGATACGAGGCCAAGTAGGGCGAACACTTTGTCTCTGGGGTCCGTTGCCAAGGAGTATGCGGTGTCTATAAGGATATCTTTCATGGCGTGTTTTGGACTCGATCTGAGCCGGTCAATCTGCCGTAAGAGTTGAAGGCTGCGCAAGCATTCTTCGCGATGCTTGTTGCCAAAGATACTTTCCAGCTTAGTACGGCCTTCGACTAGGTATTGGTACCCTGCAAGAAAGTTCGCGGTTGTGGGAGTTTCACAGTAAACAAGGCCTTGAATCCAATGTTGACGAGGAGGAGAATTGAAGACATCTTCTTCGAGCTCCATGAGATGCCTTACCATGCTCAAAAGCGTCTCCCACGGAAGAAAAGAGCCATCATGATACACCTCAACCTTCTTCGCGAGTGCCAATTCCTGCAAAATCCACACACGTCTCCTATGCGACCGGAAAGTTAGAATATCTTGTGAGAAACGAACACCTTTGAACGCAATGTAGGAGACAAATCAGGGATGAGAAGCCGAACTCTATAATCCACATACCAGTAAGGATGACAGAGAACCTGTATTGCGGTGGAATAAATTTGAAGCTGACGGGTTATAGCTCGTGCAGCTAAACGATGCCCGAATAATCTGCTGAGTATGTATTCTCCTGGACGGAGAAGTAGTGCTTCTTCGTGATATCGGTACGGTTCCAGAAAGAATGATTCTCGTAGAGAATCTTGAGAAGATTCCCTGTCAATCCTTATTATCTCGAGTGTATTAAGATAAAGAGATGGCCCGTCGAACACAGTGCCGTATGATGAGTCGATCCGGTTAACGGAATTCCCCAGTATACCAACAACCTCGGTAGCGTGGCTGTATATTGCGCCCATAAAGCCCACTTGCTGGGATTTCTCTTCATTGTCTCTTTGATTGATACATATGGAGTCGATCCAAAGATATCCGTGGGCAGATAGAACGTCCAAACACTCACTCGTACTAGCTGTAACAGGTAATACATGCGTATCTCCGATGAACATTGTTTCCGTGCATTCGCTAGAACCCCACATGTAAGAAACTGCAATGAACTCCGGGTTATCGCGCAGGTCTACCGTGATCAATCTGTAGTACAGGCGGCGTCGAAACAATGAGACAAACCAGTTGTCGATGCTGCCTTGACATTCCAGAAGGCGTATATGACCTCTGGGCAAGCGGTCCGGGTATTCGTACAAAGTACGGGGGACCGGCTCTGGTCTGCTCCACAAGCAGCCCATACTCAACACAAACTATTGAAAACTTAATGTTAGGAACGATAGCAAGAATGGTGAATTGAGGGGGTGGCGGGGTTGGGCTGCCATTTAAATAACCATGCTTCACGCCATTAGTCGGGCGCAAGGCTGTGTAAGAACTGAACCCCACCGAGATACGACACTATATTCCGTGCTCTAGGGATCCATTAGGGGCTGGTTGAGGCCAATAATCTCGGATGTGAATACGACACTGTAGCCTGCTAACATCTAATACCATATTCACCTAAGCCTTTATTTAGGCACCGAAGTGTCACAAGCAACATGCCCTCCAGGAAACACAAGGGCCATCATCGAAGAGAAAGCAAGCAAGAGGAGAAATTTGGCGTGAAACCCGTCATCGAATAGCTTTATTAGGATCGATGTAACGGAGATACCCGGACTGCTCGTTGTGACGGGCTGGTGCAGCAAGTGTGGCTATACGATTGGTAAGTATGCATGAGCATAGCCTACCGCTCTCATCGGACCGTAACACCCGCCAGTGCTGCCGGCGCGTGGAACACTAATCTAAAGGTTTCTAATCGATTAACACACATAATAATTATAAGGTTGCAATCGCTTACAAGAGGTTTCACATGTTTGAGAATAGGAGGTCATGTGACTGGCTTCTATTTTGGACTTGACATTCGGCATCGAAAATGGAAGCACCTAGAACCTCGCTTTCCAGACGATTGCATCATAGTGAACAATCTTTGTATGCAAAATAAGCTAACGTAAATTAGTATACAAGATCTTGCCCCCGATTCTGTGTTTCCGACCTAATTAGTATATATTCATTGTGTTTTGATTGTAAAGTTCAACTGTGACCAAGACTTGTTGTTGTTCAAGTTGTGCCGTTCTTGCTGATTATTTCTAGTTCTGTAACCAAGTTGTGGGAAATAGGTAGGCCGGCTAACAATGACAACACTAAGCAGTGCTTACGCAACAACTGGCCCTGCTACCGCCAGCCTATCATCTTTAACCACTGCTAGCATATTTAGCACCGATGCTGTTACCTCTGGTGAGTTAGCTCTGGCGGTAATAACAATAATCTCTAAACCTTCGTTTACAAGCTTTGGAATGGGATCTGAGGCAGTTCCCCGAGCACACAAGCCTGGTACCTGCAGTTTGGGGATGGCAACAGCAAGACCAAGGGAGTGGCAGCAATGGAGAAAGCTTTGCATTTTTGTCTTAGAAGTTGTTATTTTACGCTCAGGGTTTCTGACTTGTCATTACGTTGCCTGCAGGCATTGAGTGTGATATTTCATATAAGGCGAGCCGGATTGAGGGAGGTGGACCGACGTATTTAATCTTGTATTCTGCATCCTCAGGTACCCGAAATAGCAACCTAGGCCACCGCAACTGGCGCCAGCTCATAACCTCTAGCCAACTAGATCCAAGATCTGCGAATTCTGCCTTGCTACACCTAAATAGATGCCGGTTTACTTTCCCAAAGAAATAGAGAGTAAGCCATGACAACCATGTTCGCTCGCTGCTGACAGGCAGTTATAAATGCTTTAACCTTGAACCCAGTTGCTCCTATTCACTCTTCCGATGCGATAGCCACTCCAAAACCATCGTCTTCCACGTCTCGACAAGCAGTTCGTTGTCGTGCTTTCTAGGTGTTCTATAATATCGCATTAAGCGTCAGCCGAGCCCGTAGCTAGAATAAAAAGCGCTGTAAAACCTACGCAAGCCCAAGACTGGAAAGCGCCCGAGCGGCAAACATTCTCACCGCCGGGTTCGACGGTGGTCGCCACACCCGTGCAGCCGGGATGGGTGTAGAATTTGCACTGGTTGGAGCCGCTCACGAGAACACTCGCGGGAGTAACCAGCGCGGAACTGCAGTCCCCGTGGCTGAATCCTCCGTCGGTGAATTGTGTGCATGAAGCGCCGGCGTCGCCTCCCGCCATATTATGGCATGTCTTGATGTCGGTCCCGAGATATACTCGATACGAGCCGTCGGATGCGACATTGCAGTCGTAGACGTAGGGATATGCTGTGACATCCCACGCCGCCGAATAGGTCGCAAGACTAAGAGTCGCGATCAAGAGGCCGGTGCACTTCATTATGAAAGGCAATATATGGTTGAGAGGTAGGCTATGATGGTAGTCAGGTGGTTTGGATGTGATCACTGACAGAGAGTTTCTAACCTTTCGGGCGCGTCTCGTTCTTATATCCCAAAAAACCTGCTTCACGTTAACTCATCCGATCGGTGATAGAACCTCATGCCCCTGGGAGATAGCAGTCTCTTGCTAACCAGTCTCGCAAATTGAGTTCACGGTAGGTATCATGATCACCTCAGTCGGACGGTACAGCATCATCATCTCATCAACGATCACTTTACTTCAATTGGGCAGTAGCCCTGAGTAGATGAGGGACTGGTAGCTAAAAGGTAGGCGGTCAATCTCGACGTCGTGGATATTGACTTTCGGGATGAATGACTAACAGCATATGTGTTAGGTAAGCTTACGTGAGCTAGAAAAAGCTACCGGGCGGAATATATGTTTGTCATTCATAATAATTTCGTCTGTTGGAGTCAACATGTTACGATGGGTTGGCTGACACATCATCAAAACAAATATGAATTCTGGTAAGCGCCAATTGCCGTACAGGCTGACTCAATCCAGAGAGTTGTAAACTACGGTTAGCATTACCTAATTTCGAAAAGTTTTATACGAATTCCGATTCGCAACCCTAAGCTCTGCAGACTCGCAAGGAGTTGACTCTATGCAACCATGGATCCGTCGCCATAAAGAAAATGCCAAACTATCAGACTACATCTTTCTATCACCCGGCTCGGGCGGCTTTGCCGTTATTGAGTTCTCGTTAGCTCAGCACACTTTTTCTCGCATCCACTTGGAGATGTTGTAATACCTTAATCTGGATGGTTTTTAATCAATTATTTAGTCAAATCATGGGCGTGAATAGATCCCCCATAATAATGCCTTTAGATGAATTAGGAGAAAGCACTATATTCTCCTGCTAATTGGCGGCTGCCATCTGAGTACGTAGTCTACAATGATGTCCTACCTGGTGGCGCATTTATTTACATTGCAAAATCGAAGGCCTCACCAAACACCGCTACCTTATATGCATGCAATATGATTACTTTTATTATTAGCAAACTAATCTGCCTATTATACCCGTTCAGAAGTTCAACAGCGTGGGTTAGATGATATCAGCACGCCGTTCTCGCCTTGATCGCCTGCTAGTTGTGATGGCGCAGTGCTTACGGTCTTGGAACCAAATCGGCGCTCATGAAGTGCAATTACCGTTACACCTACTCGATCGGACTAGTAGAGTGGTGTTAGAGGGTTCAGAACTTCAAGATTGGGCTAATAATCGTTATATGAGCTTATAGAGCTTCTGACTTCATTTATCTCCTAATTGAGAAATCTTCATGTAACTAATTATATCGACCAGATCGATTTATCAACTAGTCTAGTCGATATCGGCGCGATCGACTGCTTCTCTAATTATACGAATATCGAACGAATCGATATAGCCTTGGTCGATATCGGATAGATATCGATATCGACCGTCATTTGGCCGTTCGATCGATCGAGGCCGACCTCTAATTACAGGGTCTTCAATGTAGGTTTGGTGCGTGTAACCGAGGTATACCCACTATGTGTTGGGGGACCTAGGACATCGACTCCAAAGCCCACGTAACTGGGTGCGGACTGGGGCATCTGGGCGCTTGGGCTCTTGGCATCGTGTTGGGCTTTAAAAGCCTATGCACATCCATCCATACCCCATATGTAATGTATTAGGTATATTTTATTCGTCTCCTAGCGCTACCCGAAAACTAATTTCTGATTGCCACTGTTTCTAGCTGCCTTCACTGCTCTCTTGGCTTGACTCCTATTCAGGCACGTCTCGACTATTCTACTAAGCACGCAATCTTCTGGGTCAACCTTGGGGATGTTGGCTATTGGTGATATGCAAGCTCAGCTTGGTAGGGTGGGGTTCGTATTTGATGATGCGACTCTCGATCTGCCTTACCATAGTTATGCATGGTACTCAGCCAACCACAGTGCATACACCTCGGGCTATCTCCGACAACCCAATTGCAAAGAACAGGGCGCAATAAAAGTCTGAGAATCATCATTTTCACGAAACTTTGGCCTTTCGAGTGAGTAGCCGTTAGTAGGCCTTTGCCGCGCAGTTGCGAATGCTTGCTCGCATTTGCTAATTATCTCGGCTTCGGCTGCTTCACATACTGATTGAGCTTGCTGTGCTGCCTAACATTATGGCTGATCTGTCTTTGGGCAAAATCCAGGCTGCGCTAGCTTCGGCAACGAACGAAGTAACAGTTGCTGCTGCCAATCTCAACTTCGACTTCACCCTGGTGAAGTTCGAAGCACCCCCTGAATACCAACCTCTCTCGACCAACCTGACTAAGAGGCGCAAAGACAATGCAGAACATGGAGACATCCATGTGACGGCTCGCCGCCTCAGTGCTCTGTTCGAGGGGGTCTGTCCGGGGACTCCGAATTTGATCAAAGCTTATGGAAGGAGGGTCTCTGAGATATCCGAAGCGGCCAAGAGAATTCCGTCAAATGATAAAAGCGGAATGTTCGAGGAGTACCTCGGCATCGACGCGACCTCCATATGGGCAGCTGCAACGTCGAGCCAATCGGGCAGCGCCATCCAAATCCACCTTCTTGCCTGTCTACTGGCGCGCATGTGGAGCCATGCAGAAGCAGTCTCGATATGGGATCGCATCGTCACTTCGAGACGACACGAGATCGCTGGTAATTTCCAAAATGGAACCAACGTCCCTTTCGCCGCCTTGGCGGCAGCCACACAACAAGAAATCAGGCTGAGCAGCCTGCAGACCTGGGACACGAGCGCTCGGTCCTGGCTGAAGACTGCAGACTTCTTCAGGAACCAACAACAGACTCAGTTCTCCTTGATATGGAAGAATCTGAGCTTGCCTGTGAATAATGAGACGGATCCTTATCGCAGTGTGATGGTGGCATGGTCCTCGGCCGTACAGATCATGGATAAAGTCATCGGCGGGGCACCATATGATGTCCATGATGGTGCTATCTTACTCGCCATTTCTTCATGGCATATATATCCCGATCTACTCGTCTTTGGCGGCCGAGCGATCAAAAGCCCCACTACAGAGGTGTTAATGATGGACGATCTCGTTGCGGAGGGAGGTGTCCTGTCTCTCGGTCTATCGAGACCTGATAAGTCATATATCGGCGACTCAGGTAATGAGAAAGCGGGTGTGAGTTGGTCGATCCCTTTGGATAGGCTGAAGTACTACGGCAGGTCAGTCCGGAGGACGCGGACGCTTCTTCGCGATGGTCACCGACTGACTTTACATGACCTGCTCCTCGTGAACCTGGGTGCCATCCTTGGCAAGTGGCGCGTCTCTCGGAAAGACAGAGAATACTACATAGCTTTCATCATAAAGCTAGTCTCATTTGCCAAAACTAGAAAAAGATCGAGTAGCCGTGGTAATGATGCTCCCGTCGATTGGATGGATATGTTACTCGAGCCAGCCTTATCTCGCATGCAGGTTTTAGAGAAGGCGGATTTCCTGTTAGATCTGGGATCACGTCGCCGGAGTTTCATAGAAAAGCATGTGCCTGATGACTCTCATCGTCGAACAGATTGGCCTGAGAATTTCGGTCTCTGCGACGTGAACGTGCTCCAGTCCATTCTTACCGGAGATGCTGCCAATGCTAGCTTTCTCCTTCATATATATCACCAAAACTTTCGAAACATCCCAGATGCTGTTATCGTAGGTATATCAGAAGAACGTACTCGACAGCCAGGAATCCTCCAATTCTGGGTGACAGAGCCATTGGGCGCGTTCTTACGAGATCGCCGTCCAAACATTGAGGTTAAGCATATCGAGCTAAGCCAGGGATACTCGTACACGTTGAAGGGCCTCCCAGATGAGTTGAGACTCGCCGACGATGTTGTACACCACATTCTGGTAGGAGACCCACGCTTTGCTGCGATATATTATGTGAAAGACTCCACTCAAAACGCTTCCATCCCTCAAGACCGCAGGTCGAGGCCTTGGAATCTGTCCGATGTGCTTTGGTGTCTAGAGTCGAATTACATTCTGCAGAGCAGGTTGAAGACCTTTCTTGAAGGTGACCACATCTCGCATTGTCGAAGCCATCTTTGTTTCTTAGGGGCTATATCTGAGCTGTTCTCGGGCGAGATGATGGAAGGATCGAGCATATCCTCCAGGGTCCTCGATAGGCCACTACTCAAGCCATGGAAAGAACGCCGTGCGCTTTATACTTGGACACCTGATGATAATTTACAGGCAACGTATCTGCGCAACTGGGCGATTCCCCGGCTCAATAGGAACCAAGTCGTGACAGTGCTCTGCTACTTAGAGACGGGATGCGTCGGTATACAATCGATGCCGGACAGCACCCTGAACAGAATCTTTGGATTTGCAGTGGACGATTCGATGTTGGTTACATCAGAGGTATGTGAATTGAAAACCTCTCTGGCTTTGGTGCAAGTCGAGTGATGAGAGAAGAGTTTATAGTTACTGCTAACTGATCGTTTCATGATTGCAAGCTTTTGAGAGATCCATACGTCGACACCGAGACGGCTGCCGGCCAAGCTCTGTCCAAATTCTCAAGACTCCTTGGCAATGTAGGAAAACCTGGGCTCACTCTATTCAGCACACCATCGGACCTCATGATTGCTGACAGGGATCCGGGCGCGTGGAAGACGGCTACTTTTGCAAAATTTGACGGGAATCTCATCAACTGTTTCCAGCAGACGTCGATCCACTTGAAGATGCTTGAGTGGACGCAGCCGTTTCACGATGACGAAGCCGTAGGACAGCTAACGGTGGAGGTACACTTAATCGAAGCGGTTGTTTCCGTTCATGACCGGGGCGTCTGGCTCGGTGACATTGACATACCTTCATCCCTGTCTAAAGGGATGGAGGTGCCGTCAAACTGTATGCCGAGTCTCCATGGATCCGAGGGTACTGGAGCATATGCTGACGATCTCGTTGTGGCGCTCGATACATGGGACGAAGTGCTTGACTGCCCACAAGATGGCTTCACGATCATCCGATCCCAGGGGAATTGGATAGCCCGACTTGCGATAATAGGAATGCTAGCCCATCACAAGGCTGTCTTCGAGCGAGTTTTCGTCTGTCAGCGATCACTTAATCCTTGTTGGCATTGTACCATCGGTCGGCTAAGAGGTCAGATGAGTGGTCGGGAGGTTGTTATATTATAAAATACATATTACGCACTAGTCGACATGCTTTTCTTCATTGTCTAAAGCCCCCTACATACTTTCTTTGAGATCAACTCCCATGTCATGTAGCTAACACGTCTTTCATTACACCCCGCGCCCTCCAATATCGTTTCGTTCGTTATATTCTACGTCCCAATGCTGGTCATAGTGATTTTACTTCTTCTGCCTTGTAAGTTGCCATTCTTAGCTGCCATAAGGTGTAATTTAAACTCACGCATAGATACGATACTTTCGTAATTGTATATTTTCGTGCTGGGTGCCTAATATTGCGATAGGCTGGGGTCCCCTACGCCTAGTAGCAAATGAAAGCCAGCATATAGCGTAGCGGGAATCTATCTGCAGAAGGATTCTAGTTTCGGATACCAGAACCTCTAGTCTTGGAGTCTTCTATACCAACACTTTAACGTTTGTATGTAATACCGAATACTGGGTACGAAGGTCTCTGCTGATTATCGTAGCGGCAATGTCCAAATAAACGGAAGGCTAAATTTAGCCCTAGAGTCAGTGGGTTAGGACTCAGCTCCTTTGTGGTGTGGAGAATAGGTACGAGCGCTGCCGCCACTAGTTACCAGACACGGGAGACATCATGCCTTGTGATGGCGAGGGACGCAGTCTGCCAGAGGCTGGTGGGTACTTGACTTGCTTGGCTCTGGTTCCCCTATGGACATACTTGGGGGGGCGGTCTATCGGATACTCTGTATTGCTACATAGAATATAGCGAGTACCCCATCAAGATTTTACCTTGCTACTTAGAGGCTTAACTCAGATTTACCGATAAACTATGTAGAAAAATCAAAAGGGGCAATAACTATTAGTGTGACATGGCGAATATGGTTGCACATATAGAAAGGGCAACGAGATGAAATGATCATCCCCACGATAAGTTTCCGCGAGGCATGCTTCATGATATTAAATTGTGAACATGGAATACATATACGTATGCAGTATCAAATGGCAGCCAACACCAGTCCCATCCGCACCCAACGTCTACAGCATGCTAGCCGTTACCATGCCCAACGCCCGACAATGCCAGAAAAGAGCAACAATTACCGCCCATCTGCTTCCTACAGGCTCTCTAACACCTCCCCAACAAGGGCCGCCAACATCCTCAAGCCAAACCACTCTGCAACGCCCGCATAGACGCCCAATTTCCTCAACATATCCTCCCTCTTGACGCTCTCGGCCCAGGGGCCCGAACACGTGCAGTGCTCCATGAAGTCATTTAGTCTGACATTGCCGCACCGCTGGCATTTGATGTCCTGCGTCGTCCACTCAACGATCCACGAGTTCACGTCCGCGAGGAGCCGCTCCTCGATGCGCAGCTTGCTGAACTCGGCGCCGCAGAAGGTGCAGTTCCATGGCTTCGCCGCGGCGGCTTTGCGGATTTCGCCTTCTGTAGTTGCCCCTTGGCCTAGGGAGGTAGAGATGGTCGATAGATCAGGGAGCAAGCTCTCGTCACGGCACAAATCCCAGTCTCGCGCGAGTGTGCATTCGGCGCAGCTCCACTGGGGAAGCTTGAGCGAGGCGCTTGGGTTCACAAACGTGCCGTCGCGGCTAAATTCACGGACGTCAAAGAGTGTTAATAGTTCGCGGCGTAGTAGGCGCGCTTCATTCGTGATATTCTTGTCGAGCGACAGTACTTGCATGAGGGATTTTACGAGCTCAAGAACTGCGTTTTCGGTACCGTGCCTCTGCGCTTGCGATTGCAAATGCTTCAGACGGGGATGAGGGTTATGACTTCCTGTGTTGCCGGGAAGCAAGGGGAACGACCAGTCGGACGCGAGTTCGGGGTGCAAGAGCTCACGAGCCTGTGTTGAGATGAGAGACTGGATCTCTTTCTTGAGCGGGCGCTCAAATGTCTTGGTCAGGATGATCTGAGGCTTATCCTTGTCGTCGACCTCGGTAGTCTGTGTGAGGCTACGGAAGGGAAGTTGCGTAAGTCGTGGTGTAGAGTCAGGATCTCCATTGTGTGGGTGTTTGATACCGTGCATGAGCTCGATGAATTCAACGACCCAATGTTGGAATGTGTCTTGAAGTCGAATCGGTAGAAACGTCTTGATCTGCCAGCACATGATGGTCTCGAGGCTTTGCTCCTGAGCCTCAACGACTTCCTGGCAGGCTTTCCCGCCGTAATTGAACTCGTCATACCAGACTAGATAATCCCAATACTCTTTAATTTCCAAATCAATAAAATGGAAGAGAGGCTTGCTCTTGATGCTCTTCAGAATGTATTGACTGTACGCATAGGCATTTCCCACTTCTGACTTCGTCGTTTGTAGAAGCAATCGGTTAGAGTTCGCAAACACGACTTGCGACCCAACTCGGCGGAAATCCGCCATCAGTTGGAGGAGAGCCTTGCGGCTCATCATCTGCACATAGTAATGCAAAGCGCGGTCGTACATAAACGAGTCTGGAGATTCGACCCAACGAACGAGATGTTGAACCAGAATATCAGCCATCGGACTCCCTTTGCAGGCCTCGGCCCACCAGGATTTTACCATCTCGCGGAGAACTAGAACGCCGGCATTGGCAAAGGCGGATTCTGAGTGAAGCATCTCGGAACCGTCTGATGGACCACCATCAGCGGCAGGATTGAAAGCGATAGAATCAGCGCCCTCGAGTTCGTTGATCAGGGACGAAGTAAGAATCGTGTTAATTGCAAGATTGCGGACCTCGAGGTCAATACAGACAGATGCGTAAGTGCCGGGGTTGTTAACCGATGGCATTGCGACGGTATCAAGAGGACCAGTAACATCATCCTGTTCGTAACCAGCATGATCCGGCCTCGACCCTGGCGACCACCATAAAACAACGTTATTCATCTGTAGTCGCCTGGCATATGCGACGTCGATGAGAAATCTGGGATCATCTCGTTCTAAATTGCAAAGGGGTATATCACCGTATCTTGCGAGAGCCGTGAGGTGCAGTACCCAGGAACCTAGGCTTAAATAGTGCGAAACGAGTCGCTTGGCAATAACGGATTGCCAACCAAGAGGTGGGAGGGAGCCGTCTGCCTGATCATATCTCAGAGGAAGAATGGGAAATTCTGCGAGAGTGGGAATATCATGGATGAGCAGATTCCGCTGGGAGGACTGAATAACGAGCATCATTGGCCTAGACTCATCTTTCTTCATCTTCTTGACAACATCACTGATCTCCAAGTGAGCTTTCCTTCGAGTTGTCACTTGGGTGACTTTGAAGTTTAGCTTCTCTTGATACTCGAAGCATTCTTGCCAATTGCTTTCCTGGTCTTCCTGTAATCTTCGCGCGCGCGTTTCGCTGTAAATCTTGTTGACATTGGGTAGCTCCGAGTTGCCATCCTTGCTCTTTTGTAGGATAAGAATGTGCGCTTGGTCGCTTGTTGTGGAGAAAAGACCAAATATTTGCCGCTCTCCTGCTGTGATGTGTGATATGTATACATAAGCAAGGGGATTTGAATCTAGATATGCTTTTGGCTTCAGCGGCCGCATCAACCCAGAAAGGTCGAATCCCTCCTCTAGGCCTTTGCCCAAAACGCCGGGTTGGCTCTCATCAATCGTGCAAAGATTTCCCAGTTGAAGGACTGCTCGCATATTCAGGGGAACTTGCTTCTCATACACCCCTTCAACACTGGGATGGTTGAATAGCAACGAGAACTTCTCAGCTTCAGCAAAATATATATCTTCCGGAACTGTGATCTTGAAGAGATGTGCTGAGGGGTGGCCGTTAGGAAGTGTGTGAGTGACTTGCTCAACATCACAGCCTTCGACTTCGATGTCAGGCAGGTCTTTCCCTTTTAGATTCAGGAACACTTGACGCGAAACCTTGATCTTGAGCGCATGTATCCTTGCGTCGATTAATACGAAGGCTGTCACTATTCCAGGATTGTCTGTTGTTCGGAGCTGCAGAACTTGCCAGGTATTTCTAAACGTAACTTCGGCCTGATTGCGGAATGTCTGCTGGATATTGCTGCCAACATTGCCACGGCGGTCTCCGAAGAGGTGTCGGCGACGTATACGTGCCTGTTTCTGGATTTTCCATTTCTTTTTCTGATACTCCAGGAAGGCTGGGTAATCTTCGGATGGGTCCGGCATCACCTTTGGAAGAGCTGCAAAGGGGTCTAGACTTTCCTTCTCGGGCTCTGGGGATTTGCGCTTCGAGGCTAGGGGCGCTATTTGCGAGGCATTTATGACAGCAGTCGTGCTTTTTGGTTTGAGTAGCTTCGACCCATAATCTTCAAGGTCCTCCAGTCTAGGGCCTTTGAGATTTGTGATGTCACCTAGGGGCTCCTTCGTGAATAGATCGGTGAGCTTCTTCTGCTTCATCTTGTCGTCCTTGATATTGATTCTTCTCTGTAGCCAATCTGGATGTGCGACACGAGGCACGGGATTGCGGACTTTCTGCAAAGCCGCTGGAATAGTGATGAGCTTTTGAATGACAGATCCAAGACGCTCGAGGTAGTACTCCCAGTCGAGCAATGCTCGCGGGTCCATATCGGAGGGTTCCTCTTTCAACCACTTTGTTAGAAACCTCCGCTTGATCTCCGGCTCAGCAGAGAAAATAGCTACTGGCACTGCTCGCTCAGTGACTGGAGCACCGCGAGGCCTGGCACAGATGATATACTTGCAGTTCAAGCCCTTGTCCTTGACCATCTGCTCTCCTAAGAATTCGGCTAGACGCTTCGCGGTGGTAATTGAAGTCGATTTTTGGCTGCCATATTCTTCGAGCGTCTTGCTCATACTTCGATTCTCACAGATCAGGTCGATAAACTCCTCGTCGGCCAGTGTTGATCCCTTGCTGTATAGGACATCTAGCCATTTGTTTGCGACTTTCGCCACAGCAGCATAACACTCGGTCAATGTGCTCCCTTCTAAGAAAAACTTGAAGATCTGTTGCTGGAAAATTTTGATGAGTTTCAGCTCTCCTCTTCGTTTGACCTCAAAGCCTTTTAACTCTGCCAGGGTTCCATCGTCATTGAAAACAGCGTAACGTTTCTTCAAATTCTTGTCCTCTTCTTTTGATGTCGGAAGAACCATGGCCTTGTACGGCCCGTCGACTTCGAAGAAAATAGAGTTGTCACTGGTGGTTTCATATTTGAAGGCCTGCTTGTCTACTAGCGTTTGATACTGGTGGTTCGTGAACTTGTCGTGCACCAAATGATTCAGCATGACGCAAGGGTACGAGATTGCGAGTTTCTTGCCGTTCTTGAGCTTGAACGCAAAATTCTCAGGGAATGTGGCCGGTAGCATGCACCAGATACCGTCAGTGTCCAGTTCAAGAGGCCGGCCAAGTCTTTCCACTAGTGATCTAGCCAACTGAATGATTGTTGCGCCTGTCAAACAGGTCACACCAGCCATTTCCATGGAATACCACCTCGATCCCTTTCGCATGACGTAGCCGTAGAACGAGTTTAAAATGACTTTGTGGGCAAGTTGCAAGGAATCGTATAGAACAATCATCTTCTTGGCGTTATCAACCTCATGGCTAGTAGCGCCAGAAGACTTGAGTGCGTCTGTTTTCCCTTTCCA
Source organism: Nemania abortiva (assembly GCA_022578505.1). Classification (NCBI taxonomy): domain Eukaryota; kingdom Fungi; phylum Ascomycota; class Sordariomycetes; order Xylariales; family Xylariaceae; genus Nemania; species Nemania abortiva. The sequence continues at coordinate 259,730 of MU392567.1, forward strand.
GACTTTCGCTTTACCCTTGTAGTCGTATCGACGGTCTCGGAAATCGCGTACCGTGTCGATGTAAAAAGGGTTCTCACGCTGGCATATGATAGCCTCCCGAACAATTGTTGTTTGATCACGGATCTTGTGGTATACTTTCTGGCTGTATGATGTTAATCGTTTCCTGATTAGCGCGGCTCGTTCGTCCTCTGTTAAATCTTGAAATGTCCGTAAAGGCCCATTCGGCCATTTGCTAGGAAATTTCTCGTTTTCTAACGCATGTCGAATCATATTGTATTCGTCTCGCTTGGCTGGAAGGTATTCTCCTCTCCAAGCCCAAGGAAGCCTCCTGTCACACGTTTTTCCGGGTCTATTGAAGTCGCAGGCCGCACAGTCTGATTCCTGGACCATAGAATCTGGTTGCAGTCGATTTGTCGTCATGATATTGGGGTACATGGATGCGACATCTAGATGGTAAATCAATGGTCGTTCGTTTCGGTTCGGGGTTTCCTTTAGCTGATTTAGCCTTGCTGCAATCTGGCCCCTGACCTCATCATAGTTGATGACGTCGTCAAGTGACTTTTTCTCTTCGACTTCAATCGAGAACTTGAGTGCTGCGTCAAGATCGCGAAGAAGCTCGTCAACAGCGCCGGTGTCTACTGCAAAGTTGACCGGAATATCTGAGCGAAAAACACCCGCTTCAATACTTTCGACGTGACCACCAACATACGTCTCTGCGTCAAGTAGATGCCCATCCCAGAATGATTCTTTCGGGGAAACGTGCTTATTTGGTAGCACAATCTCGCCTTGGTAGGCTTGAACCATCAGCAGCATTTCACACAGGGTGCCTGTTCCTTTCCGTAATACATCATCGCCTCCCAGCGGCAAGATTGTGCATAAAGAAAAGATAAATGGATGAATGTACTTCATGTACAAGTAATATGTGGCAACAGCATCGGAAACCGAATACTCAGCAAGGGTTTGCGGTCTCTCGCTCGCATATGGAGTCATCAATTCTGGATCGAGCTCGTCTGGATCATACCCAAGCTTGGCGACAGTGACAGCCTTCAAGCCTCGGCTTCCTTGTGGCAGATAGGAATCTCGGTTGACCCAGGCAAAGCAATCCATGTGAACCCCATATGTGCATTTGTAAGTATCTTCGCTGTCCTTTCTCCATCCGATCTCTCGATACATATCAATGCCGTTGACGCTCGCTCGAGCTTCGACGAAGGGCCAATCGAAGAAGTCTCCGTTGTAAGTAGCAATGACGGTTGGTCTCGCTTCCTTGACATGCAAAAAGAATCTTTCGATAACAGCCTTCTCATCAGGCTCGTTAAAAATCATGAATTGACCAGGGTATTCGGGTTTCGGGGTATACTCGAAGTCGGCAATATCTTCAGACACAATCTCGCGGTTGGTGATGAGGAAACCCTGACCGTCTATCATGTACGATATCATCATAATCTGATCTATCGCTGCGTCAGGAAATTTGAGCGGGAGCTTGGTGGTCTCAATATCGAAGGCCATGACAACCGGGTCTGCCTGAACTAAACGCTCTTCGTTGAGGGTTATGGTGGTGACCCCGTGTTTCGCTTCTACGAAATACCATTTGCCCACTCGAATATCTAGCCTAGCGTCAGCTTCGGGATTCTCGGGGAGTGAGGGATACCGAACGGTCAAGGAACATACTCATATCTATCATTACTCTTACATGGTATGGAACATCAAATTCTCTAATATCGACAATGTAATCGCTGGCGTCTGAAAAGGAAGCATTATGTCGTCTATCGTTATCTCGTGAATCATCAAAGAGGTCGAATCCGGCTTGTTCGCTGCGAAAGTGTCAGTTGTCATGATTCCTTCCCTTCCTACGGCACCTAATGTTGAATAGCACTCAAGGAGAAACTTACGCAGCGACCTCAGCATATACATCCACCGTCCCCATAGCCTTGCGGTTCTTCTCCGCAATAGGCATTATATCCCTTCTCGCTGACATCAAATCTGAAACATTGGCGAAGCGCAACTGGAGGAACGTACGCCGGTAACCTAATAAGTGATTGGGCATAGAAAGATCTTCTTTCTCGACTCGTTTCACGGTACGAACAACACCGCCGCCAGGTACGCGCTTTAGCCATTCCTCGACTTCACTCTCGCGGCCCTTACGGACAGCAATTAGAAAGTATGGGTCGTATTCGACTGTGGCCTTGAAGGTCTGTCCATCTTGCTCGATGAAGTAGCAGTCGATGGCTGCTCGGCCGCCGGGCACACGATCGTCGTCGAGTCCTACAGTTGTTGGCTGTACGTTTACCAACCATCCTTCTCGTGCACGGCCCGCTTCGTACCGGGCAAAGCCCATAGATTCGTCGATCTGTGTTGTGAGTAGCGCGCGCTCGGCTTTTTCGTCTGCTGCCGTGCCCTCTGTACGTGTTGAAGCAGCAAAGGTCCTTGTGCGTGCGCCGCCATGGTAGGCTTGCTTGCCGCCACGGCGAGCATAGCCCTTCTGGGGCCGGCGGAGCGACGTGTTAGGCATTGTGCGTCTCGAGTCGTAGGGTCTGTCTCGGTAGAGGGGTATATACGTCGAGTCCCTCTATGAAGGGGAGGATTAACGATTAGAGGGAGGTTGAATCTGTCGACTTGTAAACGGCATTGGCGGATTGGAGAGGAGCGAAAACACTAGAAAATTTGGCCTCGAGTATCTCCAAGTGTACTTATTATGTTAGAGGAGGAGATTAAGTGTTGGTTGTGACTTGTTTGGTGTGTATGTGCCAGGATTGATCGAAAGCTGCTGAACAGGGAAATCAATTTACAAAACGCGCGACGCGGACCTACAGCACAGCGCGCGCATCCCTGTCGACCCACTCTGCTACGCGCGAGCTAACCAGGGATTTAAAGAGCCCCGATTAATCCAATCCCGCATTCTCTCTGCATATATGCATATTCAGGGCTACGGCACCTTATCCGCAACATAGGTACAATCAAAGGTGGAGAGTTGTAGGGAGTAGCGTCATAGGTAGCTTCATAGCTCGATTCTACGATTTTCGTCTCGACTGATTGATTTACCACGTTTATAACATTCACGCGACCAGATATGGCGCAAGACGACGACACTCCTCCGAAGCTGCGCGGGCCTCCCCCAGGCGCCACCGAGCCGCCAGATCACGTCAAGAAGCCACAGATCTACGAAATATTTAACAGCCCGACAACGCCCGAAAACAGCCATTCCACCACCGCAAGCTCAGAAGGACAACCAGCCAGACCCTCGAGACCAACATTTAAAGAAGGGGTGCAGTCGATAAAATCCGACGATTTCTTGAAGATACATCATATACCGTGCGCCAGGGAAGGTTTCATGACAGGCATAGGCGCTGGAACGGTTGTAGGAATGGGACGGTATTTCGTGGGAGGTATGTTCACTTGTGGAGAGACATAGATGGTGTTTCCGCAAAGGTGTTCTGTTGGGCTGATATCACTTCTGGTGTAGCGAGGGCACCTAAAGCCGCGAATTGGGCATTTGGGGCCTTTCTTCTTGGCAGTGTCATACAATGGGAGTATTGCCAGGCGCAAAGGCGTAAGGAGCGCGCAGCCATGGCACGAGTCGTTGAGGTCATGGATCGCAAGCAGGCCGAAAAGAAGGCACAGGCAGAAGAAGCAGCACGGTTAAGACGAGAAGCAGAGATGGCTAAACAAGCCCAGAAAAGCTGGTATAAATTCTGGTGATATTTTGGAGGAACAAGCCCGCTCCACAGCTCTTCAAGCTGACTTCGAGACCGGGTATATCGATTCCGTCCTTTCATGTGCTAACTCCCAAACCCATGCGCCGTTGCAACCCCTACCAAACGCCGTTGGCTTTATCAGCCATATCTCCCCGTAAATACCGACTGGAGAGAAGTATATCCCATAGACCTGTTACCATAAGATGTAAAATAAGTTTAAGCCTTGCGGGTTAAGGCTACATGTTGATATGAATGTGAACCAAACCCGGATAATAAGTTTCCGACACGCCGAATAATCATTCCCCAAAACCGATTGCCATTGCACTAACGCCCGATGAAATGTGAATTAAAGCCGATGAGAAGCCCAGTTCGCAAAGTAAGCTCTAATTGGTGTGCTAGACGGCCGCATCGTTCATAGGCAAACCCGCGGTCATTCTAGGATTGTTGTTAACAAGTAGGCTGCCGCCTACCTTCAGGAGGATTTAGTAGAAGACACAGACACCCAGTCGCCAAAATCATAAAAGAATATAACTAAGCGACCAGTGATTCATGTTGTCATGACGGTAGTTGGTGGAGCGTCAGAGAAATGCACCCGTACGATCGAGTGTTTTCTAGCCATTTCGGCTCCTGCCCCTAGCTGCTCTCTTCGGCGTTGGCTCCTTCTGGCTCTGGCCTCGCTCTCCTCGCGCTTCTTGTATTCGGCAAGCTGTTGACGCCGCTTTTGCGCACGGTGGTAGGCTACGGCCGCGGTGGGCTTAAATCCGATACCGTTTATGCCCGTTCCGTCGTCATCCTTATCCTCTGGGTCATACACGGTAATCTCATCTTCGCGCCAAGTAAGGGCGGCGCGAACAGGGTCAACGATGACAAGCTCCTCGTCCTCATCTCCTTTCGTTGATTGAGACTGCGCATTCCCCTTTCGCTTCGAAGATACCGGAGGTGTTCCTGCCCGTTTACGACCACGAGATTTTGGATCCGCCGCGCGACTACTTGATGGAATATAATTTTGAAAGCTGGCGGATTCGCTAGCCTCGACCGTGCTTGTGATGCTCGAATCTAGAGACACCGATGGGTGGCCACCTATTCGGTCGCCAATAGAGAAAGCCTCAGCGGTGAGGTTGTCAATTTGCCCGACTGAACTATTGGCTGGAGGTTCGGGACTAGATAGGTCGAGTTCGAGGGTCTTGGCGCGTTTCCGAGCAGCGGCGGCGTCATCATCGTCGGGATCCAATTCCATGTCTTCCTGGGTGGCGGTGGTACCAGCATCGAAGTTAAATCTAGCAGTGTCAGGTGCGGCTAATCTCTCATTCCCGATCCAGCGAAGGGTCCTGGCATCTGCAGTTGCCCCGCCCCCGCTTTCGCTTTCGGGCGCGCTTCCGGTGGCGGTACCGCCTGGGCCCTCACCGCTCTCCTCCTCGATCGCCAGGTCCCTGAATTTCTGAGCAACCCTAGATCGCGGACTGCTGTTCCCATCCTCCGTCATATCGTTCGATCGGATGATCGGCTGAAGATTCGGCGGCTGGAAAGAGAAAACGGACTTGGCATGGAGAGGGGTGGGGGAGGCAGAGAAGCGCAGTTCGGCAATCAGGTCGTCTCGCTTCCGCTTCGGTGTTGGTGTTGCGGGGGGTGGTAAGCTTGTCTCAGCCATTGTTGCCGATACCTAGTTGTGTGCACCGACGACTAAACCATGTAGTTGAAGAGGAAGATATACAAAACGAAGAGAACAAGTGCCTAGTCAAAACTAGGGCAGCTAGTCTGGTAGGTTACCGTAACAGCCTGTCGCACATACACTATCTACGTACGATGTAAGTATCATTGAGACGTGGCAGAACAACGGGGACGGTGGTGACTATGGTAGTGACTATGTGTGGGTCGGTTGGGTTGGGAGAAGGTGCTTTGTGGGAGTGAGTGACAGGTAGGTAGGCAGGCAGTGCTGTCTGAGAAGATGACACGAGGGAGGATGCCTGTGTAATTGAACTGCTGGTGGTTTAGTTTTGTTTTGTTTTGGTTTCGGTTTTGGTTTTGTGCGAATCAACCTGACCGAGCTTGTACCATGATATTTGGCAGGTACCCCGTATGCATGTAGGTAGTGACTCCAAATTAATTAGATCAGCCCGAAATTGAAGTCTCAGGTCTGGATGCGGATTCTCTTATACCTGTGTCAAAGGAGCAGCTTATGCTTGCCGTCTTTTTATCTATAGCGGCCCTTAGGCTGGCACAGCTACCTAACTTAGGTAAGTACGACTTAGGTAGGGCGGCACGTGCTAAAAACAAGCTATAAATGCGCCTACTTAGATGAGTAGATAGGGATGTAACAGCTTCCCCCAGTCCGCACACCTTACCTTGGTTTACCTCATGCCAATTGGTAGGTTTCCTGGGCCAGTAATGGGGTACATGTCCGTGGCGATCTTAAGCTACCTATTAAGTTGACAGGAACTACCTGCATTAAGAAAGGCAAAAAAGGGTTACCTGGTTTTGATACTCGAATGACTGGTTGAGCGTTCTCTTGACCCACCTTTAATCACGTATAATTTAAGCAGAAGGAAACGGTAAGCTTTTAACGTTATCAACGGCATACGTTAAATAAGACGTTTGGCTCCAGCAGCACCAGTAACTAACTTCATCATTCTCATCCCTTCGTAGACCCCAACTCAGGCACATTTTTCTTCAATGTATTGGCAATTGAGAGAAAAAGAAATTAAATGTGATGATTTAGGCGGAATGCCAAAAATAACAGCTTAATCGTTTCAGTAGCTAAGGTAAACGGCGAGCTATCTGCACAGATGCGCAGAGAGCACACCTGACTAAATACTAAGTAGATGACCTCGCTCGAGGTAATATATCGCGTCCTCTCTGGGGATATCGCTTAATCACCACTAGAATCCAGGTGATAATATCAATTACCAGGACGAGCCGCTCTGAACTTCATCCTCAAACAAAGGATCACGTAAAAGCTCCGTAGCTGACGGTCTCTTTGCAGGATCGTACTGCAGAATTCTCCGAATAAGCGCCTTGACCTTGCGTGCTTCTCCCTCATCAAGATCCGAGCCTGCATAATCAAATAACTCCTCCATAGACCACTGCTCCGCAATGTAGGGTTCTTCGTCGTCCGCGACTCCTCCAATATTTGAATTATAAAGTTTTCTTTCGGGTGTAAAGTACAGTGAAGACGTCTTCCAGTGCTTATAAAGATCGTCTGGCAACGGTCCGAGACAGGAGGTAATTGAGAGGAGGCGATCGTCTTTTCGGTCGGATTCGGTTTTAAACCATGGTACATAAAACAGAGATTGCCCAGTGAACAGCTCATAGACAAGACATCCAAAACTCCAGATATCAAGGGTCTCATTGACCTCGCCAGTAAGGATAAGCTCGGGAGGCTGGAGGCCGGCTGGGGTAATGGGTTTTGTCGGTGGCTCCTCAAAACGAAACGCTATATAAAGAAAAAGTCAATATTTTACCCGAAGTGAAAGAGGGACCAAGCAATGATATTAGAAAATACTAACCACCACCCATATCTGACAACTTGATTTTGAAACCTTTAACGCGGTCAATCGGGCACACGAGTGGCTGTGCGGTGTAAACATATCGAGGCGCCCACTTATCGTATTTACCATCCAACCTCTGTACGAGAGTTGGGGATTCATCCTCACTTTGGCTGAGCTCATCCTCGGCCTTCAAGTCGAGATCACTAAGAGCGAAAAGCATATTCCCGGGTTGCAAGTCTCCGTGCGTAATACCATTCTCGTGTAAAAACGCTAGTGCTTGCAAGCACTGCTTGAGGATACTCTTCGCCATCCAAGGCGGATAGCGCATCTCTTTTCCAGACGTGTGAGATTTAAATTGAGGAAGCTCTTCAAGCATAGTATTCACACTCGGGCCCATAGGCTCGAATACAAGACATTGATGGATGCCATTGGGACCATGTTGATCGAATTCGCTTAACAGTGGCGTGATATAGTCGGCTCCCTCTGGTGCGACGTCGATAAGTCGACGCAGGATTTGCGACTCGTCCAATGCCGATTCCATTATTTCCGATATCAGGATCTTTATAGCCACATACGTATTGTTCCTTCAAGGGAATTAGAAAATGTAATCTATGGCGCCGAAGTAGGGGACACAAGAAATAAAATTTACCTCAGATCACGAGCTAACCAAACAGTTGAATAGTTGCCATTGCCGAGCTTTCGGATAACCTTATATCGGCCATTATGGAAGACGTCTCCCAAGAGCACCGGATGGTAACCACCAGGGCGGTAATATTCCACCCACTCGCAATTAATATATATCTTCTCAAATCGCAGGTCTTTGCTCTTGGGTATCCCTGAATGTGGTGGCGTGGGGGGAGGTGAAATATCTATTGGTGTGGGGGGAGTGTCCATAGTTATCACGAAGTTGCGTTGTCCCGAGATTACCAAGTAGTGCTTGTTGAAGCAGATGCGGGATGCTATCAAAGGGAGAGTCGACAATCTAGGAAGAGGGTGGATGGAGTGATCTTATAGAGAACGAGCTAGGTCCAGTGAATACATTTATAACCTTGTAAAAAGACAATACCGCGGCTTGGTCCATGCATCCAGAGACAGGGATGTAAACGCTGAGCCCTTTTCATTCATTGGCCTAAATTCTTGCACAAACGGAAGTAGTCTCTGAATGTACATTGTACTTAGTGGTAGCAACTAACAGTCGACCGGACCCATCTCGAAAGTCCCAGTCTAAACAAGTGGTAACACCATTTGTTACCCCCTCCCCCCTCCCCCCTTCCCCCTTCCCCCCAACTTTCTGTCTAAGCTACTCTTTTCCTCCGCGTCTTTCACATGTGGTAGGCACTGATAAAACTAGGAAGAGGAACCAGACTACTCAGTGGCCAGACCTATATTAAATGTGTAGGTAGGAAGAAGAGGAAGATCCTAGTCCGGCTACTCAACAAATCCACATAGTATATAGGTAGTACGCTGCCCTCTGTTTGCCAGTCTTCACTCCGTTGGGTGTCACGACATGGAACTGCACACCATACCGTAACACCACAAAAGGTAGAACGTTGTACTGTCACAGGTCCAGTACACGTATAGCCAACGGCAGACAGTCAAGTGTTCGACTTGACAACGCTCTGCCTTTAGTGGTGTTACGGTATGGTGTGCAGTTCCATGTCGTGAGATTGGGCTACTTGTTTTCCCGGATACTTTCGCCTGCTAGAGCGCCTGTGGTACTTACGCCAGAAATACGTTGAGATATTCCTTGCATCGAGCGACGTTGTTACCTAAAGCCTCTCAGTATCACAGTAATTAGTGTAGTGAATCCTAACCCCCAGGCACTAGTATGTCAGGCAAACAGAACACTAACGATAAGTGACTGCTTTCATTCCATAGCCGCGAGCATTACATGAAAACACTCTTCTGCTCTTACTAGAAGCAGAAAGGCGCTAAGAGGGCAAGCAACTCCGTTGGACGGCAAACTACGGCAGATTAATTACAGCATATCCCGAAACGATCACGATACTAGTGTTTATGTATCGCATTCGCCAACAGACCGATTCACCAATACGTCGTTCCACAAACGTGTCAGTGAATAGACGCTCTCCAGGCTGCTCAGTTGGCGAGTAGAGCTCTCGTGTCAATCATGCATATAAATAGACTTGAGCCAGCCATAGCACAGATTCAAAATGTCTTACTCACCAACACCGACAACACAACATCGTCACCTATCCCCCAGCTCGATCACCATTTCTACCTCTAAATCCCGAATCCTAGCACACAATGGATGCCAGCAACGTCTTTTTCAACCCGTCTAGGATGTACGCTAGAATTCCACGCTTAAGGGTCCTGATGGTTGAGTTGGTCATTGCCTCGGCACCCGCCGAAGCAGTTACAGCCGAAGTCTTGTAAGTCAGTATCTCCCCTCAGTACAAGAAAGCTACTAACACAGGCCAATAGACCCGGCTGGCACACAGGCCTACGGGATGGCGTATATCCTGAAGTCACTGTCAATTATTTCAATGCCGACGGTCTCAGGATCGATCGACGCCACATTTACTGTTAACGCCTTTCATCACACCCACCCAACTGATACACGCAACTATACGAGGTCTCGGGAGGCCAACGGGAAGCTGTGAAAAGAGGGGGAGGAGGCGACCGGAAGCGAAATGGCAAGAAGAGAGAAAGCATTCGGAACTGGAAGTCTAGGCTATACGGAGTGTCGGATTGTAAATAACATGTAGTCCAGATTCCCAACTGGACGCAAAGACAAGAAAAAAAAAACCATTACTATTAATGCCTTAGGGGATGGTTGTGAATCTTGATGACCTTCCGAGCTCTTTCCGTAAGTGTCTTCTTGGTTTGTAGTTCGCCAACAGCTACATGATTATAGTTTGAACAGGCAGAAATTCCACAGTTTTACTGTTATTTGTTTCATGTTATTTTATGTTTTAAGATTTAACTATTTTTCAAACAACTATCTAGTTACATCTTCGCGCAATGATTATTGTGGTTACTTGGTATCACCTTTCAAGCCATCTAGGGGCCCCAGATATTTCAGTACCAATGCCTTCGTTTCGGCCGCTTCAGGGCGTTCCCGGATGGAATGGTATACTCTGAACCACTCTAGGGCGTCATCATGACGTAACTCCGCTGGGAGATAATCGCTCAATAGCTCACAGCTATTGACATAGTCCCACCATACTGGATAGAACCCGGCCAATTCCCAATCTATTAGCCCAACGAATTGGCCGTCTTTGACCATGATATTTCCCTCATGTAAGTCCGAGTGACTATAGGTAAAAGGTAGGGCGGTCGGCATCTTTTTCATCAGCGCAAGAACTATCCTACGTTCTGTTTTACCGGCGATGCGACTTTCTAGCTCGTCGCGCACATGTTGATCCGTAGTAACATTGCCGTGAGGGGTATCATTTGGGAGTGGCTTGAGTAAACGCCGGTCAATCACCTTTCTCCCGTCAAGCATTCTCATTCGTTGATCCGTAGCACGCCTGAGCCTTAGTAGATACTGTCCCAGCTGATGCCCGATTACTGCTAGGTCGTCCTTCTTCAGAGATGGGATAGCGCGCTCAAGCTCAATACCTTCAATTCTACTTTGGATTGTTATGAATTGGCCTTTGTCCGTCCACGAAGTTAGTATCTCCGGCATAGGGAAGTCGTCGCAGATAGTGCGCACGTACTGTGTGTTCTCAACATCAATTTCGCAGCCTGGGTACCAATTCTTACTCTTGAGAATTCTTTTCGATCCTAATGCCCATACTTGGCATCCTGGCTTAGTAACGAGTACCTGGCAAGTATCAGGTTTCGCCTTTGTAGTGTTGGCAGTGCCTGAAGCTGCTAAGAATGTCGTATCGGGAAATCGAGCGGGCATTGTGTTTGTGTCAAGTGTTTCTGTTGTTAAATATTTCTGGTGTTAAATGTTTGGTGTTAAGTGCTTTTAGTATCAAGTGCTTTTGGTATTTTGGTGTTTTGTGCTATTTTTTAACTTTGGTGCCTTATATTTATATTGCTAGGTCTAGGGACGACTGTTTCTTTACTAGCTTGATGTTTTTTTAATTATCTTGGTGTTTTTCAACTAGTTCAATCCTCTCTTTTACCAGTTTAGCATGAAGTGATGTAGTAGAAGGGTGTGTTATACAGACTAAGTGAGTGTAAGGGAAGGATAAATATCAAGTAGTGCTTAATCTATATACCACGTATTCACTAGCGGATCAATAGCGTTAGTATTCCTTTGTGACAAAAAGAACTTCTTAAGGCACAGAGTCCTTAAAAAACTAAAGATAACCAGACTCTTTATATACATAAACCATATGGTGGCCGATGTATAAAGGCTGATAAAGAACTTATCATGGTATAAAAGAATATATATATGTCCTTTATTTAATATATAGCTTGACAAAGTCGGTCTTGACTTATTGTAAGTTTAACAGAACGTGTACATCAATACGTGCCGTTCTCCAGAGGCCTAAACACTCCATCTCAGCACTTCTAGATATTTCCGCTAGGGGGGCGAAATCATGGTAATGATGAAGGTCGATTAAGGAGGACCGAAGAATAAATTTCCCCGCAAGCTTAAAATGAGAAATTTAGGACCAAGATGCAGCAAAACATATAGGGAAAAGGCAACGCAATAGCAGCCTACTAACCATGAAATCAATCAATTCCCTATTAGGACCAACGCCATCACCGTCTCATTACAAACAACAACATCGGTTTCGTGGGAAACTATCCGTTCATTATAATCGAGCATATTGAAACAGCTCAGTGCTTTTCAACACTAACCACACTCTGGAGGCCCGAACACCTTCGTACACAAGCACTTCCAGAGGTTTTGAATGAGTGTATAGGGGTAATACAGGTCTGAATTCTTGGAGGAGGAGGCCCCTCTGAGCCACCCTGCCTAACACCAACTTAAAGGAAAAACTGAATCTAGGGGGCTAGTCTATTATATAGGAAAACCTCAACGCGGTATGCTTAGCTAATATAGTGGGTGCCCTGGTGGCTCCCAGCCACCCCGCACCGTCTCAATATGCCGAGTGGTTTATGCAGAGTCGGAAAGGGGGCTCGGATCAGCTTTCGGGTTTGGTGCATCGTCATAAAGCTTGTTGTTATCTAGCTTTCCAGGACCTCTTCATACCTTCAGAAACTCCGTGATGGAATGGAATGTTGATTAAGTTTATCAAATCAGCTCAAAGTCTTCTACTTGCAGTACGCCATCATCAACCAATTTCATCGCTTCGCCATCCATAAGCCCATGGATATAACAATCTCCGAGAAAACGGCACACGAAACGCGAGGTAGCCTTATCATCACTCTGTTGGACAGCTCGGACAATAAAAGGCGCTCTACCTCCAGCGAGAACGCATAGATGATCGCCGACTTCAATGCCAAGAGGTCCCAAACCCATATACCCTTCGCGGGAAATAAAAAAGCTTCGCTGCATGATCGCCCCTGACATATGATCGATAAATTCCGTTGCCATTTTCGCAAAGCCAGGTTTACGTTGATAAGTCGCAGTTGAATGGCTGGAGAGCTGGATGTACCTGTGTCACGATGAAAGGTCAGTCTTGAATGTTTGGCGCCAGCATAACCAGAATTGGTAGTCGTTGTGTGGTTTGCAGGATAAGAGCTGAAAGGTGCGTTTAGGAGAGTCGGGAGATGCATACCAGTACACAAGATGTGCATCACGATCCTCTGCATCAGCTCGCCTGGTAAAATTAGTTTCACCTTCGCTCAGGGCGTCACATGTATGGATGTCCAGGCATAAGGTTCGCCAGAACGCCTCAGACACTGTGTCTCCTCCGACATAGGCCTTTCCCGGATCTTTCTCCATTTCCGACATATCGCGCCAATCCTTTATAGTATGAACCTTGGTAGATAAGGGCTGACTACAGACGCTATTGCTGATTGCCTTAACGGTGCCGCAGCGTACTCCAGTGAGGTGCAGCTTCCCGACTGGATCATCTTTCATAGACTTGTAAGTCAATGTCCCGCATGCATTATAGTGATGTAAAAAAGGGGCCCTGTATCTAATGAACTCAATTTCGCCATCAGCTTGTTTGTCTGTGGCCGCCCAGTTCGGTACCCAAGATGGTGTATCCTTTGGCCAGAACACCGACTGATCTGAAAACGGACTCCCCAATCGCTCGTGGAATACATGACTGAGTATGTTCAGGTTTTTATTGTGGGAAATGATGTCCCGTGTTGCTAATTCATACACCTTATCCTTGCTGAAGTGATAGTCTATTGAGGACTCTCTAATGCCGCAAGATATTCCCAGGAGGCCGTAAATCTTGTCTCGAGGGTCTGTTGCATGCCTGTGACGAAATAGAAAGGCAACCTCGTCGAAGTTGGCATTGCGAATTCTCTGTTGGAACCGACGTAGCTGTAGAATGTTTTCTACTGCGGTTGTGAGGCTGGTGGCTACAGAGATTCCGTGGCCTGGAATTCTCAAGACCCCACAACATCGGTTCGGGTGAACATGCTTTCTGTAACTTGCAGCCATGCTGGTTATATCATGAGTGGATAGATGTACCTTCCCACAATGATATATCACCTGCTTTGCCAGAATAGCCTCTTGAACGGTCCAGATGCGTGACCACCACACATTGCGCAAGAAAATAGATAGCCTGAGAAGTATATCTTCCATTTTAGGGATAGCAGTCCAATGCAATCTCGAATCATTGCCTAGCCTCCTGATGGCCTCGATGATTTGTTCATACTCCTTCGGGTGCGGGCCAAGCCAGGCAACGACCAGAGAAGCACACGAATATATCCGTTGCATCAGCTGCACCTGAGAACTTCGCTCATCCTGGTCGTCTTGGTTTATACAAACGGCATCAACCCACAGTATGCGATCTTTCTCATCATTTCTTAGGTGGCGGAGGGCTAACCCCAAGTTCTCCGTGACGTCTTTGATTTGCCCACCAATAATAATTTGTATAGGATCCTTTTCGCTTCCCCATACATACGAGAGTGCCTCAAACTCATTTGGGTCATCTAGTGACACGGTGAAAAGGTCGCAATGTATCTCATCGAAGCCACGGCTAGGAAGTAGCCGAAGTAGCCTAATTTGGTGCTTCGATTGATCAAGATAGCTGTACATCTTTTCCGATTATAGGTGCCCTATGTGATGAGAAACGTCTATTTATCACGGGCGCTTGTATCATGATTTCTTAGAATGTTTGTGTGCGACTGTTCTTGGGGGCCCCGGGGTGGGGGGGCATGAGGCTCACACGGCCCCAGCTTGGGTGTCAACAGTCGCTAGGTAGTAATTATACCCACACCATCAGAGCATGTCATTGCTCGGAATAAGTAGCGTCCATTGGCTGAAGATATACAGCGTTTCATTTTTTCATGGAGCTACTCATATATTGTCGGTAGCGAGAGTCGTCTATTGGTGCCAACAAAATTTCGAGTTGCTTTCTTCAACATGATTGATCTTACCTGCATACGTCCAAGATGAAAATACGTCAGAGGTGATGAGTTGGGCACTAATGCATGCTTATGCTTGGCTTAATCGGTCATGCGAATAAAATATGCGTTCAGTTGAGATTTCTTCTTTTTTTTTCTTGAATGAATCAATGGTAGTATTTGACTGTAATTGTCATGGCATCTTTGCATGTTGCAGTCTTATTTGGTAACGAAGAGTTAACCAGAAAGCTCCTTGAAGAAGGATACGATGCCAACGTATACGACGAGCGGCTTGGAACTCCTCTATCGATAGCGGTCTTGAAGGGTTATAGATCAATTGTTAAGCTTCTTTCTGAAAAAGGAGCTGATCATAACAATGAGGGGTTTACTTCTGCCCTTATTCACTCAAGGATTGATGAATTCGATCTACCTGACATTATTAGTACTTCCAATAAGCCTAGATCTCAAGCATCCAAAATACAAAACAGCAAGACTGAGCAAGCACTACCGCATGACAACGAAACAGACAGGCTAAGCGCTACCGACCAAGACGCACCGGTTGGCGAGAGACCTCAAATCAAAATTTTATATAGGAATGGGTCTAAATGGGAAGAAACGCCTGCCGATGAAAAGACACCCCTGGCTAGCAACACTATACAATTAGACGAAGGAGTTCAGGAGGCCTATGCGATTGCGCAGTTCATGGATCGCAATGACGAGGGAGCATGGGCTATTTCCAGAATCGATATTCGCACCTCTAAACTCTGTGTCTTCCTTTCGAGGGTCTTGGAAGATTACCCTGGAGCTGGCATTGGCTACTGGCGAACCACTCTGTATCCCACGTATCCCAATACGCCGGAGAAACTGTACCCTGAAGGCGTAGGGCTGTTCCATCGGATGGAGCGCTATATCAAGCTCAGCGAAGAGGAAATTGATCCTGAAACAGAAACACAAGCTAAGGCCTTGCTCCAAAGTTTGAACCCAATATGGAGTTCTCTTCAGTCTGTCACGGAAGAATCTAGAGCCACTGGTCTCATGGCATGGGCACACTTGTGGACGATATACAAGCCTGGCGATACAGCAATCTTGAAACAAGAAGGCGAAGACGATAACGAGCTGTCGGCCGCTAGGATCCTTGAAGTTAAATTGGTTCCAGAGCGCTGGCATCGTCCGCCCTTCTATGAGGTGACGTTTGAAGTGTTAGATTGGAACGGTTCCTATAGTGGCTATAGGAAGGAGGCTTACCGGATTGGACAATATGACGGATTGAAGAAATTGGGTGATATCGGGTTCTACCCATTTTCTTACGATTCTAACCCCGAAAAACTCAAAGAGAGATTGATCCGAAGGGGCCGAAAATTCGAAAGTTTGAGAGGATACTTTTTCATGACTAGGGAGGCCTTCAATGTAACCCGAGTAAGAAATCCTTGCTATAACTATCGTCTATCTTTGCTACATACTGACAAATGGCATGCGCACTACAGAGAATTATCATTGACAATTACGCATATTATAGATTCAAGCGGCGCCGTGTTCCTACATATGCGAGACTAGCTGGTCATTCGGATTCTGAGGATCGTTCCGAGGCTGCTATACAAGGGCTGTCACGTTCGCCCTCTGATACAGGGAATGTTCGATCGATTCATAGCGAACGAAATGAAGATCGCAGACCGCTCACTGACGATGAATGCCTTCTCTGCGTACCTACGATGAAAGGCTTTGATATACAGGAGAAGATATGGAGTAAGCACACTTCAGTTACTTCTTGTGCAATTGCTGATTGTTCCCAGACAACGTACAAGTCGAAGACATCGAAAATATTACATGGAATGATGAGGCGTTCAATCAACTCGCTATACAGGAAGATCGAAAGCGGCTGGTCCTAGCTTTTACGAAACAGAAGCAAACTGAAGCGACTGAATTCGATGACTTTATTTCTGGGAAAGGTAGCTCTACAAAATTTGGGTTGATGAATTTGCGTCCTCGATTTTAACAATATGATAGGAAAGAGTTTCATCATCCTCCTGTGCGGACCTCCGGGAGTAGGGAAGACACTAACAGCAGAGTCAGGTAGGGGGTTTGTATTGCTTTTAGAAAAAGTTGCTGACGAATAATTCAGTTGCGGAGCGCACGAGAGCTCCATTATATACAGTTAGTGCCTCTGACCTGGGCACCTACGTGGCGAGCGTTGAGAGTTCTTTGAAAGAGGCATTGGAATTGTGTGCGCTTTGGAAAGCCGTCATGCTCATTGACGAAGCTGATGTCTTCCTCGAAGCTCGTACACCAGACAGCCTAAAACGAAATGAACTCGTTTCAGGTACGCGACGGTATTTCAAATCCCTAGAGGCCATACTAAACCTTACTGCTTCTTTCAGTATTCCTCCGCCTGCTCGAATACTACAAAGGGATCCTATTCCTAACAACAAACCGAGCAGCGACAATCGATGCGGCGTTTGAGTCTAGAATTGACCTCATCATCCCATATGATGACTTCGATCAGGTCGCGCGACGCCAGGTATGGGACAATTTCGCCAACGGGTTGGTTGGTGGGAGCCACGAGCTCCGTGACGAGGATCTCAACGAGCTCAGTCGGCTGAAGCTGAACGGTCGTGAAATCAAGAGCACAGTGAAAACAGCTCTTATGCTGGCTAACAGTGAAGAAGATAAATTGCAGGCGAAGCATTTACAAGTTGTCTTGGAAGTCCGTCAGCGAGCAGAAGATTACTTGCATGGTAAAGCTCAGACGTCGAGTAATAGTAATGGTTCAACGAAGGCTGAAACCGGTCTGTTTGGTCGCTGGAAATGGGGATGGCGTTCCGTAAGGACATAGACCACGAAATCAATCCTTACTTTTTTACCTATTCATCACCTCTAGCAGTAGAATCCCACACGTGTTTGAGAAGTGCTCTTCTGATTAATTGAATTATCAATGTATTACGTGTTATGTTCTTGTGTCTAGCCCTTGTTTTCAGAGATTATAAGTTACTATAGAGAATAGGTAGTGGCCGGTAATATCTCGGAACCAAAAGTGACACCGCTACGACAGGCCCTCATAGCGTGACTTTATAGGTGCCAATTTACCCTCTGTATTTCCTACAACACGTGCAAATAGCCCCAGTTTCGGTCTAATACTAATGAATTTCGCACCTTTTAAGCAAGCCGGGCTGGATAGACCTGTTGAGCTAGTCAATTTAGTCGCTTAGATTGATAGGTCAATTGAGATAGTTATGTTAATAAAGTAAGTTAAGTTAGTAGGTTACTTAGTTCATTCATTTACGTCATGCCACAGCTCAATCGATATTTTACCCATGCATACAACCTGTGATCTAAGTTGACCGAAAGATTATGATTGGGTTTAGGTCAATAGGCTAGCCTCATATAAGATGTACGACTAAAAAAGGCCACTGTCCGTTTATTACGGCCCGAAGATATGCAAATGGACTGATACAAAGCACCTCAGGCTTTCGGCGGCATGATATCTGCCTACATTAGGTACCTAGTATAGGTATTTGGTAGTATCGCGTCTGATATCTTAGGTACATAGTACATACCATACGTTAGTTGTTTAGGTACCTAGGTAGGGGTGTCCGTATTACCACATCACCTTAAGTGAATAAGTGAAATAAACAGTTTGCCAAATCGGACCGTCTCGTGATCCAATTCTACGTCATCATTGGTGCGGTAGAGCTTCTCGCCAATTCGGAGCCTTCAGCTCACTTTACCCCGCCAATTACCCCACCATCACAGAAAAGCAACCACCACAGCGCATATACGCTTGCTACCTAATTGAGTAACTGGGCATCTACCTAGGTAGCTAACGATTACCCTGCTACACACTGAGCGGCCCCACGACTTTGTAATATAATATAGGCTGAATGCAACCTCTCACTCGCTCTGGACCTTTCATGTCTTTAATTGTGTCGTGTCCAGAATTGTTTTAATTAAAAGTGCTGTTCCGGGCATTCTATCTATCCCATCACCAGTCCAACTCTCGGGCTATCTGTGTACTCTACGTCCGAAATCGCCCCTTGCTGCCGGGTATCCAGCTATCAATTACCTACTTATACAAGACGTCGTTATTTAGGTCAGGACCTAAAATATCCCGAAATGGCCGATGAAGTATCGTTTCTGCCCCTCGGGGCCATAATCCAGTCCTTCAAAGTCGGCGGCGTGAACATCGTGCAAGGCTTCCCAACGCAAGAGCTCTACGTATCGCATAATGGCCCTTACTTCGGGGAGACGATCGGCCGCGTCGCGAACCGCATCTCGAACGCCAAGCTCGCTTCCGTCAACGGCGGCAACTCATATAGCCTGGCTGCAAACGACGGCTCGAACACTCTGCATGGCGGCGTCAAGGGCTGGGGCAAACGGATATGGGACGGGCCGAAGCCCATTGGAACTCGAAGCATCCCCGGTATCGAGGGTGATCTGAAAGGCGGCGAGAGCGTTGAGTTCACGCTCCGGAGCGAGGATGGAGATGAGGGGTTCCCCGGTGAGGTTGCGGTGAAGGTGATTTACACCACGGGGAAAATCAGCGAAGGGGGGAAGGAGGCCATTGCCCTAGGTATGGAGTACGAGGCTGAGCTTGTTGGTGGTGCTGAGGAGACCGTCATCAACATGACCAACCACTCGTATGTCTCATGAGAGCTATTTCATGATGCCGACGTGGGCTAACTACGAGATCCAACCTAGATATTTCAACCTGACCGGCGGCCCCTCAATCGAAGGGACCGTAGTGCAACTCTGTACCCCCTCATACCTACCAGTCGACAACGGCGGTATCCCAACAGGAGGCCCCACGGTATTTGCCAAGGTAGCCACAAACGAGCAATTCACTCTCGGCGCGCAAGAGCCCGATATCGACGACTGCTTCGTAGTCGACCCTTCCGCTTCACCAAACTCAGTTTCCATCGACACGCGCGACCAGCCCCTTGTCGCCCTCGTCAAGGCGCACCATCCCGAGTCCAAGATCCACCTCGAAGTCCACAGCACCGAGCCCGCGTTCCAGTACTACACCGGCAAATATATCGACGTACCAGCTGTTGACAGCGTGCCGGCTCGTGGCGCGCGGAGTGGATTCTGCGTCGAGCCTAGCCGGTTTGTGAATGCGTGCAATGTAGAGGATTGGAAGAACCAGGTGCTTCTGAAGAAGGGGGAGAAATATGGCTGCCGGATCGTATACAAGGCGTGGAAGGAGTAAGGATTCCAATTAATTGGATTAACATAGCCATTAATTGAGTGTACCACATCGTAGTACAAGACGGTTAGCTCGCCAAATTGATACTGAGCTCAGAACCTAAGCCTCATCGTCCTCAATCTCATCGCCGTCTTCTTTAACAGGAGGCGGAGGCGCCTTCGCCTCCTGCTTGCGAAACAAGCCAGCTAAGAAGTCGCTCGAGCTGGCCTCCTCTATCCCTTTGTCCTCCCTCTTGCGCAGAAACCTAGGAAACCGCAGACTTAGGCCGCGTTCGTCGCTCACGAGGCCCATGGCAGCCGTGTACGTCGGCGAGAGCGTGATGTCGGCGAACGCGACCTCCCAGACCTCCTGCGGCTCAAACCAAACGTCCGGATAGCCCGCATACTCGACGAAGCTCGGCTTCGTCTTGCGGATGTTCTTGTATTTCTGCGTGGTCTTGTCTGGAGCTTCTTCGTCGCCGTCCTCATCGCTCTGGCTGCTATTCCCACTGCCACTACTAGCATTAGCATCCCCAGAGTCAGCTGGCTCTTCACTGGTAGCGGTAGCACCCCCGGGCTCGGTTTCGCCAGACCCGTCGTCGTAGAATACTCTATTGGCCTTGTAGAACGCGTCCGTGAAGCCGGACATGCACTTGCACACGGCTTCCAGCGAGCCTGTCTCCTCGTTGCGCACGGCGAGCAAGATGGGCGACCACCATTTCGCCTTGCGGCCTTGGCCGTGCCAGCCTGCGACAGGGACCAGATCGAGCGTGTCGAAGGAGGAGCTATAATCTTTTTTGACTTTGAGCCAGGAGTCGAGGCGCTTGTCGGGCTCGTATGTCGCGAGGAGCGGTTTGCGGCGAGCTGATTTTGCTGGAGTTGGTTGTGACTCTTTCTCTTTCGCATCTCCTGAGTTGGCTTTAGACTTTCCTTTGCTAGGTTTGACCTGGTTTATAGTAGCTTCTTGCTGTTGGTCTGCCGAATCTTGAATTTCCCTTGGGTTTGTGGATGAAATCGGGACAGGTAGATTTGGTAGGTTATCGAGAATCTTGACCATGATGCCCTCGCACTTCTTATCCAAAGCCTGCTTAAAGAAATCCAGAACTGTCTCTGACTCCTGTGATGTTGCGTCCAGACTGCGCACCCACGTGAATCGATTCGGGACCTCCACGAAAAGCGAACGTAAAAGACTCCTACGCTCCCGGAAAGGGCGATCAAGGAGCGGCTGGCCATTTAGGTACATTAGGTCGAAAGCAAAGAGACAGACATCAATAGTGATGCTTCCAATCGCCACATCCTTCCGCGCGCGATTCGTCAGCGTCTGGAAGTTCTTCAGCTCGCCAGTCGTCTGGTCCACAGCGACGACCTCGCCCTCCATGATGAAACTGCCTACGCCCTCACCGCGGATCCGTGGCACAAGAGCCACGAGATCGGGGTATTTGTCCGTCATCACCTCGAGATGACGGGAGAAGATTGACACTTTCCCGCCCTCGTCGCAGTGCACCTGCGCGCGCTGGCCGTCGTATTTGAACTCGCAGGCGAAGTCGCGGCCCTGCAGTTTCGTCAGCATCTCAGACAGGTCGCGCGTGATGCTGCCGAGCATGGGCCGCAGCGGGACATGCAGTCCCAACCCGCAGCGCACCAGCAACTCCGGACAGACACCGACTTCAAGCATGACAGGGATGAGGTCGTTGTAATTGGGGCGACGCGCGAAACATGCCTTTACTATCTCTTCTCCGCGTCCCCAGACCTCTGCCAGCTCTTCTTTTTTGAGGCGGCGGAGCTCTTCGACGGAGCGCAGGGGGTATTCATACGCGTCCCGGTCCTGAGCTGAGGAAGTGGCGGGTGGTCGCGAGAGCAAGAAAGCGCGCGACAGTGCTATCAAGAGCGTTGTCTTTACGGCTCCGATTCTCAGGTGTTGACAGAGCGTGCGCACGACATATCTGCTCTCCTCGCCACCCCGTGCGTCCTGTAACAAGCGGTCCACAAGCCGCTGCTTCACCTCGGCGCTGCCTTGCCCTTGCGCACTAGCGATCTTGACGAGGGAGTTGTACACGCCTTTGATAGTGAGGGGCTTTGGGGCGCGTAGCGTGAAGCTTTGCTTCTTCTTCGCTTCGAAGGCCACGTCTCCTGCGTCTCCGTACTTGTCGTAGATGGCCTTTAGTGAGCGGTTGTCGAGACCACAGACTTGCCGTAACGCTTTGGAGATTGCCGAGCCGCCTAGGCCGAGCTCCAGGGATATGTAGGGAGGTGATATTGCGTTGGTAGACAGCCAGACCTAGCTATTATCAGCGCCTTCATGTCAACAGCCTCAGCTGAGTCGCTCTTCGGGCTATGTAAATAGTAGAAAGCAGAGAGCCAGTGTTTGAACTGCGACTTACCGCAGGGAGAAGGCTGTCAGGGTCTCCTTGTATGAGAACGCGTAGACAATTCACCAATGTATCAACGATCTTGATCCGGCTTGAGGTCCCGCTCACGAGCACGAAACAGCGTGTTAATAGTGCATACGAGGCATTGCCGCCGTCTTTAGCCCAGTGTTCCCGCAGTTGCGGGATATACTTGTCAGGATCGAAGGTCAAAGGACTTTCATCGAAGGGTATAGATTCGGAGACGGTGTCCACAGATGCTACAACGGACTGGAGGGATAAGGTGCCTTTCGCCTTTCCTTTGTTTGACGTTTTAACTATGTTTGACTTTGGCGGCTCTGATGGTGTTCCGTCGAGGACGGGCGCATCCTTATTAAGTTGTAGGTTCTGGGATAGCACTGACGATCCCCTAGGCTCTTTGCCATCTGAAGCCGAGGATGCGGCCTCCGGTGCCTTCGTGGGCACACCCGCTTCCTCTCGGTCCCACTCGGCCTGAAGCTTTCGAGCTAGTTCCTCGTCGGTCATCTCATGATCCTGGACTTCTCCTGTGATGCCAGCCTCCCCAGCCGACTCCTTCTCATTATTCTTAAGAGGGAAATGAGACCCATTTTGGTCTCTCTGCTTCGCGAAGAAGTATTCAAGGCCCCGTGACGGCAAGCTGTTTTTGGAATCGTCGTTCAGCTTCCTCTTCTTCGCAGGGCTCGGCATCGTTCGGGCCTTGTGGTTTCAATCTTCACATGCATTGGTAGCGTGCCTGCGTCAATTAGGCCCATTCGGTAAACTGGTTTCTGGATTGGGCATAGGATCGATACCGCACTCGACGTGTTTTGTGAGATTCGGTCATGTTTCAATGTCCGAATATCATGATGTCAACGCGTATTGCCCAAGTATGTATATGCAATAAACGGGTAGTGTATCTCCACTCTCAACCCGGTTGTGCCTTTAGCTGGCAACCTAAGAACCAGGGTCTATAGGCTCACTTAGTAAGGAGACTAAAGATCCAGTAGTTTAGGTAGTTATATTGACTAGTTAAGTTCCCCTAGGAAAAGCAACCGGGGTCTTATATATTTATAAGTAGTATTAATTAATAAATATATATAATAAATAAGTTTAAATATTTATAAATTTTTTTAAAATTAATATAATTTTTATAAAAAAAATTATAATTATTTTTTTTTTTAAATTTAAATAAAAATATTATAATTATTTTAAATATATTAATATATTTTTATATTTAATATTTAATTTTTTTATTTTAATTAATTTTTATAGTTTTAAAATATTTTTTATTTTATTT